>JAPQNM010000013.1:37999073-38006573 GCA_029783475.1 Metacarcinus magister | reverse complement strand
AACGTGCACTGAAAATGTGGTGCGTAATGATAGAGACAAAAGAGAAGAAAGAAAAAAAGAGTGTAAGAGCGAGAGAGAAGTAAAAAAAAAAAACCTGAACTGTTCGTGTAGAGACTGTGAAATAACACTTTTTTTTTTGTATACATGTGTCACTACAACTGAGAGTTTCCCCCAGAAAACTGACACATACATCAAAGGAAGAGAAATGACCCTTGCAGCCTCATCCCCTCACACCCTTCCCTTCCTTTCCCTTCCTTTCCCTTCCCTTCCCTTTCTTCCCCCTGACAAACGCACTTCCTTCTATGTATATCCCAACCCTTGCTCCCTTCTCCCAGCTTACAAACACACTGAAATACTTTCACTCTGAAAATTATCTCCTTTCATCCAATCCAAAGGCAAAAGAAAATATCCCTGAAAATAGAAGAAAAAAGACAAGGAAAAATTAGCTTCCTCATCTCACATTCGCAGGAAAATAGAGGATCAGGTGGCCGGCCTTTCCTTTACCTGTGCTCGACATTACATCTTTTTCCCTCCTTCATCAAACACCATTTCAGCCTCGCTCCGGGACAGGTGGCGTGGCGTCCTTATAATCTAGTGAGAGGGTATGTCCGGCACCCTGAGGAGGAAGAGAAGTAAGCAAGGGAAAGAAAGTAGGGTTCTCTAGGGTATCTGTTGAAAGTGGTGTTGTATTAGAAATTTTAGATGAATAAGGTATTGTACATGAATTTGATAGACACACACACACACACACACACACACACACACACACACACACACACACACACACACACACACACACACACACACACACACACACACACACACACACACACACACACACGAAAAAAAACACAACCCCCACCACTAGCACCATCAGCAACAACAACAACTATAACAACAACAACAATAATAAGAACGAAAAGAGAGATAAGAAGATAGATAAAAAAAAAGGAAATGTATGCCATTCTCGTTTCGCTTTATGAACTTGATGCAGAGCGAGGGAAATATTGGACGTGATATTACTGACTGCTTTCAGGTTCATTAGCACTGCGAGGAAGAAAAAGAACCGACAATATTTTCCGGTGAAACTTTGCTGCGTCTGACTCGGCCGGAGGAACATAACCTCATTTTAACCTGGGGATGGAAGGCGCGTGTGGCGTGTGTGTGGCAAGGACGACTCCCCTTGAGGAACGACCTGAAAAAGTAAAGTAATATAGGAAGATATGTAAATGAGTATAGCCTATGAACGACCTGCTGGCTCTCCATCGCTCTTGTCCACTCACCCTTTGTATAAAACCTGGTTATCTATATATATAAGATCATTAAACGTACCTCTGTTTAGTATTTATATAAAGATTAGTTCGAAGCTCCATACTAGACTATCAAGCATTAGTTTTACGTTTTAGAACCACTGCACTAAATGACGTAACCGCTGGCTGCTCAGAATTATGGAAGCGGATTCACTAAAACATTGTATCTTGCCAGCTTAGCTCCATTTCTTTTCTTTTACGTTTACACAATTGGAATCCGGCCAAAGTCATGGACGCACACACACACACACACACACACACACACCCACACACACACACACACACACACACACACACACACACACACACACACACACACACATATACAGAAAGAAAAAAAAGAGAAATAGAAGAAGACAAAGAGAAAGAGAGAGAGGGAGAGAGAGAGAGCAAAAAAAAACAACAAAGTGAGGTACATAACTGTTTTTCACTAAGTAGTTTTTGCTGAACCTTGAATATTCTAGTCGGGAGCCGCGGTCTAATGGCATCTCCTTTATGGACACTCGGAAGGAGCCTGCTAATGGTTTTCTTATTAAATTTTATCCCTGTCATCCATCCCCTTACAGCTCTTATCTTGTGTGTCCTCGACCAAACACATCTCAGTCTGGGGACAGTCTTGGTTTTACTATGTTTTTCTTTCCTCCTCTTTCCTTCTTTTTTTCTTTTCTTTTTTTTCTTTTCTTTTTTTTTTCTTTTTCTTTTCTCCGAGTTAAGTCAGTGTGATGTATGAAGGCAGCTAGTAGTAATAGTAGTAATGATAAGAAAATAATGATAGTAACTAGAATGGTGGTCAGTCAAGCGCAAGTACCTCCGCTGCACAGTGTTGAAACAAAAGATATTCATCCCGTGCATGTTATATTCAAATGTAAAACAGCTGATTGGTTTGACAGAGTTGTTAATTATTGAATATAATCCCCATGTTAAAGGATAGAGATTTTTTTTTCGAAGTTCTTGAATTTTTCCTAACACTGACCTTTAAACTTGACATTTAAAAAAAAAGATCCCCTGCCTTATGCCATGAGGGTCATGTTGGTGACGTTGTGGGAAGTTGTGGTGAATTTTGACAGAATTATGAATTTTTGAAAACTGCCTCATGTAAAAAAAAAATGAATAGTGGAAGTTTAAGGTTGGGGTCATGCTAATGAAGCTTCATGAGGCTGCGGTGTTTAATGTTGTCAGGAAATTGCTAACATACAGACAAACAAACAAGCAAACGAACACGAGTAAAACATAACCTCTCGCTCAACTTCATTGGCTGAGGTAATAATAATAATGACTATATTAAGAGTAGTGGTGATGATATTAATGACAGTAAGAGTAATGATGATAATGATGATAATGATAGTAATTATAATAATGATAATGATAATAATAATAATAATAATTGTGTAATATTATCAATAATGGCAATCATGTTAGCAATAATGATATAGCAAATAGTTCACATATTTAATTTAGAAATGCAATTGGTTTCAAAAGTGTTTTTTTTGCTGTATGTGATATTAGCTTTTCATCACGTGTGTAACTCATTGAACGCCAAGGGTTCCAATACCATTTCATTTATATTTATAAATCTTTGTAAAAAAAATATCATTTCAATAAGTCATGCAGAGTGTTCCCATTACTCCCCAAACTGAGTCCTTGCATTTAGCCAATTATTACGAGTATCACATCACATCAATATAATTCGTCACCCTCGTTTTTATCCATTAATTTTGCACATGTGTTAGTATTTCACTTCTCTCTTGATGCAGGACGTCATTGCATTTCTCTCTCTTTTTATTCCCTCTCGACAAGACTGAGTTTTTTTCATTGATTTATATCCTTATTGCTAATTGGACGCTTCCAGGACAATGTAGCGTCAACTTTGAAATTTAAATTACGACGAAAACTTGTTGCTCTCTCTCTCTCTCTCTCTCTCTCTCTCTCTCTCTCTCTCTCTCTCTCTCTCTCTCTCTCTCTCTCTCTCTCTCTCTCTCTCTCTCTCTCTCTCTCTCTCTCTCTCTCTCTCTCTCTCTCTCTCTCTCTCTCTCTCTCTCTCACTGCAGCAAGAAGAGAGGGACAATTTTCCTTCATTTCCCCCTTCGTCAGTCTCCCTTTAAGTATGTGAATAATAGCGCGAGAAAGTAAAGCTGGGAAACATTTAGGATAGCAGTTGCTCTCTCTCTCTCTCTCTCTCTCTCTCTCTCTCTCTCTCTCTCTCTCTCTCTCTCTCTCTCTCTCTCTCTCTCTCTCTCTCTCTCTCTCTCTCTCTCTCTCTCTCTCTCTCATGTAGTAGTGTTAAAAATCTGTAGAAAACCAGGGAGCAGTGGAAATTACAAGGTATTTATTTGTCTACTGTTTTTCCCCTTTCTAGACCTATACGTAGATGCATTTAGATGCAGATCAAGGAGTAGAACGGGTGTTTTTTTTTCTTTTCTTATCCGGAGTGAACGAGAGCCCAGCGTTTGGCCAATAACTAATGCGTGCCCTGAAGAAAAATGTAAATGGAGTCTGTGGAAAACACTTGACTTCATTGGATCTCCCTTCCCTTAAGAGAAAAAGAAAGGTAGAAGTTTGGAGTTTAAACGAATTTTCGGCCCAAAAAAGAAACCCAAGTCGGGAATGTTCAGTGTGGTGAAGAGATTCATCTATCTGGCCATATCGACCTTCCTATCTATCTTTTTTATTTTCTTATATTCTCTGTCTTAATGAGTACCCTCCTCCTCTTGCTCCTCCTCCTCCTCCTCCTTCTCTTCCTCCTTCTGCGCTTCTGTTGCCTTATCTTTGCTCTATCTCCTTGTTCATCTCTTTCTCCTTCTTCCTTATTTGTTTTCTTCTTCCACTTCCTCGTCGTCGTCCTCCTCCTCCTTCTCATACTCCAGCACCACCGCCCTCTCGTCCTCTTCCTCCCTCTCTTCCTCTCATCACTCTCCAGCCTCCTCTCGCTCATTACTCTCACCACCACACCTCTCATCTTCTCTTATCACTCCCTCCCTTTCCCTTCCTTCTTTCCTCCCACCCTCCCTCCTTTCTTTCCTTCCACCTTCCCTCCTTTGTCTCTCCCCTGCCCTCTTCAGTAATCACCACACCTCTTTCCTTCCACTTTCTCTCTCTCGCCATTCGTCCCTCACTTCTTCCCTCCCTCCTCTTTCCTTTCTCTTCCTCAATCATGCCACTAGAGGATGAAAGGGAGAGAAACAAGGAGGAAGGCGAGGGGAGAAGTGAGGAGGAGAGCGGGGAGAGAGGCAAGGAACAGAATAGGACACGGAGGGAGGCAGGAGGGAAGGGTGAAGGATAAGGGTGAAGCAATCGCAGGACTGCATGGTGACAATACAGGTTATTCAATCATCCGGTAGAGATGTAACGTCGAGGATAGGTGAGTGGATGTCCGGCCAATGAATCGCGTGGATGAGATATTACTATGAAGCATCCGTGAAAGTGGTTTGAAGACTTTGCAGTTGGATGATGGTAGGGGTGGTAGTGGAGCAGTAGGTAAAAGAAGAGGAGGAGGAGGATGAGTAGGACTAGAAGCAGGTAACAGAAAACCTATTATCTCACAACGAGGTTACATACTAATAGAGTATAAGAAAAGGACAGAAAAGAAAGGGAAAAGACATGTATCCTACTGACCACATCTCCCTTAGGCGGTGTCTGTCTGTCTGTCTGTCAGTAAGAAAAAATAAATGAGAACAACACTACATAGGTCTGAAATAAAACACCAGGCAGGGAAATTTTCAACGTACAAGAAAATTTCATGTCTCCTCTTTCCAGCAGATATGATACTGTTTTTAACTTCTTTTTTTTCTTCTGCTAGTGGGTATTGTTGTGAAGAAAGGCGTAGGAGAATAGGAAGGGGAAAGAAAAATAATAGGATGAAAAAATGGGGAGTGGGAAGACAGAAGGCGAGACGAGATGAATTAGGAAGTATAAAACATTACGAAGGAAAAATACAATATAAGTTTGAATTTACAGAGAGCAGACAAAAGTGAACACGGGAGGCTGGGTGTCTTGCTGTTAAGGCTGTCTGGCTGGCGGAGAAGTGGCTGTGATTTGGAGAGAGAGAGAGAGAGAGAGAGAGAGAGAGAGAGAGAGAGAGAGAGAGAGAGAGAGAGAGAGAGAAGAGAGAGAAGAGAGAGAGGAGAGAGACGGCTTTCCAATGACGTCAATATTTGGCTCAAGGTCACTTCTCTAAATAGCTTTCCTCTTGATTTTCCTTTTGAACTCACTCATCTGACCCTTGACCTTTCTTTAACTACCACCTCCCGTCATTAATAAGCTCCTGACCTCGCCTCTCATCATTTGTTCTCGCCTTCAACCTCACAATACGACCTGCTCTTGCTTCCCGTCCTCGTGTTCTCGTGAATGCATATATTGGTTTTTAATTAATTCATCACCCACCTCATTGACTTCCTTCATACCAGGTTTGAGTTAAGATCATTTGTTGGTGGTGCGAGTTTGCTTTTCTTCCGCCATTTACTTTTCATTTCATCGTTTTGTAATTACGACTTGGAATAACTCCTTAAGTTCCTCCACTCTCGTAATTAGGCTGATTCGTTATTCTTATTTGCCTTCCTCGGCTTCTGGATTGGTAGGATTCTTCGCCTCATCTTTGTTTCCGAGTTTTCTTTCCTCATTTAACAAGCTCTTTACACATCGTCTTACCGGTAACTTGCGATCGTCCTGCCTGGTCTTCCGAAGCCTTGACTTTTAAACATTTGTATTCCAGACTTTTTAGCCATGGTTGCTTCACACATGGAGGCGTTTTCTCATTAAACTCACCTCAATTATGTTACCAAATATAATGCAAAGAGAGGGACATGCAATTTCATTTAATCTTTTACTTTGGTGATCTCAATCTCTGTCTCTGCTGCGCCTGTGATGTTCTGGCAAAGATAGTGAAATGAGTTGCTCGAAAGCGATGCTGGTTGGAAGTTCGTAAGAAGAGAAAGGTAGCTGATTTTGTATCTTTTGGTTCACAGAGTCTTCATTTTCTCGTTCCTCAGATGCAGTGAAAGTTTGTCTTCGCCCAACTCCTTCTCTGATCTCGAGAAGACTCATGTAATCTGACGCTTTAAACACAGGCTTATAAAGTTTGAAGGCTAGTCAAAGGAGAGAAGAGTAGTTAAAGTCCCGTGTTTCGCTTGTGTTCTCTTAACATAGCGCTGAAGTAGACTAAGGCTTAAAAGGTTTGAGTGGAAGTGACGGCAGGGAAATGAAATGTAAAAAAAACAACTCAAGTATTCAATGGTTTCTGTGTTTACGAATTTTTCTTCTGGTTACTCAAACATGAAATTCCTCACCCAAGCTCTACCTCACCCAATGTGTATCACCTCAAAATGCTTGTTCGATTTATCCCACCTTATGCATCCTGTCTTTTTCATAACATTCCTCCACCATATCCATATTATACCATCAATTCCAAAGTCAACTCCCGAAGTGGCGATCATCACACAGTCCTTAAACCCACCTGAAGGCACACAATTAAAGTCACATTGACCTCATTTGAAATCCATCTAATCCACCTTCATTTTCACGCCTCAGCTAACACGTAGATCACCCCAAAACTTCCCAAGACGGATACGTATATTTCTGTGTAGGATAAATCTTCGTATAATAGGTGTGAAGGGACGAGGGTTAGTATAAAGGTGGCAGAGGTTCTTTCTTCTTGTTCCTCTTTTCCCCCTCGAGGCTGGCGTCTACTGTAGGACACTGAGGTACTAGATTGTCCTCTCCTTTGTTGTAGGAATGAGAAAACATTGTGCATTTCTTTATATCATCTTGTGAGACGAAATGTATTGTATTTGTTTTTTCTTGACGTGGGAGTATGTTTATCTTTTCATCCTGTATGTGTGTTTGTGTGTGTGTGTGTGTGTGTGTGTTTGTGTGTGTGTGTGTGTGTGTGTGTGTGTGTGTGTGTGTGTGTGTGTTGTGTGTTGTGTACGTGATACAGAATACTAGTACTTCCTCTTTGTTTTTCCCAGGTCTTTGAGTAGAATATTTGAGGTCTCTTATCTATTCAACGGTCTTCACACACACACACACACACACACACACACACACACACACACACACACACACACACACACACACACACACACATACACATACGTTCTCTCTATGTGTTTATTATTTTACAATTGATTGCTAGTTATTATTCATTCGTTAAATTTATTGTGGGAACCTGAATATGTTGCGGTGGGCCACTGCA
>JAPQNM010000013.1:37994073-37996573 GCA_029783475.1 Metacarcinus magister | reverse complement strand
TATTTAGTGCGCCTCGCTTCTCCCGCCTCCTCCAAATCTTACACAGTCACGTCCAATTAGTATACAGCAAACAATTGAATTCTCTGGTACGTGTGCGAGAGCCGACTAATGTAATTCCATGAGTTTCATCACGGCGAGGGTGAAATAGAGGAGGGAGTGAGGAAGAAGTAGGAGGTGAGGGTAAGATGAGCAGGCAGGGATAGAGAGGGAAGGAGAGCGGGAGGAAAGGAGGCTTAGGAGACACTGAGGAATAATAGGTTTGTTGCTGGAGAGGAGGAGGAAGGGATCAGAGGAAATAGTAAGCTGGGAGAGGAAGGATGAGCAAAGGCTAAAGGACAGGGAGAGAGAGAGAGAGAGAGAGAGAGAGAGAGAGAGAGAGAGAGAGAGAGAGAGAGAGAGAGAGAGAGAGAGAGAGAGAGAGAGAGAGAGAGAGAGAGAAAGAGAGAAGAAGAAGAAGGAAGTTGAGAGGGAAGGAAAGTAGCGAGAAGGGGAAGGAATCCAATGAATAGTGGGATGGGCCAGGAAGGTGAGGGGAGTGTCACCCACACCCTTCTATACCTTCACCTGTCCCTCGCTATGCCACGACAGGTAAGCCCAATTTTAGTGATTCACAAGCACGCCTGCCTGGAGAGAGGAAGGGAAAGAGTAGAACGAAGCGCCTTGAGAATTCCTTTAAATGGCAGGAAAGTATACCATTTGTTGCGTGCGTGAGATTAAATGCGGTGTGTGTGTGTGTGTGTGTGTGTGTGTGTGTGTGTGTGTGTGTGTGTGTGTGTGTGTGTGTGTGTGTACGTAGCTGAGGAGATACAGTGAGGTGGAGGGATAGCAGAAGATTGAGGACGAGGATGTAGGGTGCGAGGGAGAGAACGAGGGAATCTAGACCAACACGAAGATGAATAAATGTGTGTGTGTGTGTGCGTGTGTGTGTGTATGTGTACATATATCATGGGATATTCTTTCATGGTAGCCTTTAATCTCGAAAACATTAAAATACCATAGATTTTACTACTATTACTCGAAACTTATATATTTATTTATTTCTTTCCTCCAAACAAGTTGAGTTCTCGATTTAGAAAAGAAAAATGTCTCTTGTTTCCGCGACAAAAATCATAGGTACGATTTCAGGATGGATCACACTTCTCCACACATTCACATCCATGATATTTGACGAGAGAGAAAAGAGAAAATGTTACATGTCTTCTGAGAATATTCTGTCTATATATAAGAAGCAGAAACGTGCCTTGATTTGTACCCGGATGGCATTGGTGCGCTGAGAGTACGTACGGACTGCACATCATCACACTGTACTCCCGGACCCTGGTTGACACTGGAAGCAATTGGAGTAACGACACACCTTCACTTCGCGACTAATTGGACTGATCAACGGACTTATAATGGATATTCCTGATTAGTTCCCGGATGCCAGACAACAGTCATTAGTGATTATTGGTCATTACGGACAACGACTTAACATGATAGGTGTCAGAGCCCAAAGTTACAGGGGACTAAATTTCCTGGCAATCCGCGCTGCCCGTAAAGTTGTCGGCAGCGAGATGACGTGATGTTCTTCCCCTTCCCCTCCCTACCCCTCCCCTCTATTCCTTCATACTTGCCTTGCTCTATCTTGTTCTTTTCTCACAGTACATTCTCTTTTTGAACCATCACTGTATTCTACTATTACCACCACTACAGGTAATGTTTGTATTTCGTTCTAAAGTGTTTAAGTCTATTTTCAGTTGTAAGATTCTGTATCATCTGTTGAAACTATTTTAATTGATATTTCCGTATAGATTCCGCAAAGGACAATCTACAGTCAATTATCTGCTTTCCTTACTGAATTACTTTTCATCCTCTCCTAGCAGTTTTAGTGTTATTCCACAGTTGGGAACAAATACTAATAAAGTAATTTGCAAAGTTTCACGTAGAATTTTAATTTATGATGAGAAGTATGTACTAAAAGTTGGTCTAGATTTTGGATTACCTTACAATATACGTAAAGTTACTAATCAAATTTTAACATGAAATATTTTTTGCCGGTCTATAAAATAACCACTGTAGGACAATGACCTCCCTCAAGTTTTCCACTCAACTTTGTCAGATGCCTGTCTGTTCCAGGTTCCTCCCAGTGAAACTTTCAATATCATTTCTCCATATATTCTCTGTCTGCCCTGTCTTCTATTACCATCCCTGGGTTGCCATTCTGTTACTCTAACAGCCCATCTATTATATCTTCGTATCATGACGTGCCCTGTCCGTATTCATTTTTTTCTTTTAATTGTGCTCAAGCTGTGTTAACTTTGGTCTGTTCTCTAATCCATGATGCTCTCTTTTTATGTCTCCATGTTATTCCAAACATTATTTTCTACGTTTCCCTGTGGGCACTTTGAAGCTCAGATAAATAAATATATATATATATATATATATATATATATATATATATATATATATATATATATATATATATATATATGTGTATATATACACACGGAAATACAAAAGG
>JAPQNM010000013.1:37929073-37991573 GCA_029783475.1 Metacarcinus magister | reverse complement strand
GTGTATGTCTAGTGGGGGGTCGAGGGTGGGGGGGGAGGTGTTACCAAGGCGAGAACGGACGTGTTGTAGCGGAGCCGGTGCGAGGGGTGACTCTGTTAAGCGTCGAAGAGGGGGAGGGGGAGGGGGAGGGGGGAGGGGGAGGGGGATGGGGAGGGGGATGAAAGGGAGGGACAAAAGAGTTACTGCATGGGATGTGAGTGGTGCTCTGCCTTTGACACACCTGAAAAGAGACATGACTATCTGGACACAGCTGGATGCCCGTAGAGTGCTTCCTCCTCTTCCTCCTCCTCTTCCTCCTCTTCCTCCTCTTCTTCCTCTTCCTCTTCCTCCCACTTGCTTTTCCTCACCGACTCTCTTTTCCCTTGGTATCTCTTTCCTGTTGATCTTAGTTTCCTTCTTTCTCTTCTTTCTTCTCATCTCTCCACCTAAATCTGTTCCGACTACTGCTGCTTTCTTGCCAGTCTCACGCACTCCGAGTGTCTCTCTTTCTGTCTGTTGGCTTGTCTGTTTGTCTTATGTCTGTGTCTGTTTTTCTCCTGTGTCTTTCTCTTTCTCTTTTTTTTTCTCTCTCTCTCTCTCTCTCTCTCTCTCTCTCTCTCTCTCTCTCTCTCTCTCTCTCTCTCTCTCTCTCTCTCTCTCTCTCTCTCTCTTGTGCAGCAAACAGCATTAATTTCTCTCCCTTTTCGTCCGGTCTTCCTCCCTTCTGGTCCCACAGTGCCTCTCAGAAATCCTCATTATGTTTTCTATTCCAATTTCTCCTTTCCACTCCATCCTTAACATCCCTATCCTCATCCTCGTCCTCATCCTCCTCATCCTCATCCTCATCCTCGTCGTGGCCAACAGATGTTCTTCCTCTCCTTCCTTCCACACCGTCCGCTTCTCCCACTCTTCGTATCCCCAGGGTGATGACAAGATAGGGTGACTTTAAGAGAAGTAAGCGAAGCACCCCAGCCTCCTCCTGCTCTTCCCTCTTCCTCCTTCCTCCTTGCCCACGTATTTCCTTTCCACCCGTCTGCTCCGCTTTGGCATTGTACCCGTGTGTGTAGGGCTGAGAGGATGGACTTTTCCCTCGCTGTTGGTACACTAAAGGCTATTGGCCCCATTCACCTGGTATAACAAGGCTCTTTTTTTTCTTTTTCTTTTAATTTTTTTTTTCCTCTTTTTTTTTCTAACCGCTGCCGTCTCAAGGCTTTCTTTCCCTCCGTCCATTGGAGTGTGACTTGGCTTTTGTATTTTCTAGTGGATATATAGTTGTTGTGAGGATAATTTTCCCCTCCCACCTACCCACACACCTCCACACACTTCTCCATACCGTATCAGTGTGATTGATTGTGCTGTCTGTGTGTGTGTGTGAGTGTTTGTCTGTTTGTTTATATCCGTCTGTTTATGTCTGTCTCTCTCTCTCCCTCTTTTTTTTTTCTTTTCTCTCTCTTTTTGCTGTCATATTTTGAAATCATTTATCACCGACCGACTTAGTATGCTGCAGCGGTAACAATGGGGAGGTGTTTCAATATATTCTACAGGGCAACCTACCACAAGGAATCCATTGCAATAACCTAGAGAGGAATGTTTGTAGTATTACGTAATGTATGCGTTGTAGAAAGAGCACGAAAGAGAGAGAGAGAGAGAGAGAGAGAGAGAGAGAGAGAGAGAGAGAGAGAGAGAGAGAGAGAGAGAGAGAGAGAGAGAGAGAGAGAGAGAGAGAGAGAAAAAAAAAATAAGGTGGTGTGAGGGAAGGGCCAGATGGTTGTTGTTGTTGTTGTTGTTGCTGCTGTTGTCTATTCATACAATGAGTGCAATTTACGGTGTCTCCCTCGCTAGTATGTTCCTGCCCCGTCAAAATAGGAGTGTTGTAGGTTATGGAATCGCTCGCCGGCGGAAAATGGAAATGTGGAAATTGACCATCGATTACAGCGTGCGAACCTACTCCTCCACATTCTCTCTTTCTCTCTCTTCTCTCTCTCTCTCTCTCTCTCTCTCTCTCTCTCTCTCTCTCTCTCTCTCTCTCTCTCTCTCTCTCGCACGCACGCACGCACACACACACACACACACACACACACACACGATGTTTGTCTTTTTTGAGTAACTTATTTTGTGCAAACACTCCACATTCACTTTTTATCTGTGCAAACTCTTCAGGTTAACGATTCCTCACTCTGAATGTCCTGCAGCTCTATTCTTTTTTTATTATTTTTGTCGCTGCGTCAACTTGAAGACTGCAGAACAAAGTCGTTTCTTCCCCTTTTGAAATATATCGGTGTCGTGCCGTTACCAGTATAGAAAAATATTCTCCATGCTTGTACCTACGATTTGCACTTAATCGGAACATATGTCATAACTCTGATGTTACACTCATGTCATGCTGTGTTAATCTCTTTGTATTCTATGGCACAAATTACATCAAGCATCGCGAGTGTTTTCATCTGGTTAGCAGGCATTAAGATGTGAAAATTCTTGGTCTTGACGTATACTAACCCATCTGTCTGCCGCTACAATGGCTTTCGGACATTTGATATTCCTGAAGGTGCATTTCAGGGAGCGTAGCGCAGCCCACATGCATCACCACCACCAGCTCAAGACCCGGGAAGCGCTGCCTACTCTCTATCTTATCTCCCTCCATTCCTCCTTCCGAGCAGACCCTCCAGCCAGCCTTCCCTTCACTACACGGGATGGGGACGGTGGAGGCTCGTGGTTAGCTCGTAACATTAGGAACTTGTGCTGCTCTGCTCCTTGTATTGCGCTTGTTCTGAGGGAGTGTTCCTTGTGTTAGGGGTTTAATAAGGTTCCCTTGTGCCTTGCGTTTAGCGGCGGTGAATGTTGCGGTGGTGTTGTATAATAGAACAGTGATCGTTAGTTTTATGATGTTTGTGATCCAGTGGCTGAATGGCTTTGCAGGGTGCTCTTGTTTATATATATTTTTTCACTGCGTCGAATCTATAGCTATCACTGTGTGTATCAAAGTTATGCATTCTTGCAAACATGATAAACCATTGCAATTATCAACTTTTGCAAACATTCAATGTGGAACAATTCTTTTTGGGGGAATTAGAGAAATGATTCATATATTTCTTTACATGCCAAATTGATGGATGAATGTAACCAAGTGACCAGTGTGTGGTGGTGGTGGTGGTGGTGGTGGTGGTGGTGGTAGTGGTGCCAGGTACAATAACACAATAATAACAACACACAAAACAACTACTACTACTACTTCTACTACTACTATTACTACTACTAGTACTACTACTGCTAGTACTACTACTACTAGTACTACTACTACTAGTACTACTACTACTACTACTACTACTACTACTACTACTTCTACTACTACTTCTACTACTACTACTACTACTACTACTACTACTACTACTACTACTACTACTACTACTACTACTACTACTACTACTACCACTGATAATACCAATAATAACGCTATTAATAATACAAAATACCATTAATGATAACAATGATAGTGTCAGCAGCAGCAACTATGAAAGATGAACAATGTCTCCACACTTGAGGCCGCTGTATTACCACAATAAGACAATATCCAACAAGGATTTGCTGATTCCAGGAAAAATGGGTCCGCTGAGATGCCTTGCTAAGTGGAGTCAATACCTCGCGCCGTAAGAGTCATGACTACGATAATTCAACATAATGGACTCGAGGCGCCGGGGGAGTTTGTCGGAGGAGGGCGAAAGCCTTGCTATGATGGCTTGTGTCCCGCCACCGTCCTGCGCCCTGGACGTGGCATTGGTTGGCTGATGCACACAAAACCAAGTTGGTCACGTGGCCATCAGCGCGGGAACGAAAAAGTGCCTGCTATCTTTTTCTCTGTTGAAACATTTTGAAAGAAATTGTGATGAATAATGAAAAATATCGTAATCTTCTCCAGGAAGTTCCCCTTCGCGTTGGTGCTTCTCGCCAGACACTTGCCTCTTTATTGCGGGCCAAGAGCTGTGTAAATACTTGACGTTTTGCGTGTGTGTTCTGAATATATGGAATTATGGCGTTTAAAATTGTTCATGTTTATATATATATATATATATATATATATATATATATATATATATATATATATATGTACATGTATATGTATGTATTCATACATATAAGTGTGAGTGTGCGTGTGCGTGTGCGTGTGCGCGTGCGTGTGCGTGTGCGTGTGTGTGTCCGTCTGTCTGTCTGACTCTGTGTGTATGTAAATGTAGGTGTAAGGCTATTACATTATCTTGGCAAGATAATGTGAAGTTTCAGTAACTTGGTTGGTAAATACTTTTATCCCTAGTGAGTACATGGAGGTAGGTGTGGCCAGGACCCCCGGAGCTGGCTAGCGGCGTCCAGGGTCCGTAGACTAATGAGGTTGTAGTGTTTGTCAAAGAGCTCTAACTCTATTTACGTGCCTAATGGGTGGCGCTTTTAAATGCTAAAGACGGACGAGGAAAAATGTTAAATGCCGTTATGTATATGAGTGGAAAAGAGCAAGGAGATGGAACAAGGGGGAGTACGAACATAAGGGCGATAAGAGAAGAGATGCACGATAAGGAACACATCAAGGTAATGCGGCAGAGAGTGAGTGAGAAAGAAGGTAAGAGAAGGGATATGACGCAGAGGAAAAAGAAAAAGGAGAACACAAGATGAAAGGAGAGAGGAAAAAAAATGCACTGAAGGAAAGAGGATGAAATGAGTATAGAGAGAAGGGAAGGGGAGAGGAAATGAGAGGAGGGTGCTGCTTCCGACTCTCATTGTAAACTCTCGACAACCCAGACTTTATTTTCGCTAAGGACTTCCGCCCCCGAATAGTATGTACAGAAAAGAGGGAAGGAAAGAGAAGCAGGGAGGGAGGGTATGGAAGGGCTACAGCAAGAGAGAAACAAAGAAGGGGGCCAGTGGAGGTAGAGTAGGAAGGGTAGCAGGCAAAAGGAGAAAGGGACACCAAGAAAGAGAAGTAGGAGAGAGAGAAATAACCAGCAGAAGATGGGTAGGGCACTGAGAGAGAAATCAGGAGGAGGAGAAGATATTTATGGACAGCAAGGTGGAGAGGATAGGGACAGCAGGAAGAGGAGAGACGGAGAAGCAGATGTATTGAACTATAGAAGCCAGCAGGAGGGAGAACAAAGCTAGTGGATTGAAATGCCTAGGAGCAGCAGGAGGAAGATGGAGGGGCAAGAGCTTGATTGATTGATTGAAAAATCCGACGAAGCAGCAAGGTCATATGGCGCCGCTGAGAAGGAAGAGGACTGAGCAAGCAGACTTGGATATGTAAAGGCAGAAGGGAAGGGAAGGGTAAGAAGAGGCAGGAAGGCAAGAAGGCAGTTCATCTCTAGCCATAGTGTCATCATTTTTTTTCTTCTTCTTCCCTGTATTGTTCGACGCAGCGTACTGAGGCGACGACTGGCTGCAGCAGAACACTCACTGCACACACACACACACACACACACACACACACACACACACACACACACACACACACACACACACACACACACACACGCACACAAACATTCACATACAAACATTCATTCATTCTCTTTATTATCTCTCTCTCTCTCTCTCTCTCTCTCTCTCTCTCTCTCTCTCTCTCTCTCTCTCTCTCTCTCTCTCTCTCTCTCTCTCTCTCTCTCTCCCTCTCTCTCTCCCCCTGTCATATCCGAGAAATTCTTAATAAAACGATGTCACCGAGTAAAGCAGATTCTCACGTAGCAATTAATGACAACTGGGAATGAACAGTTTTTTTCTTTTCTTGCTTTTTAACAGCAATTAATCAATGACTGTACTCACGTGTGCTTTTCTCTCTTTATTTCCGTCCGTATATGATTGCTCAATACGTTGTGCGTCAGGAGGAAAGCACGAATAGGAAAAATAATTGACTAAAGAAGCAAGTTTATCCCTCAATCATGTTGCTAGTCTGGGGTCTTTTGTGCAATTGTGATATGACTAATATGCTAATTTCCTCCTGCAAAACTTTATTGTAATGTATATACTCAGCAAATCTCACCTCCTACTTGCTCACTGGGCTTTTCTCGAACTCATGTGTGTACGTGTGTGTGTTGGGATGGGTTTGGGTGGGGGGTGTTGGTCTGTGTGTCTATGTGTGTATCTGTCTATCTGTGTGTTTGTGAGCGAGCAAACAACAATAATCGAGATAAAAATAGAAATAAATAGAAAAACAAACATTAATTGACAAACATGTAAACTTTATACTCCAAAAAAACTGAAACAAACAACAACAAACAACAACAGCAATAATAATAATAATAATAATAATAATTAGCATTGGATAAATATTTAAACTGCCACTCCTTTACGGTTGCCAAGTCGTGTTGATTGGCTGCATTATTTACTGCACCAGTGAAGTGAGAAATTAACCAGATGAATCCACGAGAGGAGAGAGAGAGACGTGACACCAACTGAAGACAAGCGCTGGTCCGTCATCTCAACACTCTGAACCCTCTGAAGTCATTGCTATAAGTACATTGAAGATATAGATCGTTTGCTGCATTAGAATATTCGGTTGTTCTATAGTGAGTCTGTATTCTTTTTATCTCTTGGCTAGCGTTGTTAATCGCCGTTTGTGTTGGTTCATTTAGGTCTTGATTCATCTTATTACGCCCTCTTTTTGGTATCCTCCCCGGTACTAGTTATGTTTATGTAAAGTATTCTTGCGTTTATATTGCTAGTGCTATTTTGTCTCATGTTGAAATGTTCCTTGTTCTCCATTGATGATTTTGATATACATTGATACCAGATGATTTTTTTTTTTAAACCAATGCATTAGATTTGTACATTTTACACTGGTTACTGTAGAGTGTGTTGTGGTTGTGAGCTTGTGTTTGTGTGGTGGGCCGAGCACAGAGGCAGTGTGCGGCCACCAGAGGCAACCACACATAGAAGAAAACATAACAAGGTTGAGAAAATTAGGTTCCATTACGGACTAGAGAAAACTTTTTGTCAGCTATTGCTAAATGGAGAGTCTGTAATATGTGAAACTATGCGATGCGTGTGAGTAGTTGTAAAGCCCGATGATACAAGGCTTTCATATTTCATTTTTTTTTTGTTTGGTGATAATAATAAGCAACCAAACTGCAGGTTACTTTGTTGTTTTCCTCATTAGTGGTGTTTTAGTAATTAGACCAATTTAGGGCTTTATCTGGCACTAGATAGTTTTCATTGATCCGTAAAGACGTAAGCCACGTTTGAACTGATGCATCGTTCTCGTCTGATGGTATTTGTCTTTCAAAACAGGAAAAGTAAACCAGTCAAAGGATAAAAAAAAGTCCACTACATACATATAACATTGTTTTGTGAGGTAATATTACCACAACATGAAAGATATTCTAGTACTTTTTATTGACACAACAACAACTTATAACTATGTTGCAATAAGTCTTTACTGTATCAGCAGTATGAACACAAAGGTAGATATGAAATCCCCAACCTTTGCCTTCTTTTACAGTATTAATGGAAACAGTATGTAGATGGGCGTTTGTTGCCTTCTTAGTTACTTAGGTGCAGTATTTCCTGTATTTGTTAGGATTCTTCTTCTTTATTCATCATGTAATGACAACAACAACTAGTTTTATGGATAATTTAAACGTCTTCAGGTTCCTTGGGAATTACACTCCATCTGAGGAACTGCATGTAAGGTGATGATTGTATTATTATTATATAAATGTACTTTATTATACTCATACACTTTATTATACTGATGCAATAGGTGCTTCCTTTTACTATAGTGGCCATGAGCTCAGAAATCGTCCCATTATAGTATGAAAAAACAAACATTGATAGACATTTATAAAGTAAGTTGTGCTTAGTGCAAATATTGTGGGTGACTTCTTTGTGAGGTTATGGATGCAAACAATTATTCAAAAATGGATATTAGAATTTGTAATGCCATAGTCGGTGAAATCTATTAGATCTTACTTCCTTTACCATTCCATTGTAATATAAGGCTAGTACATGGTTTCAGTCTGCCACTTTCCTTCTTTCATACATCCACAACATTCTTTATCCGTAAGTGAGAATGACAATGTACACACAGATAATGCCTGCGCAAGAAAAGGCAAATGCGGATGAAGATTAAAGCTTTACGGTTAATTAGGATGTGAATTTAAACATGAATTTCTAATCTATGCTGATGTTCCACTGGTGTTAGTACATATGACTAGTAAATGCAAAAGTTTCTCGTATGCAAATGCGGATATTCAATACATCTCTATTCCATAGTAGTCACGCTAAAAACGATAAAATTAGCCAAAATTGCGGCAGTAATGCAAGAGAAAAATATCAGGTAGTAGCGATTTGCCTTGTGGAAGCTCTGATTCTTTCTCTCTCTTTGCGACTGGAAACAAATTTTTATCCTATTCAGTTCAAATTTGAGGCGGAGATTTTCAATGTGGACTAACGATACAATGATAGCGAACACTTGGCAGATCAGCACGATGTACCACACGTCTATCAGCTTGAGGTAGGGTGTCTTGGGGATGGTGTTGCTGGTCTGGGTGAAGAAAGCAGCCAACACCAGCATGGTAGTGAGGGCCACCATGATGCGGTCCTGGAGGGGGGAAAGTTGAAAAAGATTAAATAATGCAAGTGAAATGTAGGAAGAGAAACAAAAAAGAATATGATGTAATATACAGATTATTCACGAATTAAAGCAAATACTTCGACAGGTGAAATAATAGGTTATTCTGAGTAAAAAGAATATTCCGTACATATAAGTTTGTTTTGACGTACTTTTGGCGTTAAGGTGATTATATATATATATATATATATATATATATATATATATATATATATATATATATATATATATATATATATATATATATATATGTAAATACACAAGATAAAATAGTGATTTATGTTCTTGTCTTGAATTGGATTATAGGTCCATCCATCAAATGGAAGATAGTTGATAAGTTATGCATATTATTTACTGGAAGCAAGCTGATATGAAGGAAAATAGATAATCCCGATTGATTTATTGTTTATTATTTTTTATTTTTTCATAAAATCATTTACTTCCTAGTACAACTGTAAGGACCATCAATTTAGAATGGTCTTGCTTTTGTTTTCTGTTTCATGTAGTTCATCATGACTTCACCTCAACCTGCTTTAGACTTGTAGGAGCTTAGTAGTGGGTGGAGTTAGATGTGGGGAGGAGACGGGGGCGGGGACGGGGCCAGAGGCAGGGGCGTGAGTTAACACATTCAGTTCTTGCGGCACACCGTATGTGCCAGCAGCATCTCCCTCTCCTGTGTTTGCGGAACGACGTCTGTGACAAGATCTTTATATCATTCCCATGCATATACATATGATGTATGGGCCAGTGTAACAACTTTTATCATTATTTACAAATTTATATTGTCTTATGTATCAGAATTACCGTTCTTATGAGTATTTATGTGATATTCAATAGATAATTTTACGGTACGATAACTGCGGTTTGGCAACACCGCCGGCAGCAATATATAACCGTCGCTCCGTCGGCCGTCAGCGACGGGCTCTTCTAGCTAGCATTAGATATTGGATATTGAAAATATTGGATATATTGGAAATATCATTGCAGAATTTGATACACCTAATTAAACTGTACAACAGTCATTATGACTATTTGTTTTATGACTAATAATTACGCAGTAAAATGAAACTTAATATTTATATAAAAACATGACTTTCCTCCTCATTTTCCCAAAAGCTATTAGAGATATTGGAAAAACCATTGCAGCATCTGATAGACCTAATTAAACTGTATAACTGTCATTATAAATATTTGTTCTATGACTAATAATTACGCAGTAAAATGATACTTAATATATATATATATATATATATAAACATGACTTTCCTCCTCATTTTCCCGAAAGCTATTAGAGATATTGGAAATATCATTGCAGCATGTGATAGACCTGATTAAAATCTACTATGTCATTATGAATATTTTCACTAGTACTAATAAATACTGAATTAATATTTTATAAAAAATACTTTCTCCTCTTTTCTCGAAAGCTATTAGAGATATTGGAAATATCATTGCATCATCTGATAGACCTAATTAAACTGTACAACTGATATTATGAATATTTGTTCTATGACTAATAATTACGCAGTAAAATAAAACTATATTTATATAAAAACATGACTTTTCCTCCTCATTTTCTCGAAAGCTATTAGAGATATTGGAAATATCATTGCAGCATCTGATAGACCTAATTAAAATCTACTATGTCATTATGAATATTTTCACTAGTACTAATAAATACTGAATTTTACTTTTTTTAAAATTAACTTCTTTCTCGTTTTCTCGAAAGCTATTAGAGATATTGGAAATATCAAATCATCATCTGATACACCTAATTCAACTGTACAACTGATATTATGAATATTTGTTCTATGACTAATAATTACGCAGTAAAACAAAACCGTATTTTTATATAAAAACATGAGTTTCCTCGTCATTTTCTCGAAAGCTATTAGAGATATTGGAAATATAATTGCAGCATCTGATACACCTAATTAAACTGTACAACTGATATTATGAATATTTGTTCTATGACTAATAATTACGCAGTAAAATGAAACTTAATATTTATATAAAAACATGACTTTCCTCCTCATTTTCTCGAAAGCTATTAGAGATATTGGAAATATCATTGCAGCATCTGATACACCTAATTAAACTGTACAACTGTGATTATGAATATTTGTTCTATGACTAATAATTACGCAGTAAAATGAAACTTAATATTTATATAAAAACATGACTTTCCTACTCATTTTCCCGAAAGCTATTAGAGATATTGGAAATATGATTGAAGCATCTGATACACCTAATTAAACTGTACAACTGTCATTATGAATATTTGTTCTATGACTAATAATTACGCAGTAAAATGAAACTTAATATTTATATAAAAACATGAATTTCCTCCTCATTTTCTTGAAAGCTATTAGAGATATTGAAAATATCACTGCAGCATCTGATAGACCTAATTAAATTGTAAAATTGAAATTATGAATATTTGTTCTATGACTAATAATTACGCAGTAAAATTAAACTTTATATTTATATAAAAACATGAATTTCCTCCTAATTTTCTCGAAAGCTATTAGAGATATTGGAAATATCATTACAGCATCTGATACACCTAATTAAACTGTACAACTGTCATTATGAATATTTGTTCTATGACTAATAATTACTCAATAAAATGAAACTTAATATTTCTATATAAACGAACTTTTCTCCTCATTTTCTCGAAAGCTATTTGAGATATTGGAAATATCATTGCAGCATCTGATACACCTAATTAAACTGTACAACTGTAAATATGAATATTTGTTCTATGGCTAATAATTACGCAGTTAAATGAAACTTAATATTTATATAAAAACATGATTTTCCTCCTCATTTTCTCGAAAGCTATTAGAGATATTGGAAATATCATTGCAGCATCTGATACACCTAATTAAACTGTACAACTCTCATTGTGAATATTTTTTCTATGACTAATAATTACGCAGTAAAATGAAACTTAATATTTATATAAAAACATGATTTTCCTCCTCATTTTCTCGAAAGCTATTAGAGATATTGGAAATATCACTGCAGCATCTGATAGACCTAATTAAACTGTAAAACTGACATTATGAATATTTGTTCTATGACTAATAATTACACAGTAAAATGAAACTATATATTTATATAAAAACATGACATTCCTCCTCATTTTCTCGAATGCTATTAGAGATATTGGAAATATCATTGCAGCATGTGATAGATCTGATTAAAATCTACTACTGTCATTATGAATATTTTCACTAGTACTAATAAATACTGAATTTTACTTTTTTAAAAATTACTTTCTTCCTCGTTTTCTCGAAAGCTATTATATATATTGGAAATATCATTGCATCATCTGATACACCTAATTCAACTGTACAACTGATATTATGAATATTTGTTCTATGACTAATAATTACGCAGTAAAATTAAACCGTATTTATATATAAAAACACGATTTTCCTCGTCATTTTCTCGAAAGCTATTAGAGATATTGGAAATGTAATTGCAGCATCTGATAGACCTAATCAAACTGTACAACTGATATTATGATTATTTGTTTTATGACTAATATTTACGCAGTAAAATTAAACTTAATATTTATTTAAAAACATGACTTTCCTCCTCATTTTCTCGAAAGCTATTAGAGATAATGGAAATATCATTGCAACAGCTGATACACCTAATTAAACTTTAAAACTGATATTATGAATATTTTTTCTATGACTAATAATTACGCAGTAAAATGAAACTTAATATTTATTTAAAAACATTAACTTCCTCCTCATTTTCCCGAAAGCTATTAGAGATATTGGAAATATCATTGCAGCATCTGATACAACTAATAAAACTGTACAACTGTCATTATGAATATTTGTTCTATGACTAACAATTACGCAGTAAAATTAAACTTAATATTTATTTAAAAACATGACTTTCCTCCTCATTTTCTCGAAAGCTATTAGAGATATTGGAAATATACTTGCAGCATCTGATACACCTAATTAAACTGTACAACTGTGATTATGAATATTTGTTCTATGACTAATAATTACGCAGTAAAATGAAACTTAATATTTATATAAAAACATGAATTTCCTACTCATTTTCCCGAAAGCTATTAGAGATTTTGGAAATATGATTGCAGCATCTGATACACCCAATTAAACTGTACAACTGTCATTATGAATATTTGTTCTATGACTAATAATTACGCAGTAAAATGAAACTTAATATTTATATAAAAACATGAATTTCCTCCTCATTTTCTCGAAAGCTATAAGAGATATTGGAAATATCACTACAGCATCTGATAGACTTAATTAAACTGTAAAACTGACATTATGAATATTTGTTCTATGACTAATAATTATACAGTAATATTAAACTTTATATTTATATAAAAACATGAATTTCCTCCTAATTTTCTCGAAAGCTATTGGAGATATTGGAAATATCATTACAGCATCTGATACACCTAATTAAACTGTACAAATGTCATTATGAATATTTGTTCTATGACTAATAATTACTCAGTAAAATGAAACTTAATATTTCTATATAAACATAACTTTTCTCCTCATTTTCTCGAAAGCTATTAGAGATATTGGAAATATCATTGCAGCATCCAATACACCTAATTCAACTGTACAACTGATAATATGAATATTTGTTCTATGGCTAATAATTACGCAGTAAAATGAAACTTAATATTTATATAAAAACATGACTTTCCTCCTCATTTTCTCGAAAGCTATTAGAGATATTAAAAATATCATTTCAGCATCTGATACACCTAATTAAACTGTAAAACTGACATTATGAATATTTGTTCTATGACTAATAATTACGCAGTAAAATGAAACTTAATATATATATAAAAACATGATTTTCCTCCTCATTTTCTCGAAAGCTATTATAGATATTGGAAATATCACTGCAGCATCTGATAGACCTAATTAAACTGTAAAACTGACATTATGAATATTAGTTCTATGACTAATAATTACGCATTAAAATTAAACTATATATTTATATAAAAACATGACATTCCTCCTCATTTTCTCGAAAGCTATTAGAGATATTGGAAATATCATTGCAGCATGTGATAGACCTAATTAAGATCTACTACTGTCATTATGAATATTTTCACTAGTACTAATAAATACTGAATTTTACTTTTTTTTAAATTACTTTCTTCCTCGTTTTCTCGAAAGCTATTAGAGATATTGGAAATATCATTGCATCATCTGATACACCTAATTCAACTGTACAACGTATATTATGAATATTTGTTCTATGACTAATAATTACGCAGTAAAATAAAACCGTATTTTTATATAAAAACATGATTTTCCTCGTTGTTTTCTCGAAAGCTAATAGAGATATTCGAAATATATTTGCAGCATCTAATAGACCTAATTAAACTGTACAACTGATATTATGAATATTAGTTCTATGACTAATAATTACGAAGTAAAATGAAACTTAATATTTATATAAAAACATGAGTTTCCTCCTCATTTTCTCGAAAGCTATTAGAGATATTGGAAATATCATTGCAGCATCTGATACACCTAATTAAACTGTACAACGGATATATGAATATTTGTTCTATGGCTAATAATTAAGCAGTAAAATGCAAACTTAATATTTATATAACAAACATGACTTTCCTCCTCATTTTCTCGAAAGCTATTACAGATATTGGAAATATCATTGCAGTATCTGATACACCTAATTAAACTGTAAGAACTCTCATTATGAATATTTGTTCTATGACTAAATAATTACGCAGGAAAATGAAACTTAATATTTATATAAAAACACGATTTTCCTCCTCATTTTCTCGAAAGCTATAAGAGATATTGGAAATATCACTACAGCATCTGATAGACCTAATTAAACTGTAAAACTGACATTATGAATATTTGTTCTATGACTAATAATTACGCAGTAAAATTAAACTATATATTATATAAAAACATGACATTCCTCCTCATTTTCTCGAAAGCTATTAGAGATATTGGAAATATCATTGCAGCATCTGATAGACCTGATTAAAATCTACTACTGTCATTATGAATATTTTCACTGTACTAATAAATACTGAATTTCACTTTTTTAAAAATTACTTTCTTCCTCGTTTTCTCGAAAGCTATTAGAGATATTGGAAATATCATTGCATCATCTGATACACCTAATTCAACTGTACAACTGATATTATGAATATTTGTTCTATGACTAATAATTACGCAGTAAAATAAAACCGTATTTTTATATAAAAACATTATTTTCCTCGTCATTTTCTCGAAAGCTATTAGAGATATTAGAAATATAATTGCAGCATCTGATAGACCTAATTAAACTGTACAACTGATATTATGAATATTTGTTCTATGACTAATAATTACACAGTAAAATTAAACTTAATATTTATTTAAAAACATGACTTTCCTCCTCATTTTCTCGAAAGCTATTAGAGATATTGGAAATATCATTGCAACAGCTGATACACCTAATTAAACTGTAAAACTGATATTATGAATATTTTTTCTATGACTAATAATTACGCAGTAAAATGAAACTTAATATTTATTTAAAAACATTAACTTCCTCCTCATTTTCCCGAAAGCTATTAGAGATATTGGAAATATCATTGCAGCATCTGATACAACTAATAAAACTGTACAACTGTCATTATGAATATTTGTTCTATGACTAACAATTACGCAGTAAAATTAAACTTAATATTTATTTAAAAACATGACTTTCCTCCTCATTTTCTCGAAAGCTATTAGAGATATTGGAAATATACTTGCAGCATCTGATACACCTAATTAAACTGTACAACTGTAATATGAATATTTGTTCTATGACTAATAATTACGAGGTAAAATGAAACTTAATATTTATATAAAAACATGAATTTCCTACTCATTTTCCCGAAAGCTATTAGAGATATTGGAAATATGATTGCAGCATCTGATACACCTAAATAAACTGTACAACTGTCATTATCAATATTTGTTCTATGACTAATAATTACGCAGTAAAATGAAACTTAATATTTATATAAAAACATGATTTTCCTCCTCATTTTCTCGAAAGCTATAAGAGATATTGGAAATATAACTACAGCATCTGATAGTCCTAATTAAACTGTAAAACTGACATTATGAATATTTGTTCTATGACTAATAATTACCAGTAAAATTAAACTTTATATTTATATAAAAACATGAATTCCTCCTAATTTTCTCGAAAGCTATTAGAGATATTGGAAATATCACTACAGCATCTGATACACCTAATTAAACTGTAAAACTGTCATTATGAATATTTGTTCTATGACTAATAATTACTCAGTAAAATGAAAACTTCATATTTCTATATAAACATAACTTTTCTCCTCATTTTCTCGAAAGCTATTAGAGATATTGGAAATATCATTGCAGCATCTGATACACCTAATTAAACTGTACAACTGTAAATATGAATATTTGTTCTATGGCTAATTATTACGCAGTAAAATGAAACTTAATATTTATATAAAAACATGACTTTCATCCTCATTTTCTCGAACGCTATTAGAGATATTGGAAATATCATTGCAGCATCTGATACACCTAATTAAACTGTATAACTCTCATTATGAATATTTGTTCTATGACTATTAATTACGCAGTAAAATGAAACTTAATATTTATATAAAAACATGATTTTCCTCCTCATTTTCTCGAAAGGTATTAGAGATATTGGAAATATCACTTCAGCATCTGATAAACCTAATTAAAATGTAAAACTAACATTATGAATATTTGTTCTATGACTAATAATTTTCGCAGTAAAATGAAAACTTATATATTTATATAAAAACATGATTTTCCTCGTTGTTTTCTCGAAAGCTAATAGAGATATTCGAAATATCATTGCAGCATGTGATAGACCTCATTAAAATCTACTACAGTCATTATGAATATTTTCACTAGTACTAATAAATACTGAATTATACTTTTTCTAAAATTACTTTCTTCCCCGTTTTCTCGAAAGCTATTAGAGATATTGGAAATATCATTGCATCATCTGATACACCTAATTAAACTGTACAACTGATATTATGAATATTTGTTCTATGACTAATAATTACGCAGTAAAATAAAACCGTATTTTTATATAAAAACATGATTTTCCTCGTCATTTTCTCGAAAGCTATTAGATATATTGGAAATATAATTGCAGCATCTGATAGACCTAATTAAACTGTACAACTGTCATTATGAATATTTATTCTATGACTAATATTTACGCAGTAAAATGAAACTAAATATTTATATAAAAACATGATTTTCCTCCTCATTTTCTCGAAAGCTATAAGAGATATTGGAAATATCACTACAGCATCTGATAGACCTAATTAAACTGTAAAACTGACATTATGAATATTTGTTCTATGACTAATAATTACGCAGTAAAATTAAACTTTATATTTATATAAAAACATGAATTTCCTCCTAATTTTCTCGAAAGCTATTAGAGATATTGAAAATATCATTACAGCATCTGATAGACCTAATTAAACTGTACAACTTTCATTATGAGTATTTGTTCTATGACTAATAATTACTCAATTAAATGAAACTTAATATTTCTATATAAACATAACTTTTCTCCTCATTTTCTCGAAAGCTATTAGAGATATTGGAAATATCATTGCAGCATCCCATACACCTAATTAAACTGTACAACTGTAAATATGAATATTTGTTCTATGGCTAATAATTACGCAGTAAAATGAAACTTAATATTTATATAAAAACATGATTTTCCTCCTCATTTTCTCGAAAGCTATTAGAGATATTAAAAATATTATTTCATCATCTGATACACCTAATTAAACTGTACAACTCTCATTATGAATATTTGTTCTATGACTAATAATTACGCAGTAAAATGAAACAATATTTATATAAAAAGATGATTTTCCTCCTCATTTTCTCGAAAGCTATTAGAGATATTGGAAATATCACAGCAGCATCTGATAGACCTAATTAAACTGTAAAACTGACATTATGAATATTAGTTCTATGACTAATAATTACGCAGTAAAATGAAACTATATATTTATTTATAAACATGACATTCCTCCTCATTTTCTCGAAAGCTATTAGAGATATTGGAAATATCATTGCAGCATGTGATAGACCTAATTAAAATCTACTACTTTCATTATGAATATTTTCACTAGTACTAATAAATACTGAATTTTACTTTTTTTAAAATTACTTTCTTCCTCGTTTTCTCGAAAGCTATTAGAGATATTGGAAATATCATTGCATCATCTGATACACCTAATTCAACTGTACAACTGATATTATGAATATTTGTTCTATGGCTAATAATTAAGCAGTAAAATGAAACTTAATATTTATATAACAACATGATTTTTCTCGTCATTTTCTCGAAAGCTAATAGAGATATTGGAAATATATTTGCAGCATCTAATAGACCTAATTAAGCTGTACAACTGATATTATGAATATTAGTTCTATGACTAATAATTACGCAGTAAAATGAAACTTAATATTTATATAAAAACATGACTTTCCTCCTCATTTTCTCGAAAGCTATTAGAGATATTGGAAATATCATTGCAGCATCTGATACACTTAATTAAACTGTACAACTGATATAATGAATATTTGTTCTATGGCTAATAATTAAGCAGTAAAATGAAACTTAATATTTATATAACAACATGACTTTCCTCCTCATTTTCTCGAAAGCTATTACAGATATTGGAAATATCATTGCAGTATCTGATACACCTAATTAAACTGTACAACTCTTATTATGAATATTTGTTCTATGACTAATAATTACGCAGGAAAATGAAACTTAATATTTTTATAAAAACACGATTTTCCTCCTCATTTTCTCGAAAGCTATAAGAGATATTGGAAATATCACTATAGAATCTGATAGACCTAATTAAACTGTAAAACTGGCATTATAAATATTTGTTCTATGACTAATAATTACGCAGTAAAATTAAACTATATATTTATATAAAAACATGACATTCCTCCTCATTTTCTCGAAAGCTATTAGAGATATTGGAAATATCATTGCAGCATCTGATAGACCTGATTAAAATCTACTACTGTCATTATGAATATTATCACTAGTACTAATAAATACTGAATTTCACTTTTTTAAAAATTACTTTCTTCCTCGTTTTCTCGAAAGCTAATAGAGATATTGGAAATATCATTGCATCATCTGATACACCTAATTCAACTGTACAACTGATATTATGAATATTTGTTCTATGACTAATAATTACGCAGTAAAATAAAACCGTATTTTTAGATAAAAACATGATTTTCCTCGTCATTTTCTCGAAAGCTATTAGAGATATTGGAAATATAATTGCAGCATCTGATAGACCTAATTAAACTGTACAACTGATATTATGAATATTTGTTCTATGACGAATAATTACGCAGTAAAATGAAACTTAATATTTATTTAAAAACATTACTTTCCTCCTCATTTTCTCGAAAGCTATTAGAGATATTGGAAATATCATTGCAACAGCTGATACACCTAATTAAACTGTACAACTGATATTATGAATATTTTTTCTATGCCTAATAATTACGCAGTAAAATGAAACTTAATATTTATTTAAAAACATTACTTTCCTCCTCATTTTCCCGAAAGCTATTAGAGATATTGGAAATATCATTGCAGCATCTGATACAACTAATAAAACTGTACAACTGTCATTATGAATATTTGTTCTATGACTATCAATTACGCAGTAAAATTAAACTTAATATTTATTTAAAAACATGATTTTCCTCCTCATTTGCTCGAAAGCTATTAGAGATATTGGAAATATACTTGCAGCATCTGATACACCTAATTAAACTGTACAACTGTGAATATGAATATTTGTTCTATGACTAATAATTACGAGGTAAAATGAAACTTAATATTTATATAAAAACATGAATTTCCTACTCATTTTCCCGAAAGCTATTAGAGATATTGGAAATATGATTGCAGCATCTGATACACCTAAATAAACTGTACAACTGCCATTATGAATATTTGTTCTATGACTAATAATTACGCAGTAAAATGAAACTTAATATTTATATAAAAACATGATTTTCCTCGTCATTTCCTCGAAAGCTATTATAGATATTGGAAATATCACTGCAGCATCTGATAGACCTAATTAAACTGTAAAACTGACATTATGAATATCTGTTCTATGACTAATAATGACGCAGTAAAACTAAACTATATATTTATATAAAAACATGACATTCCTCCTCATTTTCTCGAAACCTATTTGAGATATTGGAAATATCATTGCAGCTTGTGATAGACCTGATTAAAATCTACTACTATCATTATGAATATTTTCACTAGTACTAATATATAATGAATTTTACTTTTTTTAAAATTACTTTCTTCCTTGTTTTCTCGAAAGCTATTAGAGATATTGGAAATATCATTACATCATCTGATACACCTAATTCAACTGTACAACTGATAATATGAATATTTGTTCTATGACTAATAATTACGCAGTAAAATAAAACCGTATTTTTATATAAAAACATGATTTTCCTCGTCATTTTCTTGAAAGCTATTAGAGATATTGGAAATATATTTGCAGCATCTGATAGACCTAATTAAACTGTACAACTGATATTATGAATATTAGTTCTATGACTAATAATTACGCAGTAAAATAAAACCGTATTTTTATATAAAAACATGATTTTCCTCGTCATTTTCTCGAAAGCTATTAGAGATTTTGGAAATATAATTCCAGCATCTGATAGACCTAATTAAACTGTACAACTGATATTATGAATATTTGTTCTATGACTAATAATTACGCAGTAAAATTAAACTTAATATTTATTTAAAAACATGATTTTCCTCCTCATTTTCTCGAAAGCTATTAGAGATATTGGAAATATCTTTGCAACAGCTGATACACCTAATTAAACTGTACAACTGATATTATGAATATTTTTTCTATGACTAATAATTACGCAGTAAAATGAATCTTAATATTTATTTAAAAACATTAACTTCCTCCTCATTTTCCCGAAAGCTATTAGAGATATTGGAAATATTATTGCAGCATCTGATACAACTAATAAAACTGTACAACTGTCATTATGAATATTTGTTCTATGACTAACAATTAGGCAGTAAAATTAAACTTAATATTTATTTAAAAACATGACTTTCCTCCTCATTTTCTCGAAAGCTATTAGAGATATTGGATATATGCTTGCAGCATCTGATACACCTAATTAAACTTTAGAACTGTGAATATGAATATTTTTTCTATAACTAATAATTACGCAGTAAAATGAAACTTAATATTTATATAAAAACATGAATTTCCTACTCATTTTCCCGAAAGCTATTAGAGATATTGGAAATATGATTGCAGCATCTGATACACCTAATTAAACTGTACAACTGTCATTATGAATATTTGTTCTATGACTAATAATTACGCAGTAAAATGAAATTTAATATTTATATAAAAACATGATTTTCCTCCTCATTTTCTCGAAAGCTTTAAGAGATATTGGAAATATCACTACAGCATCTGATAGAACTAATTAAACTGTAAAACTGACATTATGAATATTTGTTCTATGACTAATAATTACGCAGTAAAATTAAACTTTATATTTATATAAAAACATGAATTTCCTCCTAATTTTCTCGAAAGCTATTAGAGATATTTGAAATATCATTACAGCATCTGATACACCTAATTAAACTGTACAACTGTCATTATGAATATTTGTTCTATGACTAATAATTACTCAGTAAAATGAAACTTAATATTTCTATATAAACATAAATTTTCTCCTCATTTTCTCGAAAGCTATTAGAGATATTGGAAATATCATTGCAGCATCCGATACACCTACTTAAACTGTACAACTGTTAATATGAATATTTGTTCTATGGCTAATAGTTACGCAGTAAAATGACACTTAATATTTATATAAAAACATGACTTTCCTTCTCATTTTCTCGAAAGCTATTAGAGATATTGGAAATATCATTTCAGCATCTGATACACCTAATTAAACTGTACAACTCTCATTATGAATATTTGTTCCATGACTAATAATTATGCAGTAAAATGAAAGTTAATATTTATATAACAACATGATTTTCCTCCTCATTTTCTCGAAAGCTATTAGAGATATTGGAAATATCACTGCAGCATCTGATAGACCTAATTAAACTGTAAAACTGACATTATGAATATTTGTTCTATGACTAATAATTACGCAGTAAAATGAAACTATATATTTATATAAAAACATGACATTCCTCCTCATTTTCTCGAAAGCTATTAGAGATATTGGAAATATCATTGCAGCATCTAATAGGCCTGATTAAAATCTATTACTGTCATTATGAATATTTTCACTAGTACTAATAAATACTGAATTTCACTTTTTTAAAAATTACTTTCTTCCTCGTTTTCTCGAAAGCTATTAGAGATATTGGAAATATCATTCCATCATCTCATACACCTAATTCAACTCTACAACTGATATAATGAATATTTGTTCTATGACTAATAATTACGCAGTAAAATAAAACCGTATTTTTATATAAAAACATGATTTTCCTCGTCATTTTCTCGAAAGCTATTAGAGATATTGGAAATATAATTGCAGCATCTGATAGACATAATTAAACTGTACAACTGATATTATGAATATTTGTTCTATGACTAATAATTACGCAGTAAAATTAAACTTAATATTTATTTATAAACATGACTTTCCTCATCATTTTCTCGAAAGCTATTAGATATATTGGAAATATCATTGCAACAGCTAATACACCTCATTCAACTGTACAACTGATATTATGAATATTTTTTCTATGACTAATAATTACGCAGTAAAATGAAATTTAATATTTATTGAAAAACATTAACTTCCTCCTCCTTTTCCCGAAAGCTATTAGAAATATTGGAAATATCATTGCAGCATCTGATACAACTAATAAAACTGTACAACTGTCATTATGAATATTTGTTCTATGACTAACAATTACGCAGTAAAATTAAACTATATATTTATATAAAAACATGACATTCCTCCTCATTTTCTCGAAAGCTATTAGAGATATTGGAAATATCGTTACAGCATCTGATACACCTAATTAAACTGTACAACTGTCATTATGAATATTTGTTCTATGACTAATAATTACTCAGTAAAATGAAACTTAATATTTTTATATAAATATAGCTTTTCTCCTCATTTCCTCGAAAGCTATTAGAGATATTGGAAATATTATTGCAGCATCTGATACACCTAATTATACTGTATAACTGATATTATGAATATTTGTTCTATGACTAATAATTACGCAGTAAAATGAAACATAATACTTATATAAAAACATGAATTTCCTCCTCATTTTCTCGAAAGCTATTAAAGATATTGGAAATATCATTGCAGCATCTGATAGACCTAATTAAACTGTAAAACTGAAATTATGAATATTTGTTCTATGACTAATAATTACGCAGTAAAATGAAACTTTATATTTATATAAAAACATGACTTTCCTCCACATTTTCCCGAAAGCTATTAGAGATATTGGAAATATCATTGCAGATTATGATACACCTAATTAAACTGTACAACTGTCATTATGAATGCAATGCAATGCGCTTCTCTCGTATCATGGTTTTGAAATCGTTTTGTATTCAACTTCAATGCTGTATAACTTATGTACCTTAAGACTAAACGATGTGTTGATGCTACTGTTCAAATCGGATAAACCAGGAGAAATTTACTATCCTAAGCATATTATTCAATGTATAGATTGAAAAATCATAAATTATTAGATCACAGCTGATACAAGAAACTTTTAGCATTATCACGGTGAATGGGTTAAGAGAGCCTTGTTACTGCATCAGCTAGCACGTGAGTACGACTATGAGTGGGTGAAGGCACGGAAAGGACTAAGTGTTATGCGATAAGATGTGTTTTTCTCTTGAACTTCCCCCGAAAATAAGCCAAATTCAGAGGACATGCCGTAAACTGTACATAAAAGTAACGTTCAAATACAAACTGAAGGCAAGGTAGAAAATATAATTCGAGATTATTTTGAGATTGATTGAAAGGCTTCGAATAAATATTCATTATGTCAAAAAGATAATGTAATGGTGATGGATTAATAGTCAGCAATGATCCTGTTTCACCTAACATATCAGCTAGTAGTTTGGGGGAAGGTTCAGACAGATGAAAGCTGTACAGGATAGATCATAATACTGGAACTGACAAATATGTAGATTCACAACGTAATGCTTTGCTTGGAAATTGATATTTGCCAAACCAGCTGTACCAGCCATGGTCGACTGGTTTCAATGGTACCCCTTAGATTGGTAATGATTCATATTTGTATACTGTTAGGGGAAAATTACACTCTGTATTACCACACTATATATTTGCGGAATCTGCCCTTATTTCCTTATCGTTTTGTCATTCTGTTTACCCATCTGTTTGTCTGCTGTTTTATCAATCTATCTAGATGTCTACCTGCCTGTCTATCTATCTGTCTATAATGAAACACAGTCTCCTTTATTTACTTTTTGCCTGTCTACTTCTATTGCCCGGTGCTTTGATCAATAAACGCTTACAACATTTAAATTAGTTTTGAAACCACACTTATGATAGACGTAACCGGCAGTGTTAGTGAGCAGCGGTAGGTGAGGAGTCAATGATGATAAGAAAAAGAGCTGCCTCTCTTAATCCTTATAATACATACTTTACTTCACTTCCAAAGAGGAGCACTTAGCGAGTAAAAGGAAGTGTCTGTATTTCCTGTTTCGTGCTACAGGTACGAGTATACGAGTAAACCTGTAACTATTTATAATTATTTCTACATCTCTGTATCGATCTTTGTAATTTTATGCATGTACCCTATCTATTCCTTTGTCTCTCTTGTCCTATGTGTGTTATTGAATTTGTTTTGCCCAAATGGTGTATTCCGCAGTAATACAGGCGCGTTTTCCTGACGGCGCTTCGATATATTGTTGTTATTATCATTGTTATTATTGTTATTATTATTATTATTATTATTACTATTATTATTAATATCATCATTGTTTTCGAGCGGGATTTGTGTGGTCAGTTCAGAATCGTCTTCATAAAGAGATATGCTTTACGTCACTGAAACACAAATCTTATTTCCTGTGTCTCACTCGTGTAGGGCGAGTAAATGTGACTTGGGTGGAAGACAAGAACTTTAATATGCAGAAAAGAAAGACTAAAAAGACGCAGCAACGGATTCTTATTTTTTTTGTACTTTGTTAATTAGTTTTATTTAACTATTCTTTCTCAGACACTATCTCGGATATTTTGCAAATAAGGAAAGGTTGTGGAATTATTACTATTATTACACACACGCACGCACCCACACACGCACACACTCTCACACACATACATACCCACACACACACACACAGGCGTATATATATATATATATATATATATATATATATATATATATATATATATATATATATATATATGATAATAATAAAATCTACTACTACTACTACTATTACTATTACTACTACTACTACTACTACTACTACTACTACTACTACTACTACTACTACTACTACTACTACTACTACTACTACTACTCTACTACTACTATTAATACCACTCTACTACTACTTTTACTGCTCTTACTACTACTACTACTACTTCTACTATTAATACCACTCTACTACTACTTTTACCGCTCTTACTAGTACTACTACTACTACTACTACTACTACTACTACTACTACTACTACTACTACTACTACTACTACTACTACTCCATTAATATATCAGGATAGACTTGCACTTACTGTGAAGTCGTTGATATCGAAGCAGAAGGTGAGGCAGGCGATGGCGGCAAGCATTACACTGGGCACAAAGGCGTTGGCGATGTAGTAACGACCCAGGTTGGACAGCACCAAATCCACCTGAATCAGAGACACAGCTGCAGAACATTTTCACACACACACACACACACACACACACACACACACACACACACACACACACACACACACACACACACACACACACACACACACACACATACACACACACACACACACACACAGACAGACACACACACACAGACACACACACACACACACACACACACACACACACACACACACACACACACACACACACCTTGCAATAGTACTTTTTTGAGTGCCATGGGTCTGGACTTCATCCTCTTCTTTCAAAAGCATCCTTGGACGTCACCTCCATAAAATTGAGGCAACGAGAGAGAGAGAGAGAGAGAGAGAGAGAGAGAGAGAGAGAGAGAGAGAGAGAGAGAGAGAGAGAGAGAGAGAGAGAGAGAGAGAGAGAGAGAGAGAGAGAGAGAGAGAGAGAGAGAGAGAGATAACGTATGGTTGTAACTTTGTCAGTGTTCTCACCAAACTGGAGGATGAATAATTAGAGTTATTACAAGCATCTGATAACGTTCTTTTCCTGAAATTAATTAATGAGGAAACTACTTTACGAGGGTCGAGATTAATGCGTACCCGACTTTCTCCGAGTCTGTTTGTCAGTGTGTCTGGCTGTCTGTCTGGCTGTCTGTATGTTGGTCGGTCTCTTGCTGTCTGTCTTTCTGTCTGTCTATCTATTTTTCCATTTGTTTACGTCTGCCAATCTGTGTATGGATTCTTTTAGCAATTGGGTTTAATGAGTTGTGAGTTCATTATGATATGGTTGAGAAACTTTGGCAAAAGAGGAGTTCGAGTTGATAGAGTCGAAGCATGACATATACACACACACACACACACACACACACACACACACACACACACACACACACACACACACACACACACTGGGAACATCTCAATATCGGTGTATTTATAACTAAGGAGGGTGATCTAACCGGCATGTTTACGTGTATCGAGTATGTTACTAGATGCTGACATACAACACACCCTTTTGCCATCCTCTGTTGATTCGAGTGGTAATAATAATAATCTAGAAATTGTATTGCACAAGGAGCGTGGATTGCCAAAGCTCGTTCAACTATACTTCTGCACCGACCGTATATATTGAAAGGTCAGTTACAGTTGGTTTTAATATTCTCATGATTTCTCTTAACACTTACTTGTATCATGTTTCCATGTTCCTTCATGATTTCACTCCTTAGTCTGTATTCGAGTAGGCGCCGTTCACCTTTGAAAACTATTCCTTGGTTCCTCTGAAAGGGTTTTCTCAAATAGTAAATGGAAAAGATTCATTATTGGTGTGTCTAGAGAGTCTTACCTTAGGTCTTACCGTAGGTCGTGGTGGTCTTTTTTTATTATTCTTGTGACTAGTTCGTGTTTCTTTATGCTTCGTTATCGTGTGTCAAATAAAGTTTTTCCCAACCCTTTACAAAACAACATTCATAACTACCAGTGATATAAGACTTCAAAATCCTTGTTGTTATAGGCAATGTTGTGGCGAACTGCTCACATGACTATTTTGCGCAGCTTACATTTAATCTGATTTTAAGGTAAACTACTTTATCAGTCATCAGTTACTAGATGTCTTCTAGATAATAGGCTGTGTGAAAAGCAGACGCAAGGAATGCTGTTTAGAAGTAAGATGGTGTATATGAACGATGTATTACCTGGTGAAGGGAAGCTTGTGTGCCTGTGAGTTTGTTGACGTTGAAGACGAGAGTGCACAGCTGGGTGTCGAAGGGGTAGTATAAAAGTTGCATGTCGCAGCGGGCGGTGATTGTGCTGGTATCCTGGAGCGTGAGGGTGTTCTCCCCACCCCGGTATTCCTTGGCTGTTGGCAAGACAAATTATGTTATGTGTAGCTTCTTAATATCGACGTTATGATTTTTTGTTTTGTTTTGTGTGTGTGTAGTCGATCCGAAACTACTAGTCATTGAAATAGTAGTCGAGCAACCGAAACAACACAATATTGAGGATAAGTTAGAAGGGATCACAGTCAACTAAAGTTATCTGATGTAAATTGCATATGACTCAAAAAAAATTATATAGCAAAAAACTTACTTTCATCCATCTTCTCTTCTTCTTCGGGGATAGGTTCGGCATTCCGTGTAATATAGATAACATTGTATCTGTTTTGAACCTGAACAAAACTGTTGGTACCGTCTGTCACCATCATATCTGGCTTCCATATAATTTTTGAATCCTTCACAATGTTGGAGTGTTTGTTTTTATGCAAACCGATAAAGGAAAGCCGGGAATCTTTCCAACTTAATTGCCACACTGCGTCCATGACAAAAGTGAACGATGTTAGATCAAATTTTTTTATGGATGTGATGTTGATGAAAAAGTGAATGTGAAGAGGGTGCCATGTGGTGTTCCGGGGCATCTCGTCCTTGGTGTAGTCATCGCTAAGTTTTACTATTGAACACTGTTTTTCGTCACTCCCATCGGAACAGTCGATAACGGTGTCACAGTAGAGGTCTTTGTTGATGCAGGTATTGTCCTTGCAGGTAAACTCCTCCTTCCCACACGCCGTCAGTAACAACGATTTCTGAATAGAATATAAATGTCAGTTATATCCCATTGAGAAAACTTATTTTAAAATTCTATGATTCACCGCTTTAAGTTTTAGTCAATATATGTGTTATGAGTATAAAGCAATGCTAATGAAAGACAATCCTGATCCCATTGCTGAACAAATAACTTTTAACAATCTCCAATCCTGAAAAGGTTTAACAAAATGACCTATATACCTCATTCTGTTTACACCTGTCTCCAGCGATAATCCAGGTATGGCGGCCAAGAGGACTAATGACACTGGTTGAAGAAGACAGAGTGGCGTTCAGCTGCTTGTAGACCTTACTCTTCATTATCCACTGTTCGTTCCGCCAGACAATCCGACTATGTCTCTCACCGTCGAATTGAGGGTAAGACTTGTCATGGCTAGTAACATACATCTTTCGATCGAAGAGTGAGTGTTTACAAAGACCACGGATTCGCACCTGAGGCTGAGAAGTGAAGTTACAAGCAAAGCATTCATCCACGTATTCTTCACAACTACTTTTGGTCCACTTAAGAATCGATTTTCTATCACCAACCGTTATGCATTTCCTCAAGAGATCTACGGATGCGGTACCAAGGTTATTCCAAGATAAAGGTTTTTGGTCGGAGAGCTGCACCCATTTGCCCAGAGATTCATTGAATTGAGCGCCAATCCTATACTGCAATAAATTCATCCAACTGCATTGTGTTGGGAATTTTGAAAATTTGGTGTGTAATTGTCTGTTGGACTCAGAATCTTGTGGTAGAGCCAAAGAACCCTTAAGTCTATCACAAATATGAATGCTACTCGAAAATGAAGCTCTAAAGGGAAACAAAACCAGGTACTCTGTCGTCTCCTCACACATCTTACTATTGAGGATGCTTGTTACCATTACTGATCCCACGGCACGAAGCTTTCCATTAGTGACGCTAAGAAAAGGTTCCATCTCCTCTACAAAGTTGTCCGCACAGGTAGTGAAAGCTATCATTGTTTCGGCATCGAGAGCCACATTGTAGAATCTGTAGTCAGCAACCTGTCCGTCAAGAATCTGCGTCTCATCAAAGTCTCCTTGAAGGGAATCCAAATCTTGACCCACTACTGCTCTTTGCCCCTTGGCCACCTGTAGGCCTTGATCTGGATTCACTCTGGTCTCGTCCACTGTCACATTATGATGATATACCTGTAGCATACGAAAAATTATATTTCCATATCAAGACATTGATATTGAGAGAATTTTCGTGTAAGACAAAACAAGTGGTTCACTTACCTTGCCATTTTGAACACAGACAGCCTTTCTGGCCTCAAGGTTCACAGAAACGCAAAGGTGGTACCAACGGTGAAGGGAGTAATGAAGGTGGAAGTTAATAGCCACAGAGTCGTTGCAGCAATCCATTGTCAACACCAGATTGTCACTCACACTTCCGATATCTGGTGTGGATATAATTGTCGCCTGTGTACTGAAATATATACTATACTTGCTCTTTTTGCAATATTTATTTTATAACTTTTATCTTGATCTTAAGTTTAAAGTCGCTAACCTACCCAATACAATCTCATTGGAGTTATCACCGGCGGTGTAGCTGAATAGCGGTATTGTGTTGCGGATGTGATTGAGGTAGAGGTGGAAACACGCCGTTATCTGGCGAACGAAATGCGAGGAGTTCAGTGATGGGGAGGAGATGCGTGCTAAGGATGGACCGTTGGGAAATATCAGCCGGCTATGGATTGCGTGGAAGTGAGTCGTGGGGACTTTTCATGGAGATTGCTTTAGTGGAATTAGTTCAATGCAGTTAGGAGTAAAAAAAAACTAATACTGCCATTATGTACTAACACTTTAATTTTCACTTCCACTAGATTAAAACCATGTAATTAATATCATGATATTGAATTACATTGAAGAATATTAAAATTTGAAGGAGAGTTAACAGTGATGTAAGTGCTAAGATGCAAGTAGAGTGGTTGTAGTTAATTCACACATTACGTAGCATGATAAAAACTTCATTCAAGCACAAGCATTAGACAATCCCTCCATTTAACTAACACACAATATGTTACGTTCATCCAAATGGACCTAATTCTTTCTGAAGACAAACCTTTTCTGAAGACTGGTTTACCTAGTACCAGGGGACTGTCCTCACCTGAGTCATGGAAGGGAGGGTAACCAAACCAGTGTCCAGCATGCTATCAGTAGAGATTGATTCGCCTGTTTGAAACTTAACCACAGGAATCTCACGGCAGCCCATTCCTGGAATAATGATGGTGGTGGTGGTGGTGGTGGTGGTGGTGGGGGTGGTGGGGGTGAGGGTGGTGGTTGATGCGATGGTTGATGAGGTGGTTGTGGCTATTTTGAAGGTGGCGGCAGTAGGACTTGTAACATATATTATACTAGCAGTAATTATGTCATGTTTATGATAATAAAGTAATTTCCCACTATCACTAAAGAGAAAAGTATATAATCAATGCATTCTACCAGTTCTAACATATGCGGATTAAAAACCTGGAATTAAAAAATTCAAAGTGTTCAAAGGGAGAATAATGTTTGGCATAACATGGAGAGATAGGAAGAGAGTATCTTGGACCAGAGTTAAAGACATCTTAAGCACAATTAAAATAAAGAAATTTTACATGGGAAGCACAAGTTATGCGATGAAGAAGTAACAGATGGACGGTTAGAGTAACAGAATAGCAACTCAGGGGTGGTAAAAGAAGGCAGGGCAGACAGAGAAGTAGATGGAGAGGTGAGTACAAAGGAGTACAAAGAAAGAACAGATATTCAGCATTTCTACTTGACCTCACGAGGCTGTCCGTATGACTATATGCTACTACTATAATATCTAATTGATAGAGACAAAACGGCAGCAAAGTGGAAAGCTCCTCCCCACCCAAACCTCCCTCCAGCGAAAACTGGCTGGAAAAAGTGATACCTTGTAGTATGAATAGTATGCTTCGTTGGAGTAACTTGGACTAGAGAGGAACGGAGAAAGATAGGTGAAGGCATTTGTCCTTCAGTGGACTCAATGAGGCTGAAGATGATGTAACTGATGATATGTATCTTTATATATATATATATATATATATATATATATATATATATATATATATATATATATAGATAGATAGATAGATAGATATAGATATCATCGTAACTATATAAACAAAGTGACAAATTCGTATTTCATATTTGTGTAATTGAATTAATTACTTTATTTAGTAGCAATGTGTTGGTAGACTCACCTCCCAAGGAGACGAAAAATAAGATGAAACGAAGCATCGCAAGTAGTTTTTGTTGTGGCTGCTGTTTTGCATTTGTTTAGGTTCTAAAAGTTATCTTTTAACACTTAGGTTGCCAGCACCACAACCGTCTGTCACTGCTGATTGCCGGTGACTAGTCAAAGGAGTCACAAGGCCAAGTATATAAGCATTACGTTCATGTGTTTGTACTTTATTGATGTCCAATATACCGATGACCATAATAAGGGGTTGCACTGTTTGCTGTGCCATTAGTTTTGAATTATCAATAGGATATGGTAGAGGCAAAATAAAAAAGATGATTTTCACTGTTTTGACGTTTATTCTGAAAGGGAAAGAGCAGTGTGTGTGTGTGTGTGTGTGTGTGTGTGTGTGTGTGTGTGTGTGTGTGTGTGTGTGTGTGTGTGTGTGTGTGTGTGTGTTTATGTGTATGTGTGTGTGTGTGTGTGTGTGTGTGTGTGTGTGTGTGTGTGTGTGTGTGTGTGTGTGTGTGTGTGTGTGTGTTTATGTGTATGTGTGTGTGTGTGTGTGTGTGTGTGTGTGTGTGTGTGTGTGTGTGTGTGTGTGTGTGTGTGTGTGTGTTTATGTGTGTGTGTGTGTGTGTGTGTGTGTGTGTGTGTGTGTGTGTGTGTGTGTGTGTGTGTGTGTGTGTCCTGGCAGATAATTGCCTTCTTAAGTGATTTACCTGCCATAAAAGATTATGTTGACAGACGGATACGTTAAGGATCTGAGTGTACCTTATACAAACGATTGGAGAGTCAATAACAAACAAATTTGCTAAGCGGCATAACATTCGTGATGAGGCTCTACATTACAGTCATAATGGTGACCTAAATACTTGTGACAGCATGAAATCAACATAATTCAAAATGTATAGCTATAACATATTTCAAAAGGCAGAGCGAAGGCAGAAGTACACTTTTTCTTAAGGACATGCAAAATTGTCACCTGGAAGCTCAGTTTAAACCAAGGGGTTAAATTAATATACCAATACATTTTAGAGTGTTAGTCCAGTTATGATATTGAAGTATCACCGGTTGAACATCTCAATGGATTGTATGTATAGTCAGGAAAGTAGCAATTTGGTATTCATTATATAATTTGTGTAGACTTTTTCATCGTAAAATATATTAAACTAGTATTCTTAATCTTATTAAAAATACACATCATAAGGATTACAATTAAAAGCAAAATATTTCGGAGGCACTTATGAAGGTTACACGTGTGTGTGTGTGTGTGTGTGTGTGTGTGTGTGTGTGTGTGTGTGTGTGTGTGTGTGTGTGTGGGTGTGTGTGTGTGTGTGTTTATATATATATATATATATATATATATATATATATATATATATATATATATATGCTCATTCTCCACCGTACCACAGTGCGTGAAGGTCAATTTCGCAGCATCATCAGTGATCTTCTGAGACTATTATTTTTGTTTGTCATTATTCATTGTGTTGAAACAAACGTTGCTTGAAGGTTGTATTTGATAACGTCACTCTCTTCTTAATATTGTAATGTAATTTTCCTGCACAAAAAAAACGAATAGATAGTAATGATGTTCTTCAAATTCATTCGATAATTTCCATCATCCCAATGGAGAATTAAAAGTAAAAATCAAACATGCTATTCATATGAAATGGAATTAATCTCAGTTAAGTTTAATGGCTCAAGTGAAGAGACACTTGTTGCTGCGTTACCAAATTATTTGAACTCCATTTAAATTCAATTACTGGCGCCATTAAAGGCCTAGCACGTGGGGTGGAGGGAGGTATCACACACACAACAATGATGAAGGGAATAAGATAAAATTTAAGGCTCTTGGTCGCATCAAATATTTAAAATCCACTACTACTATGTTTGCTTTGACCATCCAGCTCTCACATGTATCAGTGATAATTGCGTTACTATAGCGCATTCTATATCAGGAAAGAAAATGCCGTTTGGCAACTCTCTCCCAAATTTTCCTAATGCGCGCATTCCTATCAGCAAATAGGTAACTGATGATTTACGATAATGTAAAGGATAACATAATTCATTAAAAAGATAAGATATGTCGTCTCATCCTTTTTGCACCAACATTATCATCTATGTCTTGTTGTAATGTCGTTTCATTATCGGAAATCAACAATATGCTCTATCAAGGTCATCTCTACATACCCTTTCTCAATGATCACATCATAAGGGAAGATGTCTGTGTTATCATTACATATTAGTGTTACTACACGGAAGCACGTTGTCTTTTTCCGAGGCTGCCCACGTTTGTTTATTTTGTCAGCAGACAGGTAATATTAGTTAGATGTATGTATATGTTTAGAAGATAAGTAAATACAATGTGTTTTATTATTTTTTCAATGAATTAAGTGGTCTTTAAAATCATAGTATATCAGCTACCTATTTGTTCGGTAAGACATTCAAATATTAAGACAAATCGGGAGAGGCTTGCCGAACGGAATTTTCTTTCCTGAGATGGAATACCTCACCTACAATAACCTAGACTCGTATAAATAGTAATTCTAGTGTTAATAATACTTACGAAAGGAATTATATTCATGATGAGTATGATAATAATAATGATACTATAATTATAATGATAATGATAATGATCAGGATATTTTTGATATTGATTGCAAGAAAATAGTATTAGCTGTTATAATAATAATGTTAATAGTAGCAATGATAATGGTGATAATGATAATAATAATTGATAATAATAATAATGACAATGAGAATGATAATAATGATAATAACAAATAGTAATGATAATAAGAACAATGATCACGAGAAAATCAACAGTAACATCAATAATAATAACACTCATAACCGTTCTTTGTTATTCATCTGATGTAACTTTCCATGCCACTATTGCTCCAAACACGACAAAGAAAATATTACAAATAAAAAATAAATGCGTGTTTTTCGAAGGATATCCTGTGACGCGTGAACAGCAGCCTCTTTTGCTAAGTAAAGGATGTGCAGGTGAGGGGAGATACGTGGGATGGAAAAAGAGGCACTCGCATTTTGACAGAGCGTTGCAAGGGAACGAAGGAGGAAGAAGAGGAGGAGGAGGAGGAGGAGGAGGAGGAGGAGGAGGAATTTGAGGAGAAGAAGGAGAAGGAGTAGGAGGAAGAGGAATAGTAGGAGGAGGAGGAGGAGGAGGAGGAGGAGGAGGAGGAGGAGGAGGAGGGGGGAGGAGGAGGAGGAGGAGGAGGAGGTGTTGGTGATGCGTTGGTGGGTAGGCCTAGAGGAGGGGAGGAAAGGGCTTGATGGGACGGCAGAGGGATGGGCTGAGAGCCTTTGTGCAGGAGAAGAAATATACTTAGAAGTTTTTGAAAACCAGGAAAGGAAAGTCAAAATACCTTGTTTCCACAGTATTGCACTTGTATGAATTATTTATTGCATTTAGGGTTGTAACATGACGCGCGCCAGCCCCGTTTGCATGCCACACAGTAACAGTGTCTTGCCTTGTGTTGTGCTTGCGATGAAAATTGAATATATTATACTGTTGCTTTTGTTACAAGTATGTTTGTACCATGTGTGTGATGGAAATTTCTCCTGCACAGGCAACGTTCATCATTATGGCCACCGACAGCAATGTGTGTGTGTGTGTGTGTGCGTGCGTGTGTGTGTGTATGTGTGTGTGCGTGTGTGTGCGCGTGCGTGCGTGCGATTATTTCATGTGGAAGCAGAAGTATTCCTTTTTAACTTCCTATCTCTTCCTTCCTCCACCACGTGTGCGGTGGGAATAGCATCACCTGATAGAGGCCGCCAGGCGGCCGAGGCGGAGTGTGTTCCTCTCTTGTTACATACTATTACAGAATAATAGTTACGGGGCAAAAACTAACCGGACATAAACTTTCTCGAACCTTCACATTATAATGATCGTTAAATAAAAAAGTGGTTACTCTCAAAATATATTACCCTATATATTGCGTTCATTCATTACACTACTCGGCTGAAGAAACTAAGGTGGGTAGTACAACTGAGTCACAAATTTAAATGGATGCAATTTACAAACAAAAACATTCGTTTAATGTTATGCGTTGCTTACTCCCTCCGGCCTACTATGCGTGGTGCCGCGGGCTGATGGCGGGAGGGAGTGAGCTGAGTGGAGCCACTGTGGATTGAGGTAATGGAGTGGCGTGCAGAAGTAGCGCTGCAGGTGTAGGATGGGTGGAGGAGGAGGAAGAGGAGGAGGAGGAGGAGGAGGAGGAGGAGGAGGAGGAGGAGGAGAAGGAGGAGGAGGAAGAAGAAGAAGAGGAGAAGGAGAAGTAAGAAGAGGAAAAGGAGAAGGTGGAAGAAGAGTAAGAGAGGAATTACATAGAACAGTTAGGTTTCAGAATGTTTTAGGTAAGGGCTAGAGTGAGCTAGAAAGAGAGGGGGAAGAGAATGAGGTGAGACAGAGAAGAAAGGTGTGCTGAGGTGTCAATGGAAGTATGGTTGAGGTATATTGTAGAACAGAAATGTTGCGGCACAGAGGCAGGATAAAAGGAAAGATAGATGAGGTCGAAAGAGTATTTTGATGTGAGACGTAAAGAGGGGGAGAGAAAACCAAGTAGGAGAGAATTTGAGATGCTTGTCAATAGTAAAAGAGCGAGACAAGGTAACTAGAAGGAGGATGGATAAAATGTGACAAGGAGGGAGGAAGAAGAAAATAACACGACCTTCACTAATTACATCCTAATAACACCAATCTAGGCAGGTCATATTGCGAAAGGAATTTAGTTGAGTTTTATGAAGTTGGGATCACCTACCTAAAAGACTGTATTATGATAGGAACTGAGGATATTAACTATTATATCTTATTTTGGGAGTAGAATGAGCAAAATAAAAGCAAAGATTAACTTTATATTATATTTGGCCCCAGTCAGGTTGCAGGTTATTTTCGTACGTATGTCGATTCATGCGGGTGGAGAGTAGCATTACAAATTATTCGTTAGATGATTGATGTAGTGTATAAACCTGGCTTAAAGTATTATAATTTGCGTTCATTAGAAATACAACATGGTGTGGGGTAACCTGATGGAGATTTAACCAAAATTTAACAAAGATTATCGTGAGGATTTCAAGGTAAATGAGACGGTTAAGAATTATTACAATTGGCTCAAGGAAGACATGTTTATATTTCAGAGAATCTGGTGGAAACTATAACGTAAAGAAAAGTAGAGTAAATGTGAATATGATAGAAAGCCTTAACGGGAGGTTGGGTACATCTATGAATGAAAATTATATATGCTAGTAGTTTTACAGAAGCTGCCTTGTATACGCTGGCAGATGAGACAAGACAGGTGAGAACACAGAATCAGTAGAAGTCGAAATTTTGGAAGGAGAGCACACGCTACTTCTAGATATGGACGATCCTCCTACCATTAATAGTGCAGCTACTTCCCTTTTTTTGGAGGTAGATAAGTCAACTAGATATAAAGCTATGCGTATTGTGGGTGGCATTGATTATTTTGGGAAATTTGACAAGGATAGAATTATAGGTGACTATTAATCAAACGAGTATTCTAATGTTATACTTAGTTTCATGATGTTATACTTAGTTTCATGATTAGTTCTTTAAGCAAATGTTCATGGAAATCTATCGAGGAACAATATCTATTAGATTAATTGAAACTTATAATGGTAAGATGACTTATAACGTAAGATTTAGAGGACAGATGGGAAGCAGTGACCACAATGAAATCGGGTTTAAGCTTCAATGAAAAAACAATTGCGAGTACCCGATTTTAGGATAGCAGATTACGAGAGATTAAAAAGACACCTGGAAGGGATTAACTGGGGTTGCAATAGGGCAAGGGTCAGGGGACACTCAGGGATCAGGGGATCAGGAGGTCTTGACATCAACAATGAAGTCAACATGGAGCGTCAGTACACAGACTTGGTTAATTAATGAGTTACCTACAGGTGAACGAAACTGTTTGATTAATATGGAACTATAAAGATGAGTACGAGGGATCCAAGATAGTGATGGATATGTTTAAACATGAAATAGGAATGAAAAAGGGAATTCACACTAAATTCCAAATAAAAAAGAAACACACCTTCAGTTAAGTATAATGAATTCCTTATTTTGAAATGTAAAGAGTACGGGAAAAATAATTGTGATTACAATAGAATGAAGCTAAATCCAATCCGAAGGGAGACAAAGGACAAAAGTTGAAGACAAAGTTTGTCTATTTAGCACAGTGACTGTTGATCAGCTATACTGAGGACATGATCAAACCTTTCAATGAGTACATTCCATTAGTATTCATGCAACAGAATCAAACGTCGATATCTGAAATCATTGATATATTCATGGGATCTGATTGATTTTCTCTTAATGGCACCGCAACAACGTTGTTACATGGCGCCGTTATATATTCATGGGAAAGGAAGCCGAAAAGTTAAGGAATGTTAGCATAGCTGAAGTTAAGTAAACAAGATAGTCATCCCAGGATTAATCTTTGCCTTAGAAATAACAAAAGAATGGGTAACATACTTTGAAAGTCAGAGTATATTGTAGTAGTGTCCAGGGTTTAGAGGCAAGAAAACTTTGTATTCAAATTTTACACGGAATATGGGTAATTACTGATAATTACCGCCAATAGATTGTCATTCTGGTCTATTATAGAAGGACATTTTTGTGATCAGTTAGGGAAGCATAAACTAATTCCTATAGTCAGACAGAGCTTAGGCTGCTGGTGGCGAGCGGAAAGAGTCGGGAATTACCCTTTTACAGGCCTGCCACGTGTCTTTTAATCCGCATTGTAGAAATGTTTCAATATAAGTAAAACCATGGCAGACATGATCAGGAAATATGCATACACGTTTATTCATAGTATTATAATGTATGTAGAAACAGTAAACTTATAATGGATAAGATATATATAAACATATAAAGAAACGTGGCATACATATTTTACAGTGTTGCTAATAAAAAGCAGTACCTATTAATGAACTTCCCTTTGTGTGTGTGTGTGTGCGTGCGTGCGTGTGTGTGTGTGTGTGTGTGAGTCCGCACCCGGAGGTTGCCAGATGCCTCTTTTAAATTCTTTTAAATACGAAATTCATTTTGAATTTGCGCGCAAATCTCGACACGTGGCACCAGTGTACCAAGGGTAATTCCCATCATGGCCACACCCTATGCGCAGTCTAAGATCTGTCAGACTATACCATTGAAAACTGCTCCTGATGTCTATTAACACCAGATATCTCTATTTGGTACGTATTTTTCCAGTCAAAGCAGATTATTTTATTTTATATGCTCCTTTTGTAATCCGTCTATACAACTAAGATGAGATACTATAAACTTTAACGATTAGCTTAGAGAGAAATAACGACAGGAATTGTGTAGCATCGCAACTCAGGGGCAAAGGTTACATAAAATTAGTATTGTCATAAGCAGGGATAGATAGATATACTTATTTGTTGTGTACCGTACAATATATATTTATTGTGATATAATTTAGTTGTTAGATCGAACGACTGATAGAAACAAACCGCTACCTGCTCATTTTTAACCGTACTGTATTATAGAAAGCATTTTTTGGATACAGTCTCTTGCCCAAGTGGGTGGCTAACCACTTTGGCCTAATTTTAGATTGGACATATATTTATTAGTTAATTTTGAGAGGATAGATAATATATTAAGAAACGAGAAATTTGCCATGTAGGTCAAAGTTAAAACGCCTCAATTTACATTTCTTTGGAATGCGGAAGAGTGAGGGATGAGGTTGACTTGGTTGAAATAGGGTAAAAAGTTTATTGAATGTGTAATGAAAGTCAACTAGCTTCGTATTGCACATGAGGTAGTTAGAATTATTAGCATGTCATAGCCATGTCCTAAAAAAAACCCCAAATATTTCAAAAGATAGTTGGACATTTTTATAGATGGAAATAGCAGAGTACTGTTAGGTATACAGGAGCTGCCTTGAGTGGGCTGACTATTCCTTTGAAGTATTCATATATTCATACATTTTTGTTATTCCTTTCTTAAGGATTTTAATAAAACTGTTATATTCACTTTACTAATGCATGAGTTAGTCAGGTAAAGTCTGGAACACTACCTTAGGCCTGGGTTTCAAACAAGCCACTCCTTGAAGGGGATCGTCGTGGAGATAAAACATAGCAATAAATACACTCTTACAGACATTTCTTTATAGGCTTTGAGTATATTATGTTTGCTGCCTTCCTAATACATGAACTTCTTTACGAGAGAATTTCCAAGATACATCAGGAATATATTTGGTCATACTGCTTAAGGAAGTATTCAACTGTGCTTTTTTTCTTCTTCAAGGAGTAGCAGTAAGAAGTATTTCATTCCTCGAATTTGTTTTGCAGCTCTCTAAGAATATATCAATATTTTGAAGGCGGTATTCTGTTAATCACTGAAGAATAACAAGAATGGTTCACTAAACTCAATACGGAGAGTCTTTCAATAAGTTTATACATTTACAGAAGGAAACTAGTTAAATATTAAAACACAAAGCAAATATATCAACAAATATCTTGAAAAAATTAAATAATGAGCCTCGTCTAGATCGGATGGAAGGTGTTTGTTAGATATAGACAAATCCTGATAAGTCGTACATGCTTGAAATGGAAAGGTTATAATTTGTGTATGCTTACAGACATGACTTATACATAGAAAACGTGAAAGCAATTCGAGAAATGCCCAACGAACATTAAAAAGTTTGTCCGTGGAATGACTTTTGGAGAAGAAAAAAAGAAAAAGAAAACTTTGATAAGGAAAAATACCAAAATTAAAAACACCATAACCATCACAATAAAAGAGAAAAAATAGAAGTGGACAGGACAAATTATAATAAGAAGAGCAGATAACAGAGGGAGGAAAAGGCAGCAATAGAAAAAGGACAAGGTCGAAGGTGGAGAGATGAGATGGAAAGGTTTCAAAGGGAAAACGTAGCAGAGATTTGCATTGCCTTGACTGGAGGAGAAATTTGGATGAGGACTTTGTTTTTAAGCAGTGGAACTTTCAATAATGATGATGATGATGATGATGATGATGATGATGATGATATAAAGAAGAAAATAGGAGTTAGAATAAGAATGAGAATAAGAATTACTACTATTACTACTATTGTTTCTGCTACTGCTACTCCTACTACTGCTACTACTACTACTACTACTACTACTACTACTACTACTACTACTACTACTACTACTACAACAACTACCACTACTATTACGACTAAAGTGGGAGCATCAACAGCAAAAAACACGAGCTACAGCAGAAAAAAAAGCTACAGCCTCACAGCCCCGCCAGAGGCATCATTTCCAGCCGCGGTACAAACCTTTGTGAAAAGAGAAAAAACGATGAATAGCCGTTGGGTGGCCGGCGTGAGGCATGGCTGGGATGACTTTCCAATGGCGGTCTTGTGGTGGGGATGGGGCTGCGTCTGTCACTGCCATGGCCATTCGTTAACCGCTCTATACTCGTTAACCGAACCTGGGGCGGAGGGGCGGTGGGTGAGTGAGAGCTGGTGGTGTTAGTGAGTAAAGGAGGGAAGGAGGGACAGGGGCAGGGGTGTGTTGCAAGGCCCAAGGTGGAGAGGGAGGAAGAGTGCTTTGGAAGGTAAATTAAATGAACAGTTGTCTGGGTTGAGGGAAGAGAGGATGCTGTTGCTATGAGATGCTTAGGTAGTAAGGATGGATGTTTGTTTTCTTTAATATTCTTAAGTGGCTGATATGAGTCTGTTCCTTATTTTGGTAAAGTTTTCAATAGAAGTGAATTGCATTTTCTGTGAATTACATTTTCTGTGAATGGTGAATTAGATGTGTGTGTGTGTGTGTGTGTGTGTGTGTGTGTGTGTGTGTGTGTGTGTGTGTGTGTGTGTGTGTGTGTGTGTGTGTGCGCGTGCGTTTGTGTGTTTTAGTTTTGTGTTTCTGTAAACAGGAAGAAAGAAATCTATCTCCACTTCCACGCATACACATAAAATAGACACACTGACACCCTTCCCCGTCAACATCCCGCCAACCACACAGTAAAGGGTGAGCCAGTCAGTAACTGAGAGGCAGCCAGCCGAAGCAAGGCGCGATGCACTCCTGATGAGAGTTAGTGGACAGATCCGCTGCTGATGAATGGATGGCAGACAAGTCATTACTATGCCGTCCAGTGCCTGAGTCCTGGGTACTGGTGTTATTGATACTGTGGCTTCTTGGAGGAAGATACTCGGGGGGAATAGCACTATCAAGCAGTTTCGACAGGATTCTAATAATATCAGAGTCTGAGACTCAACAAGCACAGAAGTTCAGCGGTGTTCTAACAAGAAGCATCTCACATAACATGGCAGGTCTGTCCAGATCACATAAACTGAAGGAGAGATAGCGACCAATCTGTTGGCTGAGCCTCCTAATAAACAGTTATGTATTCACTGCGGCCTCTGAGGATTGCTTTGAGAGATTCCTACCAACCAGTGGGTCACCTATATTGTTTTTAGATTTTCTTCATTGAAATTTGATAGATTTCTTGAGAAATCAGTCGAACACTAAAGTACGAAGTTATGATTTATTATTATTGTATTTTTCTCAGCAATTAGGTAATATATCTAGATAGTAGATATTAACTGATGTTTTATGATATGTATAAGAATATGAGTTAGAGAACAACAATTATTGTTTTTTATGGTGAAAATCAAAACGAAGAAGACTTGTTTGCCAACAGAAGCGTCTGAAGGCAAGAAGGTTGTTCTGTTTTGGTGAACAATACGTCAGCTTCACAGCGACGCCTTGGTGGTACATAGTCAGTTTCAGAATGCTACACTTTTTACACCCAGAGATAATTGGAGCTTCTCGAATGTTTGGTACACAACACACTTTTATAAATATGAAAACTGTCGTCACCGTTCTTTTCTCTGCGGCTACAAAGTGTTTCAGGCGTTTAAATACACAAGATGCAGTCCTTTTACACCAACTGTATGAATAATTATTGCTTCAATATGTAAATATGCTAACTTGTGCTGCAGGACCAAACTGTCGTCATTGTAAAAAAATAGGAAAGATAATGGATGACGGTCTTTTTGCGTACTATAATGTTAAGTCTTATTTGTTATGAATATTGTTATTCTTCTTCATTATCTTCACATGTCAACGAGAGTAGCTGATGCATCAAGGTGACCTAGTTTCTTGTGGGAGAGAGAAGACCCAATCTAGGGTGGTGATAACACGTTGAGGAGCCTAGGAGAGGGTGGGAAGGTGAAGGGACTACAAGGAAGACAAACAGAGCGGAGGAGAGGAGAAAGGACAAATGTTTGAAGAGAAAACTTTCTACGGTCGAGAGATTTTCATTTCATTAATTAGGTTTGTGTGGCAATCTAGAAAATAAGGGAATGTTATTGGACGCCACTCTTTGATTAGCTACTGATCAGAAAACAATGCAATCATCTGTTCACTTCTGATTGTCTGAATGTCTACTTTTATTCGACCGATCGATAAATAAGATTGTTTAGTTACACAATGTTTAGGGATCACACACTTACTCGCCTTTGTTATGCATTTTGCCTCCACCTCCTTGTCCCTAAGGCTTATGGGGATGAGAGACCCTTTACTTTCAGACACACATACATAACCACACAAACACAAACACACAACAACAACAATAACAATAACCTGGAGGAAACGGGTAAAAAAGTCCAATATTGAGGAGAAAATGAGAGAATGGATATTTGAAGGGAAACAAAACAAAACAAAACAAAATTGCGAAAAAAAATTTTCCTGAACGACACAACAAATTAAAGCTTTCCCCAGAGATGTATATATAAGACTGAAAAAAAGAATGATAATAGCGAAAGGTTTACAACAGCTAAAAGAAAGACTGGACAGATATAGATAAGGAGACAGGACCACACTAGTGTAGCTCAGACCCCGTATACTACAACTATATAAATACAACTAGGTAATTGAACACACACACACACACACACACACACACACACACACACACACACACACACACACACACACACACACACACACACACACACACATACACACACTACCACAGTCTTCCTTGTTAAGTTTTCCTTGTGTGTGTGTACCCATTGATCGACCACCCTAGTAAGCTGAGCATCAAGGTGGTGGTGTAGTGCTTCCTCGACGCTGGCCGTGACTCAAGCTGGATTTTTCGGATTCGTAAACATGCTGGAAAAAAGGAGTAGTAGGGTACCCAAGCAAGGCGAACATGCACATACTAATGCAGATGTTAAGACTACCTTAAATCCCACTGTACTATATGATCTTACCGGGTTAAGGGACCAAAATACAAGACTGGAAATTCAATCAAACAATTACCTCTCTAATCTCTTTACTATTTCATTATCTTTACTGAGGCTATTTTCAGAATCTCCAAGAGTAATACTATCACCTTAGCTTCCATTCTCCTCCTGTGGACTACCGATACACCTCAAAATTTTCCTATAATTACATTGTCACTAAAGACTGAGTGAGGTTTGCTGAGCCTGTCCAGACGATCCTCACTTCAGCTGTGGCCTCACGTTACGAGATGACGAGAATCACGTCAAGGCAACGGTTGTGTGTGTCTGTAGTGACAAGGAGAGCTGAAGCGACGGCGTTTTTTATGTTCAGCTATTTTTGTTTTCAACTTCCTAGCGTGTTCTGCGCAAAGTGTTATCCTGGCTCATCATGTATTATGTACTAAGTGTTGCTGATGTTGTAGTAATCTGAGTGAGACTCTCATGCATATTGATGTGAGGATGTACACACACACACACACACACACACACACACACACACACACACACACACACACACACACACACACACACACACACACACACACACACACACACACACACACGCACGCACGCACACACACTTTCTCTCTCTCTCTCTCTCTCTCTCTCTCTCTCTCTCTCTCTCTCTCTCTCTCTCTCTCTCTCTCTCTCTCTCTCTCTCTCTCTCTCTCTCTCTCCACACCCTCCTCAGCCGTCATCTTCCTAAATCTGCTTCATGAACCTGACTTCAATATGAGAAAGCGTCACGAAAATCCCTTTGATGCAATTTATCAGACCAAGAAGCGATTTGTCGTGACTAATAATTGGGAAGAAGAGAGGAGGAGCGATTTTCATTTTTCACGAGGCAATTTTCCAAAAAGAAGGAGAAGAAGAAAAAGAAGAAGAAGAAGAAGCAGAAGATGAAAAATGAAGTAGAAAAATGGTAAAATGATGGTACTGATAATAGTAATAATAGTTATGATCATAATAATAATAATAATAAGAAGAAGAAGAGGGGAAGAAGAAAAAAAAGCGAGAAAAAAACGAAAGAAAAAGAAAAAGAATAAGAAACAAGAAAACTAAGAAGAAGAAGAAGAAGAAAAGAAGAAGAAGAAGCTTAAGAGGATGGAACATAACGGCACGGAAGCGATAGTTGCTGAAAAACTTTTGGCGGCTGTATATATATGACATGTGAGGGAGAAGGAAGAGGAGGAAGAGGAGGAGGAGGAGGAGGAGGAGGAAGAGGAGGAGAAAAATTTTGGGCAGCCACCACGTCGATGAAAAGTGTGACCCTTTCATTAATTAGAGACATATTTTCTAAGACGGTCACAAGAAATTTTCATCAGTATACCGCAAAATTTTTCGTATATACAGTATTTTTTGTTCTTATCTAGCACGTGTCATTTAGGGATTATATAATTCTTTAAAGGAGGAACTCAATAAAATTTTCTCCTTGTTTGCGTAAATTGAAAGAAAATAAAAGTATGATTTGCGCCGAAAGGGAAGGGAAAAAATAATATGTGTATGCTCTGAGGTTATGTGTAAGTTTAGAAAAAACACATTTATAAACGAAGACATGAAGTGGATGAAAGAAGATTAGAAAGAGGAGGAGGAGGAGGAGGAGGAGGAGAAGGAAAAAGAGGAGAAAGAGGATTAAGGGAAAAAGCAAAAGATGAAGGAAAAAGAAATATAGGTTAAGGAGGAAAGGGAGAAGGGTGAAGGAAGAGAGAATGAAAAGCAGGAGAAAGATGAATAAAAAACAGGTGAAAAAGACGATGCCTGGAAGGAGGAGAAAATAATAAGAAAGAGGAAGAGAAAGATGAGGAGGAGGAGGAGGAGGAGGAGGAGGAGGGAGGTAGTGATGGTGATGAAGGTGGGAGGGAAGACGAAGAGTAGAAGGCGGAAGAGAAATGAGAGAGAGAGAGAGAGAGAGAGAGAGAGAGAGAGAGAGAGAGAGAGAGAGAGAGAGAGAGAGAGAGAGAGAGAGAGAGAGAGAGAGAGAGTTAGAAAAAAAGAGAAAAAAAGGAAAGAGAGGAGACAGCAGCAGAGCAGGAAGGGTAGCAAGAGGAAAGGGAAACAAGAAGAGGAGGAGGAGGAGGAGGAGGAGGAGGAGGAGGAGGAGGAGGAGGAGGAGGTAGAAGATAATGACTTTTGCGCTTTTCGCCTCTCTCTTTTTTTTTTTCTTTGGTTTTGTTCATTGTGTTTCGTTTACTCCATTATTCATTTGTATTTCATTCACAATTGTTTGATTTTTCATTACTAACGCCTCACATTTCACGGGTGGAGGCAAGAGAGGAAGTTGAAGAGGAGGAGGAGGAGGAGGAGGAGGAGGAGGAGGAGGAGGAAGAGGAAGAGGAGAGGTAAAAGAGGTAAGGGGTTTTAGGTGAAATGATAAAAGAAGACGAGGAGAATAAAAAAAAGAGAAGAGTCATGCAGAGAAGGGTGGAAGGAAAGAAGGAAGGAAAGAAGGAAGGAAGAAAATAAAACAAAGCAAGCTAAAAGAAATGACAGAAAGAAGGATGGAAGGAAGGAAGGAAGGAAGGAAGGAATAAAAACACCAAGAAAGGAAGGTAACATAGAAGGAATGTATAAGAGGAACGAATCAAAGAAGCAAGATAAGAAGGAAGGAAAGAAAGAAAGAAAGAAAGAAGGAATAAATTAAAGAAACGAATCAAAGAAAGGAAGATAGGAAGGTACAAAGTCATGAAGAAAGGACATAAAAGAAGAAAAGGAATAAAAAGCCCAAAAACCAATCACTCATTTATATATATCAATTCTTTATATTATGATTTTTCTTTCTTCTTCTTCTTCTTCTTCTTCTTCTTCTTCTTCCAGCCATGTTTCAAACGTTTTCTTGCTCTCTTCTGAAACTTTCCAGTCCATTTGTGCGTTTCATTCTTTATTCCTCCTCATCACGCGCCGTCGAATATCTCACCACCACCACCACAATCACCACCACCACCATCACCACTACCACCACCACCACCACCACCACCACTACCTTCAGCCTCGCTCATCTGACTCACCTATCTCGTTCTTGCACCTCGTCCATTTTTCGTTTCATCTCATGCGTTTCACTTTTCATTTCCCATCTCGAAGACTTTTTTTTTGGGGGGGCGGGGGGGGTGTTTGGGGTGAGGGGTTGCGATGGCTGGAGATTGGGGTTTCGAACGCGTCTTGTCACAGCGCCGTCAGGGTAGGTAGTGGGCGTGAAACTGGGATTTGCATAGCTGGGCCCGCGGAACCACCTGCTGACTTTAAGCTGTAAACCACGTGATGCACAGCCGCGCCTCAGTATTGGTGACGTTAGCCGCTGGATATACGAGAGGCGCGTTTCTGTTGTCACGTACCCTTCCCTCCTCCCCTTCTCTCTCTCTCTTTCTCTCTCTTTCTCTCTCTCTCTCTCTCTCTCTCTCTCTCTCTCTCTCTCTCTCTCTCTCTCTCTCTCTCTCTCTCTCTCTCCTTCTCCCTCTCCATTTACCTTAACTTCTTTTCTCCTTAGAGCACATTCTTATCTTCCGTGTTATGAGATGAAGGAAGACGGGGAGAAAAGGAGGAGGTAGAGGAAGAGGGAAGGAGAAGAGGAGGAGGTGGAAAAGGTATCGAAAAAAAGGAGGAAAAAAAACATGCTTACAATATATCAATCAATCTCTTGCCAGGGTTCCCTTTATCCCTTTGTCCTCGACCTTCTTATTCTCCTTCTCCTTCTCTTTCTTATGAATCCATTCCCTCCTGTTCACGGTTTCTCCTTCGCTCTTCAAAGCATCCCCTCGCAGCCCAGCTCTCTTCCTTCCACTTCTTCGTCCCACACACTTCCATCAAGGCCGCGAAAGTGTAAGTAAATAATACAAAGGAATATATATTTTTTCCTTCTCTCCATAGTTCCCGTCCTCTTCTTCCCCCTCCTCCACATCCTTTACATGGTCGTCATCCTTCTCCTCCTCTCGCCTCGTATGGCAAGAATAGATCACGGAAGGTGGTGATGCGTAGCTGCATGGACACTGTTTAATATATGGGGTTTATAAAACGACCTTATATATACATGTATATATACACAGGTTTATATGTGTATATATATATATATATATATATATATATATATATATATATATATATATATAATGTATATATATATTTATATGTCCTTAACCTGTGGCACCAGTAGGCTTAATGGAGGCATTAGATGGTCGGCCTTCGCCCGTTAATAGCGCAGGCTAGATTTTTTAAGTGACGTCACTTATTGAGAGGCTCATGCTGCCCGCGGAAGCTCCTCATGCAATAAACTTTGCAGGCCCGTCGAGGATAGTTCTATGGAAGCATGTGGGTGATCTTTGGCCACTCAGCGGTTTTACCAAAGAAAAGTGGCTTGCTCGAACTCGGGACGCTAAGCTCATCTGCCCGATCACTAGCACTAGGCCACCGCCTATATATATATATATATATATATATATATATATATATATATATATATATATATATATATGTATGTATGCATTTATGTATGTATATATGTATATGTGTATTGATATGCATGTGTGTATGTATATATGTATTTATGTATGTTTACCTCTCTCTCGCTCGCTCTTTCTCTCTCTTTCTCTCTAAGGACACAATAAATTATAAACAATGTGTTGTTGATCATGTATATCAACGCCAACAATACTCTGCAAAGCCTCTGAAAAGCCAGGTAGTTTGGTTAGACAGCCAGATGTGTGTGTGTGTGTGTGTGTGTGTGTGTGTGTGTGTGTGTGTGTGTGTGTGTGTGTGTGTGTGTGTGTGTGTATATTTGTGCATGCGTGTTTATGTGCGTGTGTGTCTGTTTTTCCTGTCTGCATGAGATTCGAAAAGACGTAGAGAGAAAGAGAGAGAGAGAGAGAGAGAGAGAGAGAGAGAGAGAGAGAGAGAGAGAGAGAGAGAGAGAGAGAGAGAGAGAGAGAGAGAGAGAGAGAGAGAGAGAGAGAGAGAGAGAGACAAGACAAATAGCAAGTGGGTTAGAAATACACGAACGTTGTATGTGAGGGAAAGAATGATCCCAACAAGTAAATCTTCAGTGTTGTCGTGAGAGGGAGGAAGAGTGGTATGGAAATGCAGTACGTGGGATGATTTATCAAAACATTGCTAATACAATAAATACAAAAATGAAAGGGTTAATTAGAGGTAGAATGAAGGTGTAAAGGTGACAGTGGTGGTGAAAGTATAGATTTGAACCCAAAAATAGTTTTATATAAATTGTTATGAGGAAAGCAATATGAAGTTCATTAGTAGAATATAAACAAAGTGGGCATTGCATGAGCTTATGTGATATATTTTTTATTTACAGAAAATAGAATGTTAGTTGAATGAATTATATTGGAAAGGGAAATTTCATATATCAGAATGACATTAATACTTTAATGCAACATGGAAGACAAAAAGATAATTAGATAGATATATTGACTGATTAATTTATTGAATGATTGAATGATCGATAAAAATATTGATTTATTGATAGTTAAATAGATAGATAGATAGATAAATTGACAGACAGACAGGTAGACGTGCAGACAGACAGACAGACATACATACATGGGATAGGAAGCCCATATACATATACGAATATTCATGGTTTTCTAACTACTGGAAAGGGTTAGCTTCCCCTCGGAAATAAAGGAAAAACTTCAGCGAAAAGAAATAGTGAAGCAAGTAAAGACAGTCATCATTAGTGACGAATTGTGATGACGATGGGGTGCCGCGGGCTTGCCTCTTTTTACCATGCCACAATATTATTATTATAAATTTATCTGTTTTGCTCCAAACACAAACATAGATGAAATTAAAAAAAAATCACAAATAAAATATCATATCGCTCAACTCAAAGAAAAAGAAAAAAAATATGTTTGTTTCATCATACTTTGTTTATAAATAGAAAATAATAAAAAACAAACAATTCATTTAACATTTGCATCGAAACAAATTCAAAATAGGGTTGTTTTGATCCCATCGTTACCAGGAGGTAAATATAAATAATTAGTGGCATACTATGACACAAATGGAAAAAATAAACAGCTTGAAAATGAACTTTAGAAATAAATAGATAGATAAATAGATAATGAATGGATAGCAGACAAGAAATATAAAGTTAACACTAAATGAAATCCAATCCAATATATATACCCGAAATGCCTTGTCTTGGCTACCTTCTTTTAATGGGGATGAAAGCCAGGCATATAGATAGATACACAGATTACTATTAATATTATTATTACCTGTTGCTATTGCTATTATCATCATCATTATCGTCATCATTATCATCATCATCATCATCCTCATCATCATCATTATCATCATCATCATCATCATCATCAACATCATAACTATTGCTTCAGATGATTTTTCTGACACATCCTCTCCCCTCCATTTATCCAGCAATTTCCTTGTCACCAGTCTAGTCCTTTTTCTCTCCCTCTATACCTTCCTTTATCACGTCCTCTTCCTTCCTTTATAGTTCACTGTCTACCTACCTTTACTCCCTTTTCTCCCTCCTCTCTCCGTCTCTCCCTCTCCTCCACAACTTTTTCCTCATCACTTTTCCCTTCCCTGTGCTTCCCATGGTGCTCCTCAATTTCATTTTGGTATATTTCAGTCCCACGATGAGGTTGGTGCATCTAGCTTACCAAGTCCTTAGGTGAACCTTTTTCTCTCTTACCCTCTCCAAGCTTTTTATTCTCACCTCATATCCCTCATATTCCTCCTCTTATCCCCACTTCTTCCTCTCTCTCTGTCTCTTCTTTTTCATTTTTTTCTCTCTATCTATTTGTTCATCTTCCTCTGTCTGTTTTATGCTCGCACGGACACATTCATGCACGTACAGCCATACTCACACATAAAGCCATACTGATAGACAGATAGACAAATAGACATATAGGCAGAGAGACAGATAGGCAGGCAGGTAAACAGATATAAAAAACAAGAGAGCTAGACAAGACATATAAGCAGGTACACACACACACACACACACACACACACACACACACACACACACACACACACACACACACACACACACACACACACACACACACACACACACATCCACACACCCACACCCACACCCACACCCACACAGACACATACACTCACACTCACACCCCCCACAAATGTCCCCTCCTTTCCTCATTCATAATATAAAAGAATCATTAAGGGGACAAATTATTTCATTAATACAGGTGTGTAGTTTATATTAGAGGAACATTAACTTAAAATATTCATTAGTCCGGAGCTTAATCTTGATGTTGTAAACACAGTCCACCTACATTTAAGCTCGCACACACAAGGGCATCATTACCTCGTGTGCTAAGTGTACTCTTATGCAAAGGCACTGTAGGTGTGTAAATACTCCTTTGTAATATGTGCTCTTTGGCTGCATTTCCCGAGGCTGCAGGCCCATTAAGTGTTTTTACGCACAGAGCAAGTCAGTTCCGTTCAAGCATTTTAAGTCGAACATCACGGAAGAGAGTCGGGAGAAGCTGAGATTCACGGCTCCAACCAGGTGTAGAGGCAGCTGTGGGAAAATAGAAGCAGGGGTGCGAGAGCAAGTTGAAGTGTTGTGGAAAGCGGGTGAAGTGTGAAAAAGACTGGAGATGTGGGGGAACAGGAAACATACTGCACAAACAGGACCTTATTTTGGGAAGGTAAAAGCAGGTGTGAGGCCATGAAATAAACTTAAAGCGTGTGGGAATAGAAATGTGTGTTAACCGGTACGAAATGGGAAGACACACAAGGAGGCGTGGGAAGATGAGAAAGGCATTTTCTTGTGTATTTAAATGTTTACACTCTTGTCAAAAGATGCAATCAAATGCGAGTTGAATAGTTTGCTTTGGTGTTTATTTCTGATTCATTAGCTTTTTCTCACCTCTCATACCAGTCAAGGTTTCAGTGATATTATGGGAAAACTAATATTTGCACAGACGAGTGTTTTGATTGGGTGGATACTGAGGTCTCAGGTTATAATAGTAATTCTGGTGCGACAGTCCTACAGAGACTGTCGCACCAGAATTACTAATATAGACGAACCGCTTCAGATTATCTTCGGGGAACAGGAAACGACAGTGTGAACTTGTCAGTTTGATTATTTCATAGCTTCACTCTGTACTATGAGGAAGCCGAGAGGTGTTCTGCAGGGATATATAGTCACATTGAAGTCTTGCTCTTAGAGACAATGTAGACAAGGCAGTGTTTGGGGCTGAATAAATTTTAGCAACATCTGCAGGTGAGGAAAAGGAACACCAGTTGATTTTGATATAATTAAATGGTTCAGTATTAAAGACGATATTTTTTTAGGCATGCCTGAAATATATCTTTAGTTTTGAATTATAAGGACGACAATGCTGTTTCAATTGGTTTAATTATAAAAAAAAATACATTGATTTCGGCTGTTGCTGGGCTTTTATTTTTTTTCCATATCGTGAGTGAGTTGACCTTCCTCGGCGTGCAAGTCAGTGTCAGGCTGTCCAGGTGTGGTGGGAATATTGTATTATTTTATCTGGAGGGTTGGGCGTGTCCGGGCGTCCGATGACTGGCGTAGACGTCCGATGGTGGAATGTTATTTGTTTCACACACACACACACACACACACACACACACGCACACGCGCACACACACACACACACACACACTGTTGAATCATGTGTTTGTGGATGGAAATGGTAAGGCCACGCGATACGCCGCAGGGACAAAGAGGCATTAGCTATTATCTGTTATATATGATGTATGCATTTTATCTTCAATTCCTACCATTATCTACCTGACTGTATTTTGAGAATTTATGTAGCTCTCTTGTCATTTTGTGTTTATATAATTTGTCTTTCCATAAACCTGTAAGAACGACTGTCATGGGGAAAAAAATAGTCGTAATCTACATAATCACTCGAAAATTACTTCCAACTTCGGTAAAATTTCGGCACTTACACTAGAATTGCCTTTAAGATCTTGTAGGACACATATTTATAATTGCAATCAATTTTGCAGCACATGTTTGCTGTCAGTCAGCATCTTTTGTAATATTACAGAGGAGAAATGTGTTCTTGGTGGTGCCGAGTGATGTGAGTTACTGTAGGTCACTGTAGGTTTGGATACCAGGGGAGAAAATAATATTCATGTAAAGATAAAATACTAAAGAGCAACATAGATTTGGATGAAAAACTATGGATAACATTATATATAGTTGAGGGAGCTGGTTAGGATTCAGATAATATAATCAGATGAAGGGATCTGTACCAAGCAAGACGACGTGCATATGTTATCTTAGACGCCTCACTGCATGTTATATGAAGGACCTTGATCAGCCGAGACCCAAACCACGGGAACGGTGTAGGTCTTCTGTTATGCCGTGGAAAGTACGTAGATATATACACGTACTCCTGCTCATTTTGCTATATTTACATAATTGTATGAACCAATGTTATGCGTTACATTATATTTCTTTAAATGCCTTACACTTCAGTTGCATCCCACCACGGACACAATTCTGACGTGCAGTAGCAAGGTTTCTTTCCTACAAAACACCAGCATGTTTGTACTCTCCTTAAGGCTTAATGGCGTGTACTTTGGTTAAGGATATTTAGTGTAATTCATGAGTCCGCAATTATGTGATTCACGGCATCCATTTCAGTTTCTTCGCACGCAAGACACAGGATCCAGTGACCTGCAAAGCAAATGGGAAGGTGAGTGGATGTGTTCTTTTTTTACGAAGCTTTAACTAAATATTATGAAACTCTGTAAAGGTATACGCTTGAGGCTAGTGGGTGGGAGGGAGGATATGATTTAGAATCCTTTCACAGTTTGGGATATGGAAATTAAGTGTTTTAAAGATTTTGTTTAAAATTAGTAACTTGCATTAACATTTTTATTAGCTTATCCGTCTTGTGGGGACATTTTAATTACCTTTACATTGCTGCCCTGTATATGTAAGTAGAGGAGTGTTATGTTTATAGAATACAAGAGATGGATTGAAATATTAACATGAAAAAGTATCTTCATAATGTACATATGTACATCGAGAAGGTTATGGTTCAGTGACATATTTCAGTTCACGGCAAATGTAATAAAATGGTTAACATTTGTGTACTATGTGTTGCATAATGAAGCTGTGGATTTTTCAACTCTAAGATTAAGTATACAGCTTTCACTTTGGATTACATGGTGTTAGAAATTTTAAAAGAGATAGGATAAAAAAAAATTGGTGGTGCATCTCTCTTCCTAAATTTAAGATACTACGCGGAATGGTGAAATAGACGCATAATTATGTGTTCTGTAGGCGACTCGATGCTCCTATCTTAATTAAGATACTTAATTAGTGGTAAGGAGGAAAATGGAGTAAGGTTGTTTGCTTCACAGTGTAAACTTTACTCAACATATATTCGTTCCCACGCGGGTTTAGGCTCCAGCATGGCGCGTGACACTTCCTTACCTACCAACGGAGAAGCTGCCGCCCTTAACAAGCGGAGGGAATACAATAGTTACTAAGCATATATGTATATAGATGCGAATACTTCAGATTTCTAAGAATACGAATATACATACCAAAAAAAAATAAAGAGAGAGCGATTGCAAATACAAATACCTTATGAAAGTACTATACATAAATGTATTAATAAGTTTTTTTTTTTATCAAAGAAACATGTAGCAATACATCAGCACAGGTTGGTTCCAAAGTTCTGCAATATTCAATGGTGATAATTTATAACAATATTCCAAGAACAGGAATACTTTGCCAAAATATTTATAGATATGAATAAAATAATTCGCATACAAACACGATTAAACTTATATAATGTATTTGAATACGAATATCTAATACAAATACTTCATCCATGTTGGCAAAGAATCTTTCTATTACTTTTCATATCCGAAGTTATTACACATAAAGTTTTAAAGACACTTTCATAACAAGTGATTCATACACATCCGTTCCAAGTCTTTTTAATACTATCGTTTGTAAGCTGTCAATTCGAAGTCCAACTGAGATATGAAGGTTTGCAGTTATTGATGAGGATTTTAAATCAACAAGCCTTTTCTCATGACAAGATATACATGAATTTCATTTACATAAAAAACCAATATAGAATCATGATAAATCCTTGCAACCAAGCGATAACATATCCCAGTGTTATAAAGAGATACGACAAAACATCCTCGAAGCCGCTGTTTACAGACTCGGCTGCTAACGTATATAAGCATCAACTATTATTCCCATTAATCGATAGCTTTCATAAAAAAGTTTTAATGGGTATAGTTGAAATACATAATTTTAAAAAAACCCATAGTTCATGTTCCAAAACAAAGAACGAGACAATATCCCTCACATGCTATATCTTAAACAGTTCAATGGGTTCTCATATCCGACGCTACCTTTGTATAGAGTAAGACGCGTTCAAACACACGGCCATCAAGCGTTGAAAGAAGAAGTTCCACGTGGCTGACGTTCCTTGCATCACGCCACCGATGCAGCTCCCCGCCAGAGGCACCAAATGACTGCGTCTGTCCAGATCAGTTTGATGGAGAAGCTTCGCCTCCCTTCCAGCCGGCAGCCACCCGTCAAAAGCATCTTCCCTCAAGCACTCACCAGTCACACGCGTCTTGAGGAGGAAGGAAGCAGCTCATCCAACCACTAAATGTAAAGGGACAGTGCTCTCTCTCTCTCTCTCTCTCTCTCTCTCTCTCTCTCTCTCTCTCTCTCTCTCTCTCTCTCTCTCTCTCTCTCTCTCTCTCTCTCTCTCTCTCTCTCTCTCTCTCTCTGAAATGGATGGTCAGTGTGCGTGTCGTACGATGAGTGTTCCAATAATTTATCAAAACAATGGAATGGACAACCAAATAGAATGATAAAACCAAAGGCAACTCCAAATACACGGAAGTACATGTGAATTTTGTATGTATTCAGGACAAACATACATGCACACAAGCACACACACACACACACACACACACACACACACACACACACACACACACACACACACACACACACACACACACACACACACACACACACACACACACACACACACATACACAGCAAACAATGACCATCAGCAACGCTCCGTTGCCTGCTGTCGCCCGTTTCCTGGCAAGAAAAGGTCAACCCAGCTTTTCTTGAGCGGTCATGAAGCCAACAACCTTCCGCTAGCCACAGTGACCTGCACCGCTGGGCTGCTGGGCTGCTGGGCTGGGCTGTGACCCTCAATGGACACTTGTTCTTTAAATCTTGAGGCTAAATTTACTTGACTTCACCCACAGTTTTTTCACTCGACTCCGGTTCTAGTTCTTAACTACTACACTCTCGGCTTTCGTTTTGCTTTCTTGTTTACTTCAAGCCTTTCCTCCTTCCAACCCGTGCCTTATCACCTTCCTTCCCTTCCTCCTCGCAGCACAGCTCCACGCACGGAGGTATGTCACTCTCCTCACACCTGTTCAAGCAAGCTCGGCGGGCACGAGGCAAAAGTTGTCTGGTGAAGCGCGAGAAGTTGGTGCAGTGAGAGAACTTTTTGGGACGTGAGAACGCGCGGCAGAAGATAAATTTCACGCCATGGAATACAATGGTGCCTTGCAGTTGCTTGAAAATTTCGATTGTATTGAGTAAAGACTAAAAGGCAGCATAGAGTAGGAACAAAGGACTTTAAAATGTGAGGGAGGATGTGGATGAAAATATGCATCTTTCCTACTGTTTTATCTTTCATTTATTTATCACATTTAAAATATTCAAATAATTTAGCTGCATTGGGAGCGTTCCTCTTATTGTTTGTACACATTTTTAGTCATATTTAGAAGTGTGTGTGTGTGTGTGTGTGTGTGTGTGTGTGTGTGTGTGTGTGTGTGTGTGTGTGTGTGTGTGTGTGTGTGTGTGTGTGTGTGTGTGAAAGCAAATGTTCCGTAGAATATGACGGAGGTGTAGGCAGTGACGTGAGGCAAAGTTTTTTGGAGGAGAACAGCAGCCTTCGTGATAAAGCTCGTCTTAGTAGTGCTGTGTCCCAAGGCGAAACACTATTTTTATCTTTCTGAGTCCATGTTACTTAATTATAGTTTTGTTTGTGCTTCATTACGCCAAGACCAACTCAAGGAAAAAAATAAACTCAAATCTTAGTAGATGCCTCGGGTGTGTGGTCGAGTGTTTTTTGTTTTTTTTATCATCCACGCACCCTAAGCACTATTATGTTGACCTTGGCGAGTAATTACCGAATGCTTCTAAGAACATGTATTTCATATTTTCCACCAGACGCTGAACAATTCATGTGGCGAATGTGTGACTCAGAAACGCGGACACACACACACACACACACACACACACACACACACACACACACACACACACACACACACACACACACACACACACACACACACACATGAAACTTCCACTCACTGGTATTAGTACGTATTTGCAAAAATTTATGTTCGTGATAATAATCATAACCTACGAATAATTTGATGAATCGTCGTTATGTGACCTCTATGCTGCATCTTATGATTGGTTTGTGGTCGAGGAAAAAGAGAGAAGGACAACAGAAGTGAAACACAAGTAAAAGTCAGTGAGTGGTGCCAAGAATAACATTTCAAAAGTTCACTCCCTCTCCGTCCCCTTCCATCCTATGATAAATGGACAATGGTGAAGTCGAATCACATTCCAAGATTACACGCGTCAGTCTGGTAGGTGTCACTTTTTGCCTTAGCAGATTGCACGTGTATGACAAAGTGTTCTGATGCGGGTTAATGTATTGTTGAACAGGTACAGTGAGGGGAAATATCTTGTGTGTTGTCGCTTTGAGCACTTCGCAGGCCCTCCCTAGTCATTCAGGCTTGACTCAGGCTTATGGCTTGCCTGACGGACACATAAAAGAAGTTTTCATTTTTCTCCCCACAGTTTGCAGTGTAAAAATCTTTTGTTAGCAGATTTTTCCTCGCATTTAGCCCCACTGAGTAGTATGTTTATGCAGGTTCAGTTATGTAAGAGTGGAATACAACTCACATACTTAGTTCAAGGGTTGCGGCACAATAAGGGTCAAACCTCGTTAAACAACACAACATTTGCTGCGCTTCCTGTTCATATCAGTGCAAATGAAGCAACTATGTTAATTCACTACAGCCTAAAAAAATGTGTGTGTGTGTGTGTGTGTGTGTGTGTGTGTGTGTGTGTGTGTGTGTGTGTGTGTGTGTGTGTGTGTGTGTGTGTGTGTGTGTGTGTGTGTGTGTGTGGGTGGGTGGGTGGGTGGGTGGGTGGGTGGGTGGGTGTGGGTGTGGGTGTGTGAGTGTGTGTGTGTGTGTGGGTGTGTGTTGAGATTTCCTTAGGTGTGTCCAGCACAGGCTTTAACACCTATAATACCTCCATACAGCCCACTACACTTGTATTACACTAACATTATGATGAAAGGCTCACGGCTGGATGAAAGTGTGTGGACTTTCTGATCTGAAAATACATCAGTGAGGTAGGTTGGTATTGATGTTGATTGTGGGCTGTCTGTCACAGCCAATCCCATTTTTACGAGACCAACATATAATAATTTCCTCTTCCCTTCCGTTCCATGCCCGTTATATTTTTTTGACCTATTTTTTTCTACATCTATTTTTTCAGGAAGCATTTATATCCGTTTATTCCTATTAGTCTGACGACAATCTTTTTGTATTCAATTTTTGCATCCATATAGTATTTTTGAGGCACGCTTGGAGGCTCACTGGCAAGCTTGGGAGGGAGAGGGAGGCAGACACAGAGTTATCACAGGCAGGGAAACTCTTATTCATACATGTCTAACACGCTCGTCCCTTTCTGTTAATGACAATTCAACACTAATTCGAAACAGTAAAAAACTGAGGTTCATTACCTCATTTCGTTTCCTTTTTTCTTATCTTCCTCAGTGTTGGGTCATGGAGTGATTATATTGGCTTCCAACCGAATGTCAGATATTTTTTTTCTTATGATTAACACTCTTTCTTCATGGAGGAATAATTTATGTTTTCAATATCATCATTTTTGCCTTATGAACACCGAATTTAATAAGGATGACTCTTGCATTAATATATTCCTTGTATTGTATGTTATACAATCATATACAAAAAACATGTTGTTTGAAGTTTCTTATCTTAGTGATGGTTCTCATTAACCTTTGTTGCCGTGGTTTCCTGATATATATATAGTTATTTAAATAGCCATTCATTATGATTTTTACATATGTTGTCTGTGTTCTGAAGAAACAGTTTGGTAATTTAGTTAATATTCCCTACATGGTCTTTGTTTGTTTTCATTCATATCCCATGTCTCTGTTTGAAGCGACATATAACTAGTTGTAATAATCATGTTTCGTTTGTCATAATAAGTAATTAAGTTTGCTTCCATCAGAAAAATTATCTGAGGTTTCTTGTCTTACATTATATATTTTTAGCTCCATTACACACACACACACACACACACACACACACACACACACACACAGACACAGACACAGACACAGACACAGACACACACACACACACACACACACACACAGGTTGTTGCGTGCAGAAGGATATTTCGAAGCAAGTCCAAAGCAGTGGAGGAACTATTTTTTTTTTTACCTCCCACATGCAAGAAAACATATCTTGGACCGGGAAGGAGCAGGTCAGAGCGGGGGAGGAAACGAGGGTGGGCGGAGAGAGAATAAATGGAATAAGGACAGAGATGGAGAGAGAGAGAAAGAGAGAGAGAGAGAGAGAGAGAGAGAGAGAGAGAGAGAGAGAGAGAGAGAGAGAGAGAGAGAGAGAGAGAGAGAGAGAGAGAGAGAGAGAGAGAGAGAGAGAGAGAGAGTGTATCGAAGAAAAATACTTTTTCCCTTGCATAAAGTAAAACAGTGATAGGTGAAACTGAAATGTTTAAATGGACAAAAGGAAGGGAGACGGGGGAGGGGAAGGGGAAAAAAATAATAGAGAGAATAGAGTACAAAGGATATACATATACTCGTGTGTGTGTGTGTGTGTGTGTGTGTGTGTGTGTGTGTGTGTGTGTGTGTGTGTGTGTGTGTGTGTGTGTGTGTGCGCGCGCGCGTGCTTGCGTGCATGCGTGCTTGTGTGTCTGTGTGTGTGTTTGTGTCAATATATATATATATATATATATATATATATATATATATATATATATATATATGTCACACACACACACACACACACACACACACACACACACACACACACGCACACACACACACAACCACACACACACACACACACACACACACATGCGCGCACATGCACACGCTGGATCAATTTTAGCATGACCAGTTCTTGTCTCTTTTCTTCTGACTTCCCCTTTTTTCTTTTTCATTATTCTGAACCTTCTTTCCTGCCACATGCACTGCACTCTTACCCCTTTTTCTACCGACATTATATTTGTGGCCAGTATATAACATTTTTCACACACATGCGCGCACGCACACACACACACACACACACACACACACACACACACACACACACACACACACACACACACACACACACACACACACACACACACACACACACACGAACCTGTGAGTATGTAACAGGAAACTGAAATAGGAAGACATGAGAAAAAAAAACCTAAAAAGCAAGAGAAAGTCAAAATGAGGCAGTGCATAAAAGTTGGAAAAAAAGTGTTTTCAGAAAGAAAAATCACGACAGAATTTGAAAAGGTAAAAAAGAAAAATTACGAGGACCAAATTGCAGCTTTTAAATAGAAGACATGATAATGATGATGATGATGATGATGATGATGATGATGATAAGGAGGATTAGGATTAGGATTAGTAGGAGAAGGAAGAGGTGGAGAAAGAGGAAGAGAGTAAAGATATTATCAACAACAATATTATAGTAGGGAACCCGATGGCTCTGTGGTACAATGTTTTGTTGATGATCTGAAGATTGCGAGTTCGATCCTGGCTCACGGCGGCTTCCTGGTGGGAGAGAGGACGCTCTCTCGTTAACCTTAGCAGAATCATATGGTCTATAGCTACCTAGTTCTGGGGGATTATTTAAGAATATACATATACTCGTGTGTGTGTGTGTGTGTGTGTGTGTGTGTGTGTGTGTGTGTGTGTGTGTGTGTGTGTGTGTGTGTGTGTGTGTGTAAGTGATTCAAAGGCACAGTTTTGAAGCTACAGAGGTGAAATATATCTTGTGTGCGTATTTTGACTTTTGGATGGACAAGGGTTATATGCCGTTAGGTTTCATTGCCGTTACCAGTGTTACGAGCAGTTTTAAGCGTTTCATGGTAGTGGCGGTGCAGTGAACTCCCAGCATTGTTTGGAAGGAAAACTTTCGGCTCGGTAGTGTCAGTAAGCTTCAGCGTGAAAAGAGGGAGATAATGGTTCTGAGTATTGCACTGGTCATCGACAGCATTTAGACTATTTATTCTTTTCTTCAAATTCAAACAAGCAAATGGGATGTTTTTACATATGATTTTATGTACATAAGTCATAAAAGGTATTATAAATCTGTTAAAATGGCGAATTAACTTATAATCTTTTTTTGAAAATTAAGAGTAGTGGAGAAAACATAGTATCAATATTTTTGAAAACCTATTCCATTTAATTACAAAATTCTACAAGCTTCACAACAATACGACAACAAATATATTCACATTTTACATTAACAAAATCTGAACATCCGTTATTTTCATCATTAATTCCTCGCAGGACAAAGCATGTCACAGTACCTGAGGATGGCAAGGAGGGGCTCCTCAAGGTGCAGGTGTGGCGAAGATATATAGTGGTAGTAATATCTGTAAATGATGCCTTTTTTCTCTCTCATTCTTATACTAAATTTCATGCTAGTTTTTCCATAGGTATCGCATCCTTATGCTTGAGAGAGGGATGGGTGTGGAAAAACCTTCTACTTTGCTGTATTTTTGTCTCTAACTTGTAGATACTATAGTAGCAGAATATAGCCACACGCACAGCCTCGTTAGGTTCAATAGGGCTCATGCTGTTTGGTGTTCCTTTGAACTTCTTAATTTTGTGTGAATTTCATTGATTTTATCATAATTTTCCATAGAGTAAGGTAATGATGTTATAGTGAAAGTAAGTGTAAGTGAAAGTAACGTAATGTTGTTTTGTTTTGTGTTGTGTTGTGGTTGTTGTGTTGTGTTACGAACCCCTACTCCCCTAAAGACCCGTGGTGTTGTGTTGTGTTGTGTTGTGTTGTGTTACCCGTCTTCCTCCTTCGGGAACCTCACCTAATCAGAATAAAAGAAAGAATATCTGAAAATCATAAACCAAGTTAAATTAATTGTCGAAGGAATATCTATTGTGCTACACCAAGTTTGGCGCTGCGTGAACACCTTACTGCTCTAAACGGCAGTGTTAAGTGGTGGAATATATTCCGATTAAGTTTGCACCGTGAATGCAATTGACTGAATCCAAAAAAAATATTTGGCTTGATCTACAGTATAAGTGAAATACTTAAAAACGTACAATTCTGTCATTATTAATAGAAAATGTGGACAGACGAAGTTAATGCCAGTGAATTACAGTTTCTTTTTCTATTTCGCATTTAATTAAGAAGATTAACAAGGCAATGGGAGTGTTGTAATATCCTTGTGTTATATTTTGATGAAATTGTGTCTTACCATATTAAAGGAGAGTTCACTGTGATTGAAGAAGGAGGGAGGCAGGTGTCCTTGAGATTCGGGATTCAGTGAGTGCAGTGAAAAGAAGAAACACCTTTAAAAGTCCTCCATAATGACATACATATGAATATACCTTGTTGTTGCCGTGATATATCAATGTCCTTTGTCAGCATCATTCTTATATAATATTACCAGGACTCATTATTCACACAGGTTCGTCCTTGATC
>JAPQNM010000013.1:37899073-37924073 GCA_029783475.1 Metacarcinus magister | reverse complement strand
GTGTTTACATTACGTTCTGTCCTGATCTGTGTCGAATCATTATTTTATTTCTACCGTAAAAGTGAGATAACGACATAATGCAGACTCAACATCTAATCAACGAATCTGTGATAATAACGGCGACAAGATCAGATATTAACATAATAACGAATGCGTTAGTATGCAAATTTCGTAGTCAGACCGAGATTAGGATTCAGGTTTTTTCTCCATATTCATAAAAGTGATAGATGGAATTATAGATAAATGAATAGATAGATAGATGAAAAAATAGATAGAGCCAGAGAGAGAGAGAGAGAGAGAGAGAGAGAGAGAGAGAGAGAGAGAGAGAGAGAGAGAGAGAGAGAGAGAGAGAGAGAGAGAGAGAGAGAGAGAGAGAGATCATACATCAACACCACTACACTACAGCCGATGCGTGTGATATCTATACTACTTGTGGCGGTGGTAATGTTAATAATGGTAGTAGTAGTTTGTTGTGTTCATGTGATATTACGGTGGCGAAGTGAGGGGCAATGAACTGATATTTTGGTTGCGTTCCTTTTAGTGAAATATTCTGTTGTTGAGAGTGGGAAGAAAGAGATTAAAATTTTTTTGTTGGTGACAGAGCAGGACAGGAGAGGCTGGCAAGGATATAAAGATGCAGGGTGTAGACGTGCAGGGCCAAGATAGCAGAGTAAGGCAGGATGGAGCAAAGTGGAAGGGTGAGGCAGTGTGAGAGTGTTCTGTATTCGTGCGTGTCAGTGTGACGCAACAGTAGCAGAAGCTGTGACAATTTTTTTCCCTTGATCCCGAACATCCTTAAGGCTCTTGAAAGACCTAGATTGTGTTACAGGATTAAGTGTTTTCCCTTGAGGTGTAGAGGTGTAGATCCTCTTTACAACTGAATTTTCTTCTGATTCAGTATTCCACGTCAGCGAGGTCCCAGGAGCTGGTTGAAGAAAAAATTGTGTTACAACTATTTTCGTCCTAGGTATCTTCGTCTTCCATGCCTCGTGTAACATGTATATCTGGCTAATGGTGTCCCTGTTCCTACCCACCCCTTTTCCATCCTCCTCTGCTCGGAGGATTTTGTATTTCTTAAAAAATTGTTTTTACATATTTAATTCCGTTCACAGAGCACCTCGTCATGCATCATATATATGATATGAAAGAGTAGTTCATACAGTAAAGATCAACTGTTACTGGCACTTGGCTGTAAATTCATGCAAAATTTATAGATTATGCTCTTTCATAATCATCTATCTATTTATACATCCAGCTGACATCTCCCTTGAATGGGTTAGGTAACCGAAACAAGACGTGTCCATATATAAATCCACATACATTCCCTCGCATATTTCTTTCTAAGTCTCGCGAGGAGAAGAGTAGTTCCTCACTATACCACACAGTGAGGGGATCAGTCTCACAGTCTATAAGTTGAAATACTTGTAGAACTTGACCTATTTAATTTGTGATTGAAATCAACCTAGACAAGAGTTCATTGCAGAGTGATATCTCTGTATTATACCATACAGACTTACAGTTCATCTCTTTATAACCATAAATCAAGTTCACCCTCAAAAGTGTGCTATTGTAATTAATGACATGATTATTTTGTTCCTATTATGTAAACCACTACTCTTTACCTTTATATATTTCACTCCCAACGACAAATTAAGATAGTTTGATACTGAAAAAAGCCCGAAACGTCAAACATTCACAGTTCGTTGACCGTTTGTGGGTGGCTGAGGGTGGCGCCACGTGTATAGCCAATCAAGCTCCATTGAGTGCGAGGTGTACCAAAGCCATCTCCACGTACAATGCATAAAGACAACCACGAACATCAAGTGACGCCATCTTGTGGCGTTTAAGCGGTAACGAAAATATAAATAAAATAATTGTTTATCTTGAAAGATAACTTTGCAAGCTCGACTAACCTTTCACAATGTATTTCAGCATCTATTTCAGTGTACAAATATATATATATATATATATATATATATATATATATATATATATATATATATATATATATATATATATATGAGGTACTGTACAAGCGCCACATCCTGACGTCAATATAAAAAGCTGGTTTTGGATAGACCACATACTCTATGGACCTTAAAGCTAATGAAGTGTACACTGCAAACATTGTAGCGCAAAGATGAGTGTCGAAGGCCGGGACAATGTGATAGTGGTTATCCAAGGTAACACTACTTTGAGGGTTGTTATGCTCAGCTCATTACCTTCTCATGGCTTATATTGTGTTGGTGTGACGCTGAAGAAACAGTTTCACTTACATGTGGCAATATCATAAAGAGAGAGAGAGAGAGAGAGAGAGAGAGAGAGAGAGAGAGAGAGAGAGAGAGAGAGAGAGAGAGAGAGAGAGAGAGAGAGAGAGAGAGAGAGAGAGAGAGAGAGAACAGGATAATCACAAAACTCTCGTTTTGAAGTTGATGGTCTGCCATTAAACTTAGACAAAATCTTAGACGACAGAAGAAAACTACTATTCTGTTTGTCTCAGCGTGTACCCAGCTTAAGACGATGGCCAAGTTTAAAGTTTGAGTTTATACTGTAACTCTTTTTTGTAGTTTTTTAAGGACAACGCTTGTGCATTTTTTTTATTTTTTTTTAGCTCAGGAATTTTTTTATCACCTTGTATAAAATATTTAGAGGTATAACTTTGCTCTCCGTTATTTATGAGTTTCATGCTATTACTTATCGTCTTAGCAGCCATGATAGCATTAATTTGTTCCTTGAAATATTCTTAACTCCCTCCAAAAACTCTTTAAAGTGAAAAGGAATTAACTTCATCAGCCTCGTCCTGCAAGATAGACTGGGAAGGATGGCATCAACTTACCTCTCTCTGAATTTAATAGTCCGAATGTGGGCGTACCGCACTGCTATGTAATATTGCGTTATATTGCGAGAAAAAAAATTACACTAACAAGAAAAACCAGTATTCTTCTAGCTTCATATCTGCCTCGTTGTGATGTTGGAAAGAAATATTTTGTTGTTATCATTGTAATACCGAGAACCTTGACCTATTTGTCCACTTTCATAGTTTTATTGTGGAATAACCTAAGCATATTCAGTCTTTTTTTTATTCTCACTTAAGAACATTACACTTACTTACGTTACATTCTTATTTCTATCCATCATTCCATTCTATCAGACAAATCCTGTTAAAAGCTATATCTTATTAGGAAACCGAGTTATTCAGATAAATACTGTTACCACTTATTAAACTTGCAAACAGTATCAGTCTAAGAACATATCCTTTTTAGTCTATTTGAAGGTTGATCCATTAATAATTGATCTTCACGTTGACTGTTGCATAGGTAGATGAAGATGTATATGTGTGCGTTCCCTTTGTTGCGAAAATACATTGTTTTATGAATTATTTGACTGTGAAGCTTTGTCAGAGTTACTTTATTTTGTTGGAAAGTCTTGGTACATACTATCCAGGAATTTATTTGCATCATGAAAGAAGGAAAGGCTGTTATAAAAAGGTGGAATATTTGATGAGCAAACATAGAGAGGGAAAGAAAGAGATAGATAGATAGATAGATAGATAGATAGATATGGGACAAGGCTTTCTCCTTCATATACAGCAATCCAGTACAGTTAACACCTTAAAAACTCCTCAAATATCCATGCTTTTTGCTTAATAAGGATATAAACAAATCATGAAATTACTTGAATAAAGAAAGTGAGAAAAAAAACTAACATATTGTGGTTTTTGTAATATTCTTGTTCCCTCACCCTTCCTTCCCCTCTCGTGATGTCAAGGTCGACGCTGTGACCATCCTTTCCGGCACTGTTCCTTCCCTCACCGTCTCTTCCTTCACCATTTTTTCCCGTCTTGCTCTCTTTCTCCTCACCCGCCCACCGCCTTTATCGTTGGCCTCTACAGAAGTCTTAAGTCACCCTCACTCAAGCCATAAACTGGAGACATTTCTTGGAGGCGAAATTTACATAACGTTTCATGCATTTTTTTAAGGGAATGAGATGAGTCTGAAAGGGTCTGGTCTTTTTCCCTTACTGCAGATAGAGGGAAATATGTGATGGTTTTTATTCTTAATATTTGTTTTCATAAAGCTACTAAAATGATGGTGAGTGTTAGGTCTGCGTTGAGTCATTAAATATTTTCGATGCCACTAATTTTGCTAAGAGTAATTATTGTTGTTAAGATTGTGTATTGGTCAGTCACTCGAATGAACAATGCTATATGTAAAACCATTTCTAATAACTCTAATCAAATATTTTGTACCCAAGGTGCTGGGTATACATGGCGTTTCCCGTATAAATAATTTAATCCAGGATGTAGGTCACACTGTACCCTGAGCCCTCTGTATCCATTCCATTATAAAAAAAAAGGAGTTTTGTTGTGGGCGAAAATTTGTCACATATTTTTTATTGGTTGAGAACTTTCGGTTTTTACTGTTTTTTGTCAATATTTTTTTTATTCTGGTTCATTGTATACATAGTGGATAAACACCAGCTTTTGTTATGATCTATACAACGACGTGCATGTCATCATCATCATCATCAGCCTTTTCCTCTTACCATCCTGCGGTCACTGGACTGTAATTTATCTAATATTGATGATTATTTGCTGTGTTTAGTGTGTCTGAAAGAATTAAGTCGATTTTATTCTTCGTTTTACCATTCGGGGCTTTCCATATCCACTTCTTATATGCCTTACTTTGAAAAAATGTGTTAATTATCTTCATATTTTATTCTTCTCTTCAAATCCTATGAACATGTTACCGCTATTGATTCGCGCATCTACTCCATAAATTCCTATTGCTGTCATTCTTGTACTCTTTTCCCGACTTTTGCATTAAAGTCACCTACTATGAAGGAGTATTGGATTTTGTACTTCTTCATAGATTCTTCTACATTTTCATAAAATCCCTCTGCGTCCTCTCCATCGTACTCTGATGTTTGCGCGTAAACCAGTATTTTTTTTTATCCATGTCTGGTCAGCCTTACAAAAAACAAGACAAAAAATACGCTTTGGTAGTGTAATAACTTTAATTGATTTTGGAGACTGGTAACTATTTTCTCACTTACAGAAAAACGTGAACAGTTTCCTTCGTATCAAAGTGGCGTTTCAATTACTTAATCCGAGTTCACAAACAGACCAATCCCAAACCAACACCGGTATACGCACCAACGCTCTAAACCTAATAATTATAGATGATTTCACAGGTTGGCAACTTTCTCATCATTATCAGGTACACAACGAGGAGCTTAACACTACACGACTGGATACCATTTTAAGGCTCTGATTCTCTTCCTACACAAGCGTCCTCGAAAGGCACAGTAACTTTATACAAGCGACGTATGATGAGAGGGGAGCAAGACACAGCGGCACCCCTGTCCCGCAGCTGAAGGGATAAAAGGAAACAAAAAAAGTGTCGGGGAAAGAGAGTGGGTCAGTGCCGGGCGGTCGACGTCCTGCATAATTTAAGGCGGTGGTCGAAGAGAGCCGTGCAGGTTGAAGGCAAGAAGAAAAGAGGAGGCGCAGGAGAAGGTAAGATGACAGAAATAGAGAGGACGGAGGGAAGGAAGGAGGCTTACGGAGTGACAAGTATATGGGAGGAGGAGGAAGACGAGGAGGAGAAGAGAAGGAAGGGGTGAAGGAAAAAGAAGGAGAAGGAGAAGGAGAAGGAGAAGGTGAAGGAGAAGGAGGAGAAGAAGAAAAAAGTGAGATTCGAGGTAAACAGGTGACCTCGTTATAGCATGTTACCTGTGCTTCTTATGTAATCTTATATGAGAAAAAATATATAGGAGGAAAAAGAGGAAGAGGAGGAAGAGGAGGAGGAGGAGGAGGAGGAGGAGAGAGGAAAAGAACAAAGAAAAAAAATGAGAGAAAATAAAAAAATAAGAAAATAGTAAAAAAAAATGGAATAAGAAGAATATGATTATGATACTTAAGAACAGAAAGCAAAAGAAGAAAGAAAATAAGAATGAAAGAACGGTATGAGGGTAAAACAGAGAGAAAAAAGTTAAAAATAAAGAGGAAGAAGATGGAAAAGAAGAAAAAGAAGATGCAGAAAAAAAAGAGCATGCCAGTACAGCGTCAGACAAAAAAATGCAAGGAAAAGTTGGACAAAAATAAGGGGAAAAAAGGGAAAAGAGAAAAGGGGGGAGAGTTAAGGGATGACTGAAGTGTAAGCAAGATGGGCTGGTGTAAGGGTTTGCGAAGTGGGTCATGTAAGGGAAAGACAGCACAGAGAGAGAGAGAGAGAGAGAGAGAGAGAGAGAGAGAGAGAGAGAGAGAGAGAGAGAGAGAGAGAGAGAGAGAGAGAAAGTGAGAGAGTGAGAGAGAGTATAGGAGTGACGCTAACAGTCCGGAAGGCAGGCTGGAGGGGAGATGTACAGGAGCGTTTGGGATTTTAATAATAAAGCAGCGTAAAGAGGATGGTTCAGAGGCGCCTCGCTGCCAAATACACACGGGACAGCCAGCAGCAGCGGCCCGGGGTATGATGGTCTTTGCAGGAAAAGGTGGCAAAAAAAAAATGAAGCCGTGAAAGCATTGTTGGGTTTTTTTTCCACACACCACGTCAAAAAAAAATAAATAAATAAAATAAAAAATCCTTTGAATATACCAATTTTACCTGGTTAACTTGTACATAAAAAAAGTTCTTCAGTGTAAAGCAATGAATTTTCTTGCCAGTGTGAATTATATATTGGACATAAAAATAATAAGTTAAGTGTGCGAGCTATTTTTTTTTCTGTGTTTTTACGTTGTAGTAATTGAAAATAAATCACTTTTTATATGTATATATAGGCGGTCATAAATTTTAGAAAGTGGAGTCTTGTCTTAAACAACTGCAACAATTGGTACGTAAATCATAAAAAAAGGGCAATAAAATAAACAAAAATGGTGTTATAAAAAAAAAAAAGTGGGTGCGTTTGTCAGTATTTTTCATGTTTTGGTGTCTGAAAAATGATGTTACTCTTTAAATCCTGCACGCCCGGCTACTGTGAGTCGAGGGGTGGAGGCGGCGGCCGAGTCTCGCTCCATGCATGAATGTAAGGGCAAAGGTAAGGCGGCTGAGTCCTCTTTGTTATTGTATACCGCTGGAGGCTACAGGTGACATCTGTCTGTGCTACCACGACACGTAAATAGTGGAAGGGAACGAAGAGGCGTGTCTATCAATAAGGAAGTTGGCAGGAATTTTTGTGTTTAAAGCCAAACCTTAGTTGTTTTTAGCAATGATATAAAAAGACAAATATATTTACCGTAAAGCATTTAATATATTAAAATAGACTGCTTTTCAAAGTGTTTGTTATATATGTCCGGAACATTTATGAACATATTAAATAGTTTTCATTCTGGATTATGTGTATGTTTAAAAAAAAAAAAAAAAAAAAAAAAAATCCTGCGCGGCACGTAACTGTGGACAAATTGTTTCCCTCATGTGACAGACTTAGGTGAACAACAGTCAGGGGAAAACAAAATCACATAGTTATGAATTAGCTTGGTTATGACAGACATTTTAATTGGAGTACTGAATTTGTTTTTAATTGCTTCCAAAATTAAACATATTTGACGAAGGAGTTATCATGGTGATGTGTGGGTAAAAAGTGTCAAAATAAACTATTCCTATATGATAAAAAAGCTTACTTGTTCTTGATCGTCACTTTTATTATTACCAATCATCTGATATTCACTTCTCACCCGATTCATTAATAGTTATGGAAGCTCACGAGTGTTGTTTGCGCTGATGATGTTGCAGTTAAGGCTTTGGTGTGCATTGAGGCCTGAGATGGATGCGAATTCTGTTCCCAGCGTGCAGATATTCCCGTCATGCGGCACTTGCTACAATGGTGTCATAAGAAAGCAGGAACCAATACCTTCATTCATCTGGGAAACTGTACGATATCGCTTTTATTTGTTGTGTATTTAGGCAGCGTGGAGATCAAAGACATTCATTTACACCCCACATGAAAAGGAAGGATACTATTGTTATAGAAAAAAGCATGTATATATGGCAATTAAAAAAAAAAATACTAAAGTTGATTCACTAAAAATTAAATATATGTGTCGTGTTAAACGTTAGAAAATTTTCAGTGGGATTATTTTTTTTTTGTATGAATTGTTTACCTGTTTGTCCATTGGTCACTTTCATAAACATTCACTTGCAGGTGTTTTCTTATAATTTCGTCTCAGTCAGACTTTGTCCAGTGGGTGTACGTGAAGAAAATTTCCATCATTCAAATTTCTCAAAAGCTAATTAAAACTGTTCTATAGGAGACAACCTGGAGGTGACTGGAATTTATAAGTCCTCAGGAATGGGAATGAGAATAGGAATGGGTTTGCGGTAAGAATGAAACCCCTACCAACACCACCACCAACACCACTACCAACACCACTAACAACACCACTACCAACAATACCAAAACCCTTGTCAGACAGCATGTATAAGGCTCGGACACCACACCATCCGACTACCTGACCACCCAACCATTTCTCCTGCCTCGTGTTACACCATTGATAAAGAAAAGAATAAAGAAATTGAGAGACGTTTTCTAACACTGCCGCCAATCATTGTGCTAGCTCTTCCTCTCTCTCTCTCTCTCTCTCTCTCTCTCTCTCTCTCTCTCTCTCTCTCTCTCTCTCTCTCTCTCTCTCTCTCTCTCTCTTTTACATTGTAGAGGCTTGCTTTTCTCATATCAAATGAAGTGTCATGTTGAAGCTTACTTTTAATTTGTTTTATATTGTGATTGACGCCTCAGAAAATGTAAACTTTATTAATATCAATACCTTAAGATTGTGAGTTTTGTGTTTAATTATGTATCTTATCGTCTATTTACCTTTTACATGCATACTCTTAACATATTGACTTACTTTCGTTTCATAAATTTTACGCTCACTATACTTTATTTTTATTCAATCGTCAATAAGAATACAGTATAAGAGTGTTTCATCTTGGGTTTTTGTGTCACTTGTCTGCTTGTCTTTCTTTTCGTTGAGTTTTCATTTGAGTTTTTTTTGTGCTATACACGCTAGGTTTCGTATCAGTTTTCATCTAGTTTTTTATTTTTCCATACAAAGGCTGGTGCAGTGATATAAAAATAGAAGGTGCCACTCCGGAGAGAAAGAGTGAGAGAGGTGTCTGGAATTCCCCTACAAAGCTTTGAACGCGTCCCACGAGTGTTGAAGGGTGGAGTGTGAGTGGCAGGTCATATTTCGTAGGTGATGGAAGTGAGGTGACTACTCCTGCATAATGTGCTCTCTCTCTCTCTCTCTCCTCTCTCTCTCTCTCTCTCTCTCCTCTCTCTCTCTCTCTCTCTCTCTCTCTCTCTCTCTCTCTCCTCTCTCTCTCTCTCTCTCTCTCTCTCTCTCTCATATCTCATGGGTGAATTTTTCATTGAATGGTATAAATTTTTTCATGACTTCCAGAGTGATGGCACAACTTTCCCAAAACTTTTCATAGGTGATTTTTTTTTCTCACTGTAACGGTGTCGCCACATGTGCAGTGTTATCGGTAAGGCACTCTTAGTTTCGCAAAAAAATTGTGTTGCAGTGATTTCAGGCTACGAACTCGGTCATTGATTTGTATATGCTCTATTTATTCTCTGATAATTTGCAGGAACTGGAGGGATGAGGTGATTCCCTATTTGAATAACAGTCAAGAAGCCATCAAGGGTATTATTAATTTTCTTTGATATGTCGCTCCGTAAATACTAATCAGCGTGTTATAATGTGGCTTCCGCTGATTATTGCGCGATGCCTATGTTCCTTGATGCTTCTGGTGATTCTAGGAATAATTTGGAGCACAGGTGGCTATTTTTCCTCCACATTACTGATATTACTTTCTTTGTTAGTCCTTTCAGATAATTGACAATGAAATAATCTGTACATGAGTGAAGAAATGGCAAACTTTTATATCAATCTATTCAAGACTGTCAGAAATCGAACCTAGTTTAGATCTACTTATACTTATTAGATAGACAACCAACAGCACCATTAACCACTTCACACTGCAGCACAAGGTGACAAGACAAGTAAAAATGCAAGTTACACACATCATAATCCTTAAAAGATGGATGGTAAATCATTAATCTAACTAGCCACGACTTAATTTAATATTTAATATGTATGTATGACAAATGACAAAATAATTCAAGAACAAAGGAAATGAAGGAAAAACACCTTGATTTGCATCTCATACTAACATGAAGGTTGTGCAGTGACGTGATTAAGATTTGAAAAAAAACATATATTTGGATACAAAGGTTAAACAAGGTGAGGTAGTAGGGAAGGCTGTGTAGGGTGTGATGGTACACCTCTGAATGGTGAAACGTTAGAACAGTTGGTAAAGTTTCCATTTCAAAGTGTAGGGAGATTCATGGAGGTGGAGCTGAGCCATACGGTGAGAGGGGGATCATCGGTTTAGAGGAGTTTGATAGGAGTTGAGAGAGCGAGAAAAAGAGAGAAAAAAGAAGTAGTAAACGTTGGTCCAGCCTGTGGAGGTAAAAATGTAATGGTTTCTGGTAACTGTTTTGTATAGCTGTGAGACATTGGGTGAGTGGATAATACTAATAATAAGAAAAAAATCGATGTACTGGAAATTATGCTTGATAATTGGATTGAGATAACTTGATAAACTTAGAAATCATCGAGTCAGGCAGATGCAGGGAACCCGTTACACCTTCATGGAGAGGCAGGACAGTGGATGATGTAATGGTTTTGGATCGTGTTGCAAAAATACGGGAAAGGAAATACAGTTAAGAAAATATATTGACCTTGAGAAACAAAGCAAATTTTAAGAATAAGTAGAGGGATGTAGAGATGGAATGGTGTTAAGGAAGCATTGGGTTATAGAAACAAAAACTCCCAGGAAACTGAAAAGTCAAAAATGGATAGGAGAATGGTGAACATTTATGAAATTGTAAAATAAATACTGAAAAATAAGTAAAACTCGGCAAGAGGAGCGAGAGAAAAGCGAGCTTAAATGTAAAACCTCGATCATCTTTTTGGTTTATATTTGTTATTGTTGTTTCTTTAGCGGGCAATCTTCATGACTAAGACGGCTCCTTAAACGTCTACAGGTACTTGAGTGAGGCTCAGATTAGGTTATGTTCTTGAAGAGATGTCTGTTTTATTCTATTTGACAACCAAACAAACACGAACTGATAAAAAAAAAATATTAATGTAAACACTTCTTGGACTCACCTTTGGGTTATACGAAAGGCATTATGTGTATTTCAGTGATAAAAATGAGAAAAGATTTTTTTTTTTACCGTCATATGTGGTGGTTCATATGCGGGGGGAAACGTCGAGTACACAGCGAACGTTTGTTGTGCACATTGACGGAGCAAACAACAAACATTTTATATACACGATGGCAAACGACACAACAAACTTTATATAAGCTGATGGAATACACAGCAACTTATTTGTGTATACGTCAAGCTGGGTGTGGACGGGCGTATTCCTCATGGATTTAACATTGAAAGACATTGCTACACACACGCGATACAAAGCAAGTTCTTCTCTGGATACAACATTAGATTTCATGCATGTTTCTTCGGGTTAATTAATGCATGCACTTGAATTAATTAAAGAAGCACTAACATTCCTGGCAGTTGAACCAAAGACCTTCGTAATGCCGTTAGTGTTAAAAAAAGAATTGCATTATTTCTAAATGAGACATATGTTTGAAATAATTTTCCTCGTTTCTCTACTAATAACCGTAACTTTCTTGAATTTTTGGCGTGTGGAAATGAATCTTAAATGAAGGCCTTGCTAGAACTTGATACGTCTCTTTTCTAAAAACCACTTGCATTGTTGTTTTAATCATTAATGTCCAGCCAACACTGCAGCAGGTTTAGTAATAGTTGTCTAACAAATATTTATTCACACACACGTTTGATTTAATCCTTTGCCTTAGTGTTATTGTTATTCATTTGCATAACTTCTACAGTATTTCATCATATATATCATTCTTCATCAAGGTATTTTACGTATCATCATTGGTTATGTATTCAGAATTACAAACGTATTTGGTATCGCTTTAGTGCATCTGAAACACAAATTGGTTCGAAAAGCGATTTAAAGTGATATTACAGAGCGTTGGTGACTAGTAAATAATAGCAAAAACAATAGCAAAAAAGTCCTTATGTCCCGTGCAATATAGTATAGCGTAGAAGTTCTTAGTGGTATGCTGTTAGAGTTTCCTTACACCTTTGTGGAGAGACGCAGCAAAGAGGCAAGGGAGGGAGGGAGGCAGGAAGTAGAGCAAGGCAACCTCCACACACGCCACGCATCGCTACCTTTCCTCCGTGCCTGGTCACTGGTAGGAAGTCGAGCTTGAAGGAAAAATGTGAAATCTAACGAAAGCAGACAGACGGACACACCCACACACACACACACACACACACACACACACACACACACACACACACACACACACACACACACACACACACACACACATACACACATAGAAAGAGAGAGAGAGAGAGAAAAAAAAAGAGAGAAAGAGTAGAAAACCGAAAATTGTGATAAGGTGGAGGTTGGAGAGCAAGTAAGGAGGAGGTTCTCGAGTTTCATATGTGGAAGCAATAAAATAGTTTCTCACTCCAGAAAACTTAGTCTTCATTTCATGTTTTACTTCACACTTGGATTATGAGTTTCATGTTACTGTTACTGGGGAGACACGGCTGCTTATTTACCAAAAGTTCTGAGTCTCCTAGGTTAAGTTATCGAGGCTAAAACCACATACTTTGAACCCTGGTGTCTGTTGGGTCTGATTGACTTTGCAGAATTACTGTTCTCATATCATTTTGACTTTGCCCAGAAATTAGTTAATATAATCCGACAAATACTTTATTAAAATGACATTATTACATGGTCTAAAATCAGTAAATGTTAAGTTTTTGGTTTATTTATTATGTCGGCACTTGAACTGGGATGTGTTCGATTTTTTATACCAGTGAGGAGTGTTTGGAAAGTAATATTCCTCCATAACACAGCAGACAGCGGCAGCTCCGGCAGGCTGTTGTCTGACTGGAGGCAAGACTGACTGATTCGCGTCACTTCTCCAGGCGATGTGCTATGGAAGAAACGCCTCCTCTGATTAGTGAAAGGACAACACTGACCTGGCAGAATCATGATTATTAATGCATCTGTGATATCAGTCAGAGTTGATGCATATGTATTTCTTCTTTATCATTAATGGTTTGTGTTGTCAAAAAGCATGAACATTGCAAACACCTCAAATATATACTCTTTGTTGTTGAGGCTTTTATCTGACACTAGTCAAGTAATTCATAAGGGCAGGTGATTCATTGTGGATGAGAGAAACATTTGATTGGCATGAATACCTTATTGATCTCTCTTTGATGCTGTATGTAGATTACGCCTGTTATCTCACTTGCCTTTAGAAATTCATTGGAAGTCTTTTTCATACTACATGATATCGCTTTTCCTTCTAGCCAGCATCAGTTGGAGGGAGGGCTAGGTTGGCAGGAGTCTTCCACTTTGCTGCCCTTTTATCTCTAACATGTAGATATACTAGTAGTAGAGTGTAGCCACACGGACAGCCCCGTTCAGCCTGGTAGGACTGTTGCTGCCCGTTCTTCCTTTTTACTCTTTTGTACTGCTTTGCATATTGACAACTATATACTTTGTAACTAAACGTTGATATAAAATAATGTGCTCGTATAAAAAAATGCACTGCAATTGACAAAACAAATAGAAAAGATAACTAAAATGCTCTGGAATAATTCACGAAAACACCGCACAAGAGATGTGTGTATTGTCCATTGTTTTTTTTTTGTCTATTACGTTATGGAGACTGCCAGGATGAATGGCAGATTTTTCAGAATGTTAATAATGCTTCATATACAGTTCTATGCCAAACATTTAAAACATTATAATTCATGCAACACATATGTAAGTTCAGGGAAGGTAGTTTTTGAGCGTTCATATTGAAAACTGTGCACGTTCAGCTAGCATCACACCTACTCTCGTGTGCTAGGTTTTCGTGTATTGTGATAATAAGGTATACATCTTTTATATATTTTTTGAAAATGCTGACCATCTTTTCTTAAGATTGTGTATCATTGCATAACACATTTCATAACAAATCATATCCATACAACGATACAACACCAAAGGGCAACAAAGACATGTTTCTTTTATGCCAATCACCTTTTTCATCAACAGCCAAACATCCATCCTGTTGAATAGCTTAGACAGGCCACTAGTAAAGATCTCAAATGCATGGAATATAGAAACATTATCATTTAACCTGATCAACTTACATTTATACGACCTTGTTCAGGTTTTTCTTCTTTTTTCGCCTATAGCGATTCCTTGTGAAGCAATAATAATAATTATTTAACAACGATTATGAGATTCAAAATTGTAGTATGTACATTTCCTGTATTCACAAAACTTGGAAATTTGTGATCAGTTTTGGTGTTGATCTACATAGATGAACATTGTACGAGTTGGTGTTGACTGTAGGGTTGTTGTCGCATACTGACCGTTGTGGTGATGAGTCAAATCCACACATGAATTACTGTAGATAGATATTGAAATGTAAGCTGCAGAGTTGGATTAGTTCAGATGATGACGGTAACAATTTCATAATTACATGATTGTAGGCCAGTACGGGAGGAGGCATTTTATAGAACTCTGGCTGCTGGGGGGTGATGGTGAGGGTGATGGTATGGGAGGGTTGTTCTCTACCTCCTTGGTCACGTTTTATTACCTACTTCATGGCCTTCTATTACCAGATTGCTGTTTCCAAGTTAAATGTCTCGTACTGTACCTCATTCACTCAGATCTGAACCGAGGACAGACACTGGATGAACCTATTGACGAGCCATGAAACTTACGCCGTGATTGGTTTCTTCCATGTTATTAACTCCGTGATTATCTATTGCAATTACTTTGTTTCACATTGATTTCGTATTTTTAGAGTTGTATTGAATTAAATAGATACTTAGAGGCAATGATAATCACGCACGTATTGGCTTACTTATCTATTAGAATCATATATTTTTTTTGATAAGGTTGAATTATGTTACTATCGTTGTTTCTAAGTATTGCTGAAATATGACGAAATTCCTTTGTTATGAAAGCATACAAACGTAATTGCAATAGAAAATCACGAGGTTCTGATCACATTAAGTCGTAGCCTATCACCGTTCGGGTTCATAACTCGGTAGGTTCATACGGTTTGCTCGTTACAGGTCTGAATGTACAGAATAAACATGTAAAATAATACACTCACTGAAAAAATTTTCTAATTTAATATTTGCATTTGAATACAATAGTTTTATACATAGTCACACGATCAACTCCCAAAACATTCATGAAGTTCATACAGTTAACAGATTCTACGTTGGTACACCTGGTACTGACGGTGTGGGTTAATGTTGGCACCCCTGCGCAGCTAGTCGCCACGCTCCGGTCAAACAGCACGCACGTCTCCGTGCCACCTGCGTTGTTACTCAACGTTACTCAACGTGTTGTGTTGCGTCATAGTGAATTGTGATCACCCCTGAGCTTCATTTGCACGTATGTTGCGTTGATGCTTGTGGCTTGAGGAGTGAGCCCTGAGGCGTGCTTGAAGGGCCTGTTACACCTGTAATACGTAGTGTGGTGTTGGCGTCTTGCTGCCTCTGCTCTTGGCCTCCGAACACAACTGGTGCTGCTGCGCCTGGTGGTTGTGACTCAAAGCACGATCACATCGGTAAGGTGAGAGTATGCTTCTAATTGGATCATGGGCGAGACAAGTTGCTGTTGTAGTTCGTGGTGCTGCTACTTCTGCTGTGTGAATGAAGTAGAATGTTCTATTCTCCTACTCGTAATGTAGTATCTACAATAACAACTCTGGCATTGTAATCCATATTTTAGTTCTACCGTTTATAGTATAATGTTGTTGGCGCATAATCAGTCATCATAGAAGCTTTTGTGTGTTCGATGTATCCAAAGGAAGAAACCGGCATCAAATACAATGCCAGATGTCACCGAGTGAGTGTGAAGGCTCAAGTTTAGTAACTCGTGCGGCGGAATACTCGTTCCGCCCACCCCTGGGACACCGGCTCACCCCTCAAACAAACGAACTGACGCACGATGGAGGTGACGAAGCTATTGTTCGAGAGTTTCGACTCGGTGCCGGCGACAAGGCTTCGGAAACCAGTACCATTCGATTCAAGCTGGTTTTTTTTTTTTTTTAGTTGCCAATGGCTTGTGTTGTGTACGTGTGTGTGTGTGTGGCGGGCGTTGGTGGGTGAGTGGGTGGGGAGAGATGGGAGGGTGGGGGGTGTGAGGTGGGGGTGTGGGGGGTGAGGGGGTTTGGGGGTGGGGGGGTGTAATTCATCACGGGCTTGAAGATCACACACTGGACTCGTGATTGCCAGCCATTACCCTCCCGGAGAGAACTTTGACCTATGGGTAAGGCTGTGACCTTTTACACATCACACACACTATGCTCAAGGAGGATAGTAACTGCTCGATCATCAGTGAAAACTTTGCTCCTTGAACGTGGCGCGAACCTCAGCCTTCCAAGTGACAGGACGGGATGTTATCACTGAGCTTTTTAAGTGTGTGTGTGTGTGTGTGTGTGTGTGTGTGTGTGTGTGTGTGTGTGTGTGTGTGTGTGTGTGTGTGTGTGTGTGTGTGTTAGTGTTAGTGTTAGTGTTAGTGTTAGTGTTAGTGTTAGAGAGAGAGAGAGAGAGAGAGAGAGAGAGAGAGAGAAGAGAGAGAGAGCGAGAGCGAGAGCGAGAGCGAGAGCGAGAGCGAGAGCGAGAGCGAGAGCGAGAGCGAGAGCGAGAGAGAGAGAGAGAGAGAGAGAGAGAGAGAGAGAGAGAGAGAGAGATGGGAGAAAAAGCGTTTCAACAGCCCACCGACTCTCTACACCATTTTTTTATGTTTTGGAGTGAATCATCAGGAAACGCCAATATCCAATCACATCCAATAATGGCTTCATACGTCCTGCCCACGAGGCGGCGATACACCGGCGAGGCTCGGCGCCCGCCTTCCCGCTGCCGCCTCTCCTGGGCACCCGCTGCTGACGGGCAAAATACTACCTTCAACACCTCATTTTGGGAAAGGTGACGAAGAGAAAAGGAGAAAGAGAGGAAAAATGGCAGATTTTGAATTACATTTTAGTTCTTCAAAGAGTGTTTAGTTAGGTAATACAGGAATAGATGAATGGTGTGTGCGTTACGTGAGCTTTTTTATGTAGATTGAAAATATAATTGAACTCTAAAGGTAAAGGGGTATGTCTTGTTGGGAGGCGGGATGCATACTCACTTGGGACACGGAAAGGCTTTTGACCTTTATATTTATTATGGAAAAACAATAAGAAGATAAAATATTGTGTTATTCACTTGGTGCCTCCACTGAGTTGGGGTTGAGTGAGGGGATGCAAACACATGTGGAGCTGGCGCGTTTCTCGCTTTTAACGTCCTGTGTGCAAGGTGGGTGGCTCCGACGCCCAACTCGTTTTGAGTCCGACTGGTGGTTGTTCTAAACATTATTGTGTTTGTTACATTTCATCTTTAAGCGAGGAGACACTTGTTTACGAAAAAGTTAAAATGTGCACCTGTTTACGTACCAAGTTGGTGGGTATTTGGTGTGTTCGTCGTGTTTATTAGTTTACTTTTTTAGGTGGGCGCTTAAATATTCAGGCCAAGGTCAGCCATTCTGCTTAACAAAACCAAGCTACCTGCTGTTATTTCAACTGCAGTGCTAGCGCTACTGTTATTGTTATTATTACTGCAGCACTTTCTGCCAAGCACTGAAAATCTAATTGACTGGGATCAAGAAATGAGAGATAAAAATAAACAGGACACAATTATAATTTAAACCCTGGCGTTGTACTAGATTCAGTACACAAAATACTGAGTGAGCGATCATCGATGGTCCCAAGTGGAGTCTGTAAATCTATTAGTGATGTTGACATACTAGTGATAATGATGACAAAGTTTTATTTATCTGCATACCCGGTTTATATCACCCAAATAAGCGTTTACATACGGTTGAGTGTGCATCTAAGCTCCCCTCCCCCTCTATGGCTTGTCTCATATAAGAAAACAACAATACAGAGTAGAGGCTCCTCAACCCCCCTCTATGTTTACTATTGGTCTTTATGACACACATCCTGGCCGGCTCTCCGTACGCAGAGGTGATGATAATAGTAGTAACAACAATGATGAGGATGATGATGATAATAGTAATTACAATTGTAATATAAAAATAATGGTAGTAGTATTAATAATAGTTATAATAATATTAATAATAATAGGAATGATAATAATAGTAATGATAATAATAACAATATATTAGTAATAATAATAATAATAATAATAATAATAACATTGATAATAATGATGATAATCATAATAATAATAATAATAATAATAAGTGGGACTATATTGAAAATCTACAGACATGAAGAAAATATCGTTAGAAATGTGCAGACAACAAAACAATATTAAGAATTGGGCCAAAAGCGAAGGACAAGTTTGCCGGCTGTGCATATCCTGTAACAGAAAACTGATGCCGACCGTCTGTTTTTCTTTTCCTCAACATTTCAATAATTTCCTCGCCTTCAAAGACGATGGATGCTTACAATGTCCTGTTGACACTATTCTTAAATGATGTCCTTTCAATTTTCTGCAATAATATAGATTTTTTCTTTTGGTCTATGTTATTGCATGTATTTTCATTAACTAACGGAATCAAAGATGAATCTGCTTGCTGTAAATAGCGTATGTTGATGCGTCCTAACTAAGTATGGAAAGCATGTTATCTTTGGTAGTGTGATGCATGTGCCCTTCTAGTCGGGGAACAGTAGCACCTTCTTGTTGATGCTGAAGGATCTCTGACAGGTACATTTGTGCTGAGACAGTGAGCAGCGTGTCGATTGATGCATCTGGATGGAGTTTGTGGGCCAACGAGGCTTTGGGAGGAGGTAGTTTGAGGCGAAATTGAAGGCTATGACCACATGCTGGAGCGGGTCATGGCAGGCCAGCCGGTGATAGAGCACCAAGAGGAAGGTGATGAGAGAACAGCCTGGAGAGGCGAAGGTGAGTGGAGCCAGCCCGGCATCTTTCAGGGCTGCCATTCGAGGAAGTGGAAGGCGGCACCGCGAGTCACGGAGTCGCCAGTGTAATACTTCTTCCGAGTAAATATACTTTTTAAAGGGCTTTAGGGACGAAGAAGAAAGAATGACCACCTTCCGTCCTGGTGGTTGTGCACATCACGACTTTGGGAGGTTGAAACCTTGCACGAGTGGCATGAAGTTATGCACATACACACACGCACACACACAAACACACACATGTACACACACACATTCACTCACATACACATACACACATACATACATACATATATATATATATATATATATATATATATATATTCATTTATGTTTGTTTTTGTCAGCTTTCTTGACATGAAACAAAATATTCAACAAACTTATAGTATGTTTTACCAACCAGCTTTTGCTCTTATTATTCAGGTAATATTTGAAAAATTCTTTCTTGTGATAGAAATTCATGCACTGTCATGGAATCCACTCAGAAGTGTCGCTTTTCATGACGTGCCTGTCGATCTGATGTCCAGTCAAGCCTCTTTTTTTTTTAGTTTTGGTCTATCTATCTATCTTTATATCTGGCTTATATCCCCCTTAAGCAAAGGAAATGCAAACAGGATTCGGGAAGACTTTACTCTTCGTTTCCTATCTGTGTCCGTCATTTCGCAGGAAAGGATACAAAGGAGGGGCTTCCCAGACCCCTTGTTCCGTCCTTTTGTGTCGTCTTTTCCGATCAGCAAGGAATACGATGTTAGTATTGTTGTTGCCTCACCACAGCACTAAATTTGGATTGAAAGAAAAAAATAACCTACAATAAGAAATGGACGATGAAGTTGAATTTTGAATTATATATTTAATCTGATAAATACTCGGTTCCAATGAAGTTCATCCTATTTTAAGTCGTATATTAGCAACGCAATGGAGTTTATATTAAAAGCCCAGACTCTTAAGTAGCTTACTTCCTCTTGTCTGACCTTTCTCAGAACTTGACATTTGCATACTTGGAGGAATTGAGATAAATGAAGATATTTTATGTGATGGTAAAAATAACATATGACTGGAGAATTAAGCTAATCACATGTCACGTAAAGAAGAAAAATAAAACGAACAAGAACAGGAACAAGAGCAATAACATGAATAATAAGAATAAGAAAAAGAAAAAGAAGACTTATTGCTGTCAATATCTGCTTTTACCACCACTTTCACGACTGGTGTGTGTGTGTGTGTGTGTGTGGGTGTGTGTGTGTGTGTGTGTGTGTGTGTGTGTGTGTGTGTGTATATGTGTGTGAATGTGTGTATGGCGCAAAACCGCTATACATGATCCTATGAAATCGCTTAAGGTCGTGACTGACAACCAGTATGAAGAATGACGTTGGACACTTTGATTCGGTTAAGGGGAAAAAGAAAGTTACACACACACACACAAAAGAGAGAAAAAAAAGAATATGAGTGTTGGGTTTTACATCCTTTCCTGTGTGGTCCACCTGGTCTTGTGTAACCCGTGTTTGTTCCCTTTCCTTTTCCCTTTTTCTTTTTTTTTCTTCTTTTTATTCTTGGTTTGCCTGCGTGTGTGTGGAGGTTGCCTCTTTTCGTGACTTCAGTGTATGTGGTAAAAGGATGGTGTGAGAGCTGGCTTGGCTTCGACCTTCCCCCCTTTTTTTTACCTCTTTCTTCTGACTCCGAGTCTCTTTTATCTTTTTCTTTTTATTCGTTCTTCTTTCCTCCTCTTTTATATATACGAACACCCTATCTCCAGCTCTTTTCTGCCTTTCTTCTTTTCTTCTTTTCTCAATTTTCCTCTTTCTCTGCTCTCTTTAATCTTGTTTGTTTTTCTTGTGGATATTTTCATCACTTTTTACTCCTAAGCTTCTTTTTCTCCCCTTGCTGCTCTTTATATAGTCTGTCTGACTGTCTTGCTTTTATTATTATTTTTTTCTTTTCTCTCTCTCTCTCTCTCTCTCTCTCTCTCTCTCTCTCTCTCTCTCTCTCTCTCTCTCTCTCTCTCTCTCTCTCTCTCTCTCTCTCTCTCTCTCTCTCTTTCTCGCTGTTTGAAAAGAATGTTTCGTGCAGAAAGCCAATAGCAGACCCTTGACCTTCAGTATAACATCTAATACTTAAGTTTAAGTCATATTTTTGTTATTTTCGCAACCTTTAGTCTTTGCCAGGCGGTGGAAAAGTGTTTACCATTTATCTTTCTTTTTTTTAGTCTGAAATGAGTTGAGTTTCTTTTTATTCTCCTATGAGCTGCATGCGCAATGTTTATGACACCCTAAAAATATATTATTATGGTAAGATATTATGCGTCAATGGTGTGTGTTTATGAGCTGATTCATCACTCTTCTCTTGATACGAAGCCTTAGATTGGCATGGGTATTTTTTGACGGTGTTTCCTTAGTTTTCTTCTCTGGACCTTAGAATTTCATTTATAAAGTTATGTTTTCGTTGTGTTTGCCCCTAACATTGCAAAACACTTCATCCATTATTATAGTTTTGTTGTTGTTTCATTCTTCAAAGTTGTAATTTATTGATGTTATGAACCGCACATATAATTTTTTCTGTTTGTTTTCAAGTTATTTTATTATGTCTGTGTATTATATTATATTTTTGCTGATGACAATACTAAACTTTTTGTTGTTTTCAGAAAAAAGAAGAAACAAGTTAATTTCTTGATGCTTTCACCTGGATGTCCTTGGTGAGTGTTACTTCTTATAATGTTCAAGTTTGGTTCATGAAACAGCATTAATATTGTATCTTAAGGAAACCAAAACCACTGATCTATCGGGTTACTCAGTGAAAGACGCAGAAATGCAACATGACAGCGATTCGCAAAAACTGTTGCTTTACCTGAATGTTGTGGTTTAGTCAAAGGAAAGTCTGACGTACTGGGTATTTATAATAACTGAACTGCGTAGATAGCGTAACGTGAAAAGGTCCCACGACACAGAGGCGAGGTCGGAGCCACAAGGCTGACTGACTCACTCTCGCTCCCACACAAGGGAGTATTACACATAAGGTTGATATTCGATAGGGAATACATGATAACCTCACCATTACACTCTGCATACGTGACAACATAACGCAGGACAATAGCGCAGGACGAGAATAATTGTCATACAAAGGCAAGATATGTCAAGGTCATTGTAATGGGTATGTAATGGATGAGTAATGGGTATGTAATGGATGAGTAATGGGTAATAACATCACCATTACAATGTCGTCTTTTTGACTTGTTAATACGTGTAAGATAACTTCATCCTCAAGAGAGAAACTTTTAATTTCAAAGTGTAGCGAAATATTCTTATTATAGAACAAATGGAGTTAATACAGAATTCTATAGAACATGTTACGTGTCATCCACATATTCATCACCTGCTAGACACATTGGTCACATTATTTCTCTAATAAAGATAAATGAACATGAACTTGAGTCGTCCCTATGACCTATCACCTTATGTATTGCACCTCGTCCTTCCCTTGCCAGTCTTTCTTCTCCTTTCCCTTTCTTGTTCTCATTTTTCCTCTCTTTCTTCTCTTTCTTTCACTTTGGGCCACAAGTGCACACGACACCTTGGAGAAGCGGCAGGGAAGTTCAGAGTAGCGGGACGGGCTTGGAAGTGACTGTGTACCTTTTAGCCATGACGATGCGAGGCAATAAGTTTGTTGCATTGTTGGGTTGTATTTGTTGATGTCAAAGATGGACGTGACACAAAACTCAATCTCACCCTATACATGTTTGTGAGTTAATGGAAACTCATCTCAAAAACCTCACTGCTTTATATTCAGTGTGTGTAGGTTTAGAAATAACTGTGAAGATATAACTTTTAACTATACTATCTTTTGACTACATATAGTCTTATTTTGGGTTTATGTCAGTCGTCTTAAGTTCTACGTGAGAATGTGAACGTGGTTTGTGTTTTAATTAAGAACTGTATCCATCTACATAGTACATACATACACATTTATATGTAGTTAAATTCTAAGGCGTCTCTCTCTCTCTCTCTCTCTCTCTCTCTCTCTCTCTCTCTCTCTCTCTCTCTCTCTCTCTCTCTCTCTCTCTCTCTCTCTCTCTCTCGAATATCCTTCTCTTTTCTTCACCTAAGGAACTACACATTATGTATTCTTATCTTACGGTGTGTGTGTGTGTGTGTGTGTGTGTGTGTGTGTGTGTGTGTGTGTGTGTGTGTGTGTGTGTGTGTGTGTGTGTGTGTGTGTCTGTCTGTGTGTGTAACAATAATAACAATAATATATATATATATATATATATATATATATATATATATATATATATATATATATATGCATATATACAAGGCAAGCTAAAAAAAATGTGTATTTCCTTTGGTGTAAAAACAGAGAGGGATATTTCAAAGAGAGAGAGAGAGAGAGAGAGAGAGAGAGAGAGAGAGAGAGAGAGAGAGAGAGAGAGAGAGAGAGAGAGAGAGAGAGAGAGAGAGAGAGAGAGAGTACAAATTATAGCATATATTCCCATGTTTGAAAATATCACGATCGAGTTTTAGTCCTTTGAAAGGTTTGAAAAAATATTGGGTACGGGTCAAATATTACAATCAACGTTATTTAAGGGTGTCAAAGCGTCAAAAGTGCCAATTTCACCGGTTTCGACTACTTGGAGATTAGTTTAGAATTGCATAGCCAGTATAGGCAAAATGAACGTATTTTACCCGGTAGAAATAAAGCGGATGGGATTCATTTCAATTATATATCGTGATGGAACCCAATGCCTTGTTGATTATTATTTAATTATCGCATTTAGTGCTATAATCGCCTCCATGAGTAATCTTCGCCCTTTATCTCCTGTCATTGTCCATCACTACAATCTCACACAAGATCACCTGTTCTCGGTTCAGGTAAAATGGTTAATCAAAATCGGATCGAAGGTAATAATAATCCATTAATACTTTACTAATTACTATCTGCATATCACTTCTTCTATCGCAATTTACTCTCAATACTGTGCAAAGAAAGAACAGACTTATTCTCTTTCTTTTCCTGCCATCAGTCTTCGCTTCTAATTTACCGATCACTTACCTTGCAATGTTCAAACCATCTCTGTCCTCTTCACGTCGCGGCCTTCATATGTGCACAACAAATTATGTAGCCTTTCAACTGCTTCCAAGATCGTGATTTAACTTTTATCTCCATTCTACACTCGCATTTTCTATTCCTTCACGTCTTGAATACCACCCCTGTGTCCTCCTCTCCCCGCTGTCCTACCTACCGTCTGTGGTTCTCTTTCAAGTGTCATTATAAAGCGGTGCATCATTTACACGCCTCACACTTCATTTACTTCCTTTGTTTCAGAAGTCCGTGAACTCCTCGAACCGTCGCTTTTATCTCCACCTCAGTTACGTTAAGACTTGATCCATAAATTTAGTACGAATGGCAAACAGATCATGATTGCAGCGTCTTGTCTGATTCCAGTGCGAGCCCGGAACTGATTATTTCACTAACCAACACACACACACACACACACACACACACACACACACACACACACACACACACACACACACACACACACACACACACACACACACACATACACACCACACAAAAAGACTATAGTATCTAATGAGTTATATATATATTTTTTTTTATCAAAATTGTTTCATAATTTAGTTATTTAACATTATTACTAAACAGAAAGATTATTATGATATATTAAGATTTCCAGTATATTTTTTACATCAAAGTCAACAACGACGTAAATGATACTTGAGTTCTTAACTTAATATACCATGATAATCTTGCAGCATAGTAACGTCAAATAATTACATAATTGTACATTTTTATAAGAAAAGTAGTATAAACAGTATATCATCCCATCATATCTATATATTACAAGTCATACAAATGTACAGACACATTCCATAGTAGTAGTTGAAACATATTTAATAGTAGCAGTAGTAGTAGTAGCAGTT
>JAPQNM010000013.1:37884073-37894073 GCA_029783475.1 Metacarcinus magister | reverse complement strand
AAACGATAGGTATATTTTTTATGTCGATAGCTTGCATCACCAAAACAGTTTTCATTGTGACTGCCTGCATACCGCGACAACCAGAGTGCGTGATGGATGGTTCAGTGCGTTGTCAGTGACTGTGTAACTATTCAGGGGCGGTTTGATGAAATTCAGCTGTTCTTTCCAGAAAATAGCGTTTCGGGAACTGTATAAAGATTTCGTGTTATTTTTTTGGTCTGTGTCTGTCTGTCTCTGTCTGTCTGTCTGCCTGAATGCCTGCCTGTCTTTCTGTCTGTCTGTATCTATATATGTATGTATGTCCTTTCTCTCTCTTTTTTTATGTCTCTCTCACTCTCTCTCACTGTTCCCGATTTGGTGCACAGCAAAAGCTTTACAAATCGTCAAATAATGCCTTTGTTGCACTCTCTCTCTCTCTCTCTCTCTCTCTCTCTCTCTCTCTCTCTCTCTCTCTCTCTCTCTCTCTCTCTCTCTCTCTCTCTCTCTCTCTCTCTCTCTCTCTCTCTCTCTCTCTCTCTCTCTCTCTCTCTCTCTCTCTCTCTCTCTCTCTCACACACACACACACACACACACACACACACACACACACACACACACACACACACACACACACACACACACACACACACACACACACACACACACACAATATCGCCCCTCACTTTAGTTATCCCTCTCTCACTTCCTTACTATTACTATCTTTTCCTCTCCTCCTCCTTCTCCTCCTCTTAATCCTCCTCCTCCTCCTCCTCCTCTTCCTCCTCCTCCTCCTCCTCCTCCTCCTCCTCCTCCTCCTCCTCCTCCTCCTCCTCCTCCTCCTCCTCCTCCTCCTCCATCCTTTCCCCTCATCTTCCCTTCTTCAGGTGTATTGGCCAGGCTCTCCCCTGCGTCCATCACGGTCGATTTCACAAGGTATCGGAGCGACCAACTTCCTTCCACTCCTAAGGGAGGAATAGAGGGAGGAAGGGAAGGAAAGTAGAAGCCCGGACTCTCGGATTCTTTCATAATGACGCTCAACTTTTTTTATCATCCCACTTTTTTGGCTTTGTAACTTTTCCTCACAGCTGAGAGAAACTCTGTCTCTAACGAGTTTATGGGTAGCTGAGAGAAAGAGAGAGACAGAGAGAGGGAGGTGAAAGAGAGATAGATAGATAGAGAGAGTGAAAAAAGAGGAAGAAAGAGAGAATTATTTGCATTGATTTCCAGAAAATTACAAATCACTGACTTGCGAGTTCCAAGTGGGATGGTTTTGCCGAAAAATCGAGTAGATCAAACCATTGGGATGCTGCACCGCTGCCTAGGATGATGTCCTTCCCGGGATAATGAAGACTGAATATTTTTCTTAGATATTTATGGCGTCACGTCCAGACGAGAGCTGGCTTAGTTTCTCTCGAGTTTGATATAAAATTGTATTTCTAGGAATGTAACTGAATCGGTCTTTTTCTATTTTATTTCTTCACCGTAAGGAAGGTTCGAGCAAATTCAAATAATATAAGTTTGTTTTTATCATTCAGAAGTAATTTAAGAATATATAAAGCACTTAATCATATGTTCTCCTTTATAGAAGGAAACGTACAACTGTAATTTGTTTGGAAGTTTCGTGTCTGTCTGTATGTCTGTATGTCTCTCTCTCTCTCTCTCTCTCTCTCTCTCTCTCTCTCTCTCTCTCTCTCTCTCTCTCTCTTTCTCTCTTTCTCTCTTTCTTAAAGCCAGGCACCTCTTAGCAGCATGAGGGAGGAGGTAAGCCACGCACAAGAAAGGTCTTTTGTACACCTAAACTAGTGAACAACTGGACTTTTCCTTTGTTAAACCTGAAATACCACACACTCCAAAAATCATATACTTTTTATTTATTATTTTTGCATGAACTGTGTATGTAAGAATCTAGTTTGCTCCACAGGCAGACAAACAGAAAGACAGACACACACACACACACACACACACACACACATGATCGCTGCCATAAGTTATATTTCACTAGTTATATTTTAAACGTTAACAGGAAATTCAGTCTATTTTATGTTTCAGCGGTTGAGAGTCATTTGGTATTCATGCCAAGGAAGAAAAAAATGGTCTTTTGTGAGCTTTTTTCCTTGTCTCTAGGGTTGATCTTAAACTTTAGACGAAATATATTGTGAAGTAATTTTGATGGTTGTTTTTATCAGAAAAAGCTTTACTATTTTTTATTTTTGCTTGAGTTCTTTCAAGGAGGAGAAGACAGGACTGGAATCCACCTTAATTGCTTTCTCCAGCTGTTTGAGGAGATTTATTCAGATTACACTCATTCATTTCCAGGAGTCAGTCATTGGAGTATTTTGTGAGTGTGTAAATTGACGTTGGGAGCGGCTTATAATATGAACGTGATGAGTGATGGGAGTGTATGTAACAGGATATGTTTGGTGATAAGGTAATATTTTGTTATGAACATGGATTATTGTTCCATTCTTGATGTCATTCTATTTCTTTTTTCTCGTATATTATGTCATGCTACTTAAAAACTGTTTATTGTATAACAGTTATCTCAGAATAAATCTACATAATTTTTCCTCATTTCATATTGAGGTGTAGGAAGTTTTCTTATGTGGTATTACCTGGTAAAGTCAGATCATTTTATGCGTTCAGTTTATATTTGTTGATGCTTGTTCTGTTCACTACACCCATATAGATAAAGCCACAACGGAAATGTGGTGAAATGAACAGCTTATGAATAACAGATGATGAAGTCATTTAGTAGTAATGAAAGGAGGAACTGTGGAGCGAACGAATATATTCCACACCCAAAATAAAAGTATAGTATTTTTCCGCTTCAATTGTAAACCTAATCACCGCGTATTTGAAACGACTCCTGGCATCAGGCCCATTAAGCAGCATTGTTCTCCAATTTTTATTCTTTTTTCATTGCAGTCAAATCGAACAAAGGAGAAGTCTGAAATTCGCTTGAAACAGATCCATCATTGGTGCTTGGTAATGATCCCGGAATAGTAATTAGCACAAATTACTAAAATGAGATCGAACTAGTACGAATTCCTTGGCTTTCTGGCATCACATTGACCCTGCATCCATCTCGTCCATTGCGCGTTTTCCTGCAGCAATAGTGTCATTTAGGGAACATTGTTTCAGCGACAACACCAGAGCGGCATCTTCCCACACTGTTGCTGCCGCCGCCTGCAGATGCAACATTACACGCTTCGACCTCTTCCTCGTCGAAACCATTTTCTGCTATTCGCTTCACATCCTCCGCCACTGCTCTAATTCCCCACAAGAGTCGGTTTGTTGCTCCCTCAACGCCTGCTGGACGATGTCACCTTACACTTGACAGGATAGGACACACACACACACACACACACACACACACACACACACACACACACATGTTGAAATTTTTTATCCACAATAGTAATGCTAATGTGTTTGTAATATGGTTATGTTTTGTATTACATCTTTTTCATAGTATGATAGAATAGTGTTACAAATATTCACGAGTATTACGGATGATAAATTAAAAACATAATATTGTACTATAAATTCAACTACTTAAATAATATAAGAATAACTATTTAATGAGATTTGTACCCGATGAAGCCGAGTAGTTTGTTAGCTGTTTTATTATCGTCTGTACAATGTTTACTGGGCTTAAGGTCTTTACTAACAGTTACCACCAAGTATTTTTCATGGCTAACCTTGGAAAGTTTGGATCGATCATTATATACTCTGTGTCATGATTGTTGCCTGTTAGTATTAATAAAAACAAAATATGACCACACCATTTTCTTCGGTTTGTGAAAGTCCGCTTATACTTTCGTTGGTCTTTCATCGTCATTGTAAAAGTGACAGGCCAAAAACCGAGAGGAACTAACACCCGAAAGGAAATGAAACCGAGGGACAAAGACGTAGGGTAGATCCGCGTGTGAGCTGCCGGAGAGATGGGGGACGAAAGACCTTGAGTTGGGGATAGCTGAGCCGCTGGGACAAACAGCTTCTCCTCCTCCTCCTCCTCCTTTACCTTTGCTAGAAGGGGAAATACAAAGGGGAGATGGTCCTCAAAAAATAAAGAAAAAATGAGAAAGGGATCTTTGTGTGTGTGTGTGTGTGTGTGAGGGGACGATGGAAGTTTTGTGAATCCAATGGGAAAAAAAATATCCTTTCACAGTCTATTTTTTCCTCTAATATCGAGTAACTTCCCAGGTGTGGTAGTGTGGCGGTGGAGTGGAATGTACGAACGGGCAATTTAGGAACACATTCGACAGAGGTAAACAGTAAGGATGAAAATGACGCATCTGGTCGTTATGGATATGAATGTGTCGTTCACGTGTCGCTGGCAGTCCGTCACTTCCATGTCCCTCGTCCCTCGCTATTTTCTTTTCTTTATTTATCTTCTTCTTTTTTACATAACTATAAGACTTCCAATGTCAACACAAATAAAACTACTGATATGTTCTCAATTATCGCTCCATAAAATTAAGTTATGTCGTCGTATAGAAGGAAAAGGGAAGGTTAAATTACTACCACAGGTGATACTCGACACGTGAAAGGGGCAGGTATGGGACTATGACAGCGAGGGCAGCCAGGAAGGAGACTCACTAAATGGCAGCCTTACCTTAACTCCCTTGGGTACCGTATGCTGGCAGCCTTAATTATTCACCTTCCCTCCCCCTGCCCTATAAGTTATTCAGGACACTAGTTAATTTCCCCTCTTCCGAGCACGATATTAAGGAAACCCGTTATTATCGAGGCAGAAAATTACCCTCCTAAGCCTCGTTTCCTTAGACAAAACGCCGCTGCCTTCATACTCCAGCTGCCTTCACGTCGCGACTAAACGTGGTTAAGTGGTTCATTCTGGCGCAGGGACAGGCGGCATCTTTGACGGTGGAGATGTGGTTGTAGTGAGATCGAACCAGCGTGTCTCGGGATAAGGAATTCAACTCTTAATAGGTGCGTTCATTGCTCCTTTATAGACCTGCAGACGATATTTTACTCCCTGAATGACCCTGAACATGTAAAACTACCCATTGTTTTTTTACGTCGTGATGTTTTGTATGCGTTGTAATTTTTTTGTTCTTTCATCGTCACTTGTATGTAGATGATATGTAAGAAGAGAATGATTTGATATGTGTAAAGATGTATAATTGTATTGTTTTAATGTGATGCTAGCATGCTCGCCCTCCCCCCTCCATACAAACACATCTCTCCTCCCTGTTCTCTCTCTCTCTCTCTCTCTCTCTCTCTCTCTCTCTCTCTCTCTCTCTCTCTCCTCTCTCTCTCTCTCTCTCTCTCTCTCTCTCTCTCGATAATCTAATTATCTTCACGAAACTGTTAAACCAGGCCAATACATTTTTGTTTTCATCTATCTTGCATAATATATGATGCGGCTAACTACCTGTGAACATTTTTTCTCTCTCTTTTTTCTCTCTCTCTCTCTCTCTCTCTCTCTCTCTCTCTCTCTCTCTCTCTCTCTCTCTCTCTCTCTCTCTCTCTCTCTCTCTCTCTCTCTCTCTCTCTCTCTCTTTCTTTCTCTCTCTCAACCGGCCAGCCATCCCTCTACCCACTATTGGTTAACTTTCATCTCCATATAACTTTTCTCTTTTATGGAAATTTCCAAAGTAGCTTTTCGATTCTTTAATAAATGTGATACAAACTTAAATTGCCAAAAATCGTTCCGCGGTTTCTTGCCCTAACCACTTCCTTTTTATGCATATATTTTCCCCTTTTTCCTTATTTGTGTAGTGGCCTAAATAATGGGGGGGATAAGGGGTGGGAGGGGTGAGAGGCTGTAGAGAGGGGAGAGCTGTTTAAAGGGAAGGTGGAAGTCCGAGATACTGGGTGAGAAGTGAATTTGTGAGGAAGGGGAAATGAGGGGATCAAACTCGTAGATGGGGGAAAAAATGTTGAAAGGGAGGAGATGAAGAGTTTGTGGAGATTTTTGGGGTTAGTAGTAGGCGGCTGACGTGGTGGTGAGGGATGTGTGAGGTCAGGGAGATGAATGAGGGTCGTGGCAGGGGAGGTTAGGGGGTTATTTGGTAAAGTTGAAGGTACAGTGTGATGGATTGTGGCTGGTTGGCGGAGAAGTAAAGGGAGCTTAGAGAGGAAAGTAGAAGAGTCACGCGACTAAATGATATACAACCTACTCCTATATTGTTAGCTATTGACCGGAGGAATTGAAAGAAAATAAGGGTGATATAGAAGAAAAAAAAAAAAACTCTTATAGCAAACATGTTTCAGACCATGAAAAAGAAAAATGGGGAAATATTATATCAAAAATAAAAAAAAATAAACGGACTATACATTTTTCATATCTTTTTTTTTCCCCTTCAAGACTTGGCAGCATCTTACGGCCTGCGAGATTTTACTGTAGGAAAAAGAAAAGAAAAAAATGTGATTGAAAGTGATGGGTAATATTTGCTTTTTTAGTTATATATTTTCTACAAGAATTTTGTCTCTCTAAAAAAACACTATCATGCATTTCCACCAACTACATCAATCTCAATCATCTATAGTTAGAGTGACAGGTAACAATGAGTGATGTTGTTCCCTCGTTACCTGTGACTAAAGCATTAAAACCAACATGTATATAAAGAAACAAATGAATACGTACTAGCAGATACAGGCTTAAAAATGATGAAGCGGACCTGTATCACCGTTGTAAATAGCCAGCCAAGAGGGAGAAACAAAATTAACGACGTAAATCCGCTCAAAATAAGGTGATGGTGTGACTGGAAAACGTGATTGATGGGCTAAAGTAGAGTTGCTTCCGTCTCTCGTGACTCCTTGGCTGGGGGCGATGTAGAGGTTAAAGAATTATATAAAAATACCCTGGCTAGGTGTAAGTAAAGGTTAGGTTAGGTTAGACTAGACGCTGAGAGACTTGTGAGTAAGAGATTTTGTCCTCTTTATATTTTTAAGGTGTGAAAACTGAAAAAAAAGTGAAAAGATAGTCTTGTCTTGTATTTTCGTCTCCCTCTTCCATGTCATCAATGTTTTGCTTCATCTTGATTCTTCATCGTCTTGCTATTCTTTCTCTTCTCCTATTTCTTTCTCTCTTTCTTCCCTTCTCCCTTGGTGCCCCTTCATTATATTTTCATTCTTGTCGTCTTTCATCTCTTCCTCCTTTCAATCTATATTTCCTTTCCTTCGTTTTTTCTCTTCCTCGGTAACTTTGTATACATTCTTCTCTATAAGTCTTCTCATTTTCTTTCTAATTATTGACTCTCTTTTTATCTTCTGCTTTTGCACTTTATCAACTCTTCATTCTTCCCATTCTTCATCCTCTTCTTCCTTGGTATTGTTGTTTTTCATATTTATCTTTATTTTCTTTTATTTTTTCTTCTCCTTTTTCTTCTTCTTCTTCATCATCATCACTATCATTCTCTCTCTCTCTCTCTCTCTCTCTCTCTCTCTCTCTCTCTCTCTCTCTCTCTCTCTCTCTCTCTCTCTCTCTCTCTCTCTCTCTCTCTCTCTCTCTCTCTCTCTCTCTCTCTCTCTCTCTCTCTCTCTCTCTCTCTCTCTCTCTCTTCCTGCTTCTCTTTCCCCTATATCTCATACTTTTTCCGGTCTTCATCCATTTCATATTCATCTTTTGCTTACTATCTTTTCTTTTATCTCCCTCCTTCGTTTTCCATTGTCTTCTCTATCACTTCCTCTTTTCGTAATCATCTTTATTGTTGTAGTTCTCCTCCTTCTCTTTCTCCTCCTCTTTCTCCTCCTCCTTCTCCTCCTCCTCCTCCTCCTCCTCCTCCTCCTCCTCCTCCTCCTCCTCCTCCTCCTCCTCCTCCTCCAAGTGAATCACAATAGTATGAAATCAAAGTAAATAATAAATTGGTGTCCTGGGAGTTAAGAGTGTAATAGATTATGTTCTGTGAGACAATATTGGTCTTCTTTCTCACCCTCTCAAGGACGGAATTAACGTCCCTAGTGTCCCTTAATTCTTTCTCTCTCTCTCTCTCTCTCTCTCTCTCTCTCTCTCTCTCTCTCTCTCTCTCTCTCTCTCTCTCTCTCTTTCTCTCTTTCTCTTTCTCTTTCTCTTTCTCTTTCTCTATCTCTATCTAGTTCCTTACCTCTCTCTCTCTCTCTGTCTCGACTACTAATTTCCAATGTTTTTTTTCCTCGTAGTTTTATTCAAATGGTGTGTATTTCGTGTTTCTTTCCCCTTCTCTAAGACAATAATTTAACTGCATTTTTCTCCCCCAAGTCTCTCTCTCTGGTTTAACTTCGACTACTATTATTTTTTCTTTGCTGGGTACTCTTTTTTTTAATTTTTTTTTAAGTGTTCCTTTCCCCCTTGTCGTAGAAGAGAATTCGGTATCGCATTTAACTTTTCTTCTTGCTTCACTTTTGCTTAACTTTTTTCCGTATATTTTCTTGATATTTTTGTTTCGAAGTCAATATAGTTTCTCCTGTACCCGCGAATATGTCCTTCTTTTGACCATAATAAGCTGGTCTGATCTTTAACCTTCACCTTCCCGTTCTATATAGTCTTGATACAGTAATCCCTTCCCTACCGTTCCCTCCATCACCTCATTCACCCCATAACCCACTTTTACGTCACACTGTCACACTCGCTTCCCCGTTAAACCCTATATGCTCTCTCTCTATTTCCCGCCTAATTTTATGCTCCCGCTTTCCCTGTTCACTTTCCTGTCTCTTTTTTTTTCCACGCCTTTCTCCTTCCTTCCTTCCTATCTTCTTTGTGTCCTATTTTCCTCTTATCTTTGCGGGTTTTTTTTTCTTCACCATCCCTCTCATTCGCTTCTTTTCTTTTCCTCTTTCTTCTTTTTCCTCTTCCTCTTCCTCCTCTTCCTCCTCCTTCCTGCCGTCCTCACACCCTTGCCTCAAATTACCTTCGAAAAAGTGGTGGCCTTACTTTTCTCTCATTACAGATGAAAGACTGTCAAAAAGGTGGCGATTGGGAATTTCCAGCAAAAATGCAAGTCTAATAGGCGGGAATTTTCCTCTCAAAAAGGACGAAATATTCCTGAGTTCTGAAAATATACTGGATGGCTAGAGGAAACACTATTTTGGAAGGGGGACAGGGGGGAGGGGAGGGGCAGGGGAGAGATTTGAGAAGCCGTTGAGGTGGCTCCCTTAGGCGACTAAAGTGTGGACTGCAGGTTGACTAAAGTTTGGGGAACGGACTGTCATACACGTTTATTTATTTTTTTTATCGTCGTTGATTCCTTGCTTCCTTGTGGTTAATGTTTTGTCTTTTTATTATGAAGCATTTTGAAAGTTGATCCATTTTATCATGACCTCTTTACTCTGGCATGTCCTCCTCCCTCACCTGTGTGTGTGTGTGTGTGTGCGTGTGTGTGTGTGTGTGTGTGTGTGTGTGTGTGTGTGTGTGTGTGTGTGTGTGTGTGTGTGTGTGTGTGTGTGTGTGTGCGCGTGCATGCGTGCGTGTGTTTCTTTGTTCGCTTGCTAGGTCCATCTGCCTGTCTGTCTTTATATTTGTTTTTGTCTGTTTGTTTATTTTTCTGTTTCTCTGTATGTATGTATGTATGTATGTTTGTTTGTTTGTCTCTCTCTCTCTCTCTCTCTCTCTCTCTCTCTCTCTCTCTCTCTCTCTCTCTCTCTCTCTCTCTCTCTCTCTCTCTCTCTCTCTCTCTCTCTCTCTCTCTCTCTCTCTCTCTCTCTCTCTCTCATTACTTTCCAAACTGGAAAGCTGAATCATGTAAGATACTAAATATTTTCAGTTATAACTACACAGAGTAGACACATCAAGTAACAATCTTTCATATAGTTGTGTGTTAAAATGTTCTTTACATGCTACCTATTAATTGTTAATTTTTATAAGCTATTTATGGATGCATAGATAGATAGATGCAGGTTGGGTTTCGTACTGGCTGCATGTAAACATATACCTTGGCCGCCAGTGTAGTGTTTAATGAATAGATGAATAAGTAAGTAAAGTAAATTGCCCCCTCAAGAAGATACACCATGAAGGCAGATTAAGAAAGACGTTTACCGCTAAACCTTTCAAACAACTTTTCCGCACTCTTCAGCACAA
>JAPQNM010000013.1:37879073-37881573 GCA_029783475.1 Metacarcinus magister | reverse complement strand
TGTCGGAAAAATTTACATCATTCGTGTACCAACATAGTTTTCCCGGAGAATCGCTTTCCAGTGCTGTCATGTTGCCTGGAGCCACCAATCTTTCTCTTTGCCATTTCGCTGAAAATTGGTGCAAAGTCCAGCCTTTGAGCCTTAACTCAATTTACTGAGGTTCTACTTCAACCCACATGGGAAAGGAAGGTCAGCTCACTGCTCTGGGTATGAAGTTATCTGACTGTCCAAAACGTGACAGTAACTCGGTTATGGTGCCTCTTCTGACCACCTATTGGTCTACCTGCATATTTATGTAAGGATTTATGTTTATGTATAAGTTAGTACATAGTGACCCGTATCAAAATATTCATTGTTTCCTTTTTTTTATTATTCAAGAGTACGGAACGTTGTCAAGACTGTCGAACAAGTGTTGGTTATTGTATTTACATTATCAGGTCAATTGAATGTTTAGTCTTTGTGTTCTCCAGTGGTCTCTGTGCCCAACATAATACAATAATCTAGTCCCGTGTCGCCCTGCGCCCCCGTGTGTGGTGCACCTTGACTGTGTTAGGACCGTGCACTGTAACAAGGTGACGGTGCGTAAATAAGAATTATACGCACGCACACACCACACACGCACATACACACGCACACAGACATACACACACACACGCACGCACACATGCACGCACGCACACGCACACACACACATACATACACTCACAAAAAACATACATAAACAGTGAGAGTGAGAGAGAGAGAGAGAAAAAAAAAATTAACAGATCTCATAGAACATAAACGACTTAGCTTCGTAGTTTGTTGGTGGTTTATTGGGTTTCCATCGCATTACTTACTGTGTACTGATCATGATTATTGAAAGTGAATTAAGAGTGGGTTGTTCTGGTGGTTTTAGTGAACATTTGGTATTTCGTTCTTAAGATCATTCATTTTATTTCTATAAGTTCATCTCACAAGCGACGGTTCGTAGAGAGGAGAAAATATATTCCTCCCGCTTCCAACTGTTGTTATGCTATTAAGTTTTGGAAAAAAAAAGTGTTATTATTGTTATCCTCATGTGTGATAGTTGGTAAGATTTGAAATATCATGATATATTTGAAAAAGCAGAACTTACCGGTGTGCTATAAATTCATATTTAATTCTGCTATCATATTCTTATTCTTGAAGTTACGAATTCTAGTGTTTGACAAAAACCGGCTTTTTACTTCCTCCTTTTTAACCCTTTTTACCGTTGAAAATATAGTTAATTTATTGATGCATAACGGCAAGGTTGTAAGTACTGCATACTGTTTAGTCATTTTACTTTATTTTGGGAGTAATTTTGTTTAACATATAATATATTGAAATGATTTATTTTTCTTTTAGTACTTCACCCTATACAATATTGATACATTTGTTTTGTTCAGTAGCACCTGCACTGTAATTCAAGTGATGGCATCCTGTACCAAGTTTTATTTCATATCCGAATCGTTAAATCACAGTGCGGACGCTGCGTGACTAGCAATGTCATTACCGCCGGAAATATAATTTCCTCATTATTTTTCAATTAAATGTTGCTACAAATTAACAGTAAAGTATTATTACCTTTGTAAAGCCTAATCATAACTAATAGTGCAATACAATCTATAAGCAGCGTGTGTGTACAGTTTTCGAATACAGCAGCGCTACAGGGAACATAGCATTGCCTGCCACGTCTCCTCTCCCCTCCACGTCTCCCCTCCCCTCCACGCACACCCTTCGTGATACCTGAGCAAAGGACGTCCAGGAGTGTCATTACGAAAGGCTTCTTGGTATGTTCAGGCATCCACTCCATGATACAGAAAATCAAGAATATATTTGATGGTGGATGATTTTGTTGATAACTATACTTTCATGAGTGTTTGCTTTACTGAATATAGTACATGCTTCGTTTATTTCCTGCTGTGTAAAGGATTCTTGAAAAAAAAACCATCCAGCCTCTTAGCCACTACAATCTTCCTTATGTTTGCTGTGCATTAAGTCTCACCAATATCACTATTCTTAAGGGATGAATATGGTGGAAAGTTATTAGTAGCGTTAGGTGAGTGATCAGAGGTAAATGGAACGTACGTACATGAACACAGTCATGATGCGCCTCTCACAACCTTATCCTGGCGTGTGCTCGGTGCCATGAAATTCATTCAGTGTAACAGAGGCAGTAGGCGTGAAGGCAGTGTGTATTTCAGTAACACTTTATTGATCTGTGAGCCTCAATATGCATGGCAAATACTTCGTGTTAAAGTATGCTGCCTGTGAATTTTCGATTTTGTCAGCAATGAATAACAAAATGTCAGTGTAACTTTTGATACGTGACATTCGAATTGTTATTTTTACGTACTCTCTCTCTCTCTCTCTCTCTCTCTCTCTCTCTCTCTCTCTCTCTCTCTCTCTCTCTCTCTCTCTCTCTCTCTCTCTCTCTCTCTCTCTCTCTCTCTCTCTCTCTTTCTCTCTTTATATCTCATTCACTCGCACACTGGTTTGG
>JAPQNM010000013.1:37871573-37874073 GCA_029783475.1 Metacarcinus magister | reverse complement strand
AAAAGCAGTAGGAAGTATACATTGATAGTTGCATATACAAATAATAACAACAGTAAACATAGTAGAGGCAATGATAATTATATCGATAATGATGACTATAAAATCAACATTACTACAACTACTAATACTAACACTAATACTATTACTATTACTATTACTACTACTACTACTTCTATTACTAATATTAATACTGCTACAACTACTACTTCTACTACAACTACTACTACTACTACTACTGATAATAGTAATAATAAAAATAGTAATAATAATAATGATAATAATAATAATAATAATAATGATAATGATAATAATAATAATAACAATACCAATAACAATAATAACTGCTATTTTATAATAAACAAAGATATTGCCCAAAACTTTTTTTTGTGTGGTAAAGGATGAAAAGTTGCAAAGTCCACCGAAGTAGACTGACTTTCCAAACTTAGGACTATCAAAAAAAAAGAGAAAAAGAAAATCCTGGTATTGATGAGGACTCTGGTCTTACCCTTAGCTCTAACGCAAACTGCTATGAGGTTAAGGGAGACACTGCTGCATAATGAAGAAGGTTTTGAGAGATAAGCTTGCGACTCTCCATTATGTGCCACCGTCAGCGTGTATCGATGCTGCCCCCCCCCCTCTTGTAATCCTTTATAATCTCATTATAATAAACGGGCAGCTCACTAGTGTACCTTTATATATGCTGCACCAGGTGTTATAAGAGATAATAGACACGTGTGGTGTACCGTGTAGCGAAGGGAACATTCTTATCAGCTTTGTATGTTTATTATGAAAGATAAAACTTAGTCTCTCTCTCTCTCTCTCTCTCTCTCTCTCTCTCTCTCTCTCTCTCTCTCTCTCTCTCTCTCTCTCTCTCTCTCTCTCTCTCTCTCTCTCTCTCTCTCTCTCTCTCTCTCTCTCTCTCTCACATATTGTTATTTAAGGTCAAGGATGCTAAAGAAATCAAGACGGTATTGTTAGCTAATAATATAGCCCAACGGTAAAGATCCATCTTGTGATACTGATAACATTTCCATTATTTTGGATAAATAATAATACAAATGTAATCCATATGAAAGAAATTAAGACGTCATATGAGTGTATTCTTTAACAGTTTCTAACACCTTCTATGCTTAGGAATAAGTAATGCTTAAGTATTTATAATGGCTCATTACTTGTGGTGATATTAATAATGTCAAATACTTCATTATGGATTTAACATTATTATTGTTATTGTATCTTATTATTGAAGCGTGATACATTTAAAAACTATTTCTGAAATTTCACAAATTAGAGTCACTACGTAAGGGAGAATCATTTCATATATGAAACAGACGTCAGTTAAATATAAAGTGATAGTGTAATATCTCCACATAGCAAAGCGGGATCTCTATGTAGCTTCCAGCCCAGAGAAACCATGATTAAATTATGATACAACAGTAAGGTTATGCAAGAGGAATAAGGGAAATGTTTCAAGCTAGATTTTATTTAGGAATAAACATATTAAAGTGGTATTTCCTAAGCCGGTGTGTGTATTAATAATTTCTTAAGGTGCAAAAGTGGTGCATGCTTTTATTTATAGTTGTATTGTTAAGAGTTTAGAAATACTCGATAACTACATCAGAGTCTGCATTACTTATGGTTGTGGATAACATCATCGTACGGTAATTATAACGAAACCTCTATTATAACTGTATTTATCATGGGTCGATGATAATAATACTTCCATTATATATGTCTATTATGGCACTGCTGCTTCATTACAGGGTGGCGTCGTAACAAGTATTTATTGTGGAAAGCTCTTTATTCCGGGCTTCCTTTATCTCTACGTCTGGGTCGGTAATAATGATGTCTTAGGTAGATATTGCTGTGGAGAGAATATAATGAACTTCAGACTCCCACTAAGGCGCCTTCAGTACTTGTAGATGTGGAATGTTTTTGTGTGTGTGTGTCGTTACCTTGATTTGTAAAAACTTTGTATTTCATGGTTCGTAAAGACTTTCAATTAGACTCTAAATTGGATACATAACTATTATGTTTGCATTATGATTGCATTTATAATAATTGTCTTTTGTCTTCAAAGCGAAAACACGTGTGACACTAATGTTATTACTTTTAGTATTTATAGTAATGAGGAAATTATCCATGGAACTATACTACCGTGTAATCAATGCATGTCCTTTGTTATCTCAGTGTATACTTACTGAAACTGTGGCGACCAAGACGTTCAGAGTTTGGGGAGGAAAATCTTCATTTATCAACTGACCTGATGCCCAAATGACTCCATGCTGAAAAAATACGGAGGCCCAGTTGGTCTGAGGCCGAAATGACTTGATGATCAGATGACTTCAGTATTAATGCTTCCAGTATTAAATGACCTGCACCCGTATACTATTATGACAGTAATCATTGAACCATTAAGCTACTATAGATGTATTATAGTTCTGTTTCATACATTCTATACACTAAATCACTCGCCTATATGCCCGGGTACTACTGCATG
>JAPQNM010000013.1:37861573-37866573 GCA_029783475.1 Metacarcinus magister | reverse complement strand
TATCTGAGCTTCTTACAATTATTGATACTGATGGAGAGCTGCGATGAAGCAAGTCTTCATATGTTAGTCAATACACTAAGGTGAGGGACTTGACATTTGCCTCACCGTCAATAGGTCCATCGGGGAGGCGGTGGAAGTCGCAGGTAGGAGGCCACCGTTGCAAGATCCACTGTTGTCGAACAATCCGACCCCACCAACCATCATTCCCCCTGCTGCTGCTGCTTCCCCTGCTGTTGCTGCTACTCCAACTCTAGTTGCACCATCTTCCCTACCTATTGCTACTGTTGTTCCTTCTGTCACTTCCACTTCTGCCGCTACTGTCGTCCCACACACCATCTCCCCCTCGTCCCCGCCGCCGTCCAGGACTGTTTCTCTGCTGCCGCTACCACACACGCTACCCGCACAACTTCCCTCGTCCATCACGCCCTCACCTCGGAGTTGCTTTCTCCTCGTCCCTGAAAAAGAGAAAGAACGTAACACATAAACGTAAACCTGAACACACTGAGCTATTTTTAGAATTTAGTAGTTTTGTTTATGTATTATTTTCAAAGTATTATAATCCTACTTGTTATTTAAAGACGTGTTCAACCACCGTTATGAGAATGTTCCTGCCACTATCACTCTCAACACGTGTTATTATTTGAGTCTGTTTGACACACTTCCTACACGTTCATCCATTCTATCCTCAAAAATAGTGTTAAGCCTATCGCATTTGAAGGGAAAACGCGATAAAATGCAGCGTGCTAGGGCAAATATTACTCTTACGTGCCTTAATGGTAGAAATTTTTTCACACATTTACTCGTGTTCAACATTTTTTAACCTTTACTGAAAGAAGAAAAAAAAAATGTCAAGTCTATAGTGTTTCCATGGAATGTCATGCATGTAAGTTGACTCTTCCATTACAACAAGTATATGTTCACTGATTTTTTTTTCTTTCATAGTTATGTTATGTTTTGCATCTGTTTATATATCTGTATCTACTATTTACGTTTCTTTTACATATTGCAATCCGACCCTCCACTTCACGCGTCAGGAATGGAGTGTTGCAGCTGGCCAATCACCACGACCTGTGTCAAGTGTTCGGCCACGGCAACTCACGATTGGTCATGCAGAAAACTAATCTCATTGAAAGCTTCGTGAATCTATACTTAGCATGCATGAGACTGAAAGAATGTGCATGTGTGTGTGTGTGTGTGTGTGTGTGTGTGTGTGTGTGTGTGTGTGTGTGTGTGTGTGTGTGTGTGTGTGTGTGTGTGTTGTAGTAGTAATAGTAGTAGTAGTAGTAGTAGTAGTTATAACAATGTTACAATTGGGTGTTAGTGGTATTCATAAATATAGAGTCTTGGTCACATCAGTAGCGTGAATGCAATTTGCAGTAATGGTAATAACATGAATAGTATAAGTCGTATACCATCGGCTAAATTATATGTGACGGTTAAGTCTGATTAGTCTGAGGGAGAGGGAGATCAGGTGGGAATCCTATTTAGAACATTGCCTTGTATTGTCACCCGGAGCGGCACAGTGAAGGAAGGAAGGAAGGAGGGGAGGAAAGGGGAAGGGGAGACGTGGGCAGGATCAGAGGGGATTGTGTTGGCCTGTCTAACCTTGTGTGTGTGTGTGTGTGTGTGTGTGTGTGTGTGTGTGTGTGTGTGTGTGTGTGTGTGTGTGTGTGTGTGTGTTGAATTTAGTTTTGGTCACCTTTATTTTCTGGTACAAGGTAAGGTACGCTCTTTCTCTCTCTCTCTCTCTCTCTCTCTCTCTCTCTCTCTCTCTCTCTCTCTCTCTCTCTCTCTCTCTCTCTCTCTCTCTCTCTCTCTCTCTTCCCCTTTTCTGCCCGTGCTCCTCTTATCCCTTCCTTCTCTCTTCCCTGTTCCTCTCTCCCTTTCCGCACTTGCTTCCTCCACCCCTCCCTCGTCCCCCCAAACCTGCCCTTTTTTTTCTCTCTTTCCTGCTCCTACGATTACTTCCCTTTCCCTATTCACTCTCCTTTTTTTTCTCCCTGTGTCACTTCTCTTTTCTCTTTCTTTCCTTCCCCTTTCCTATTACCATTTTTCCATCCCTATCTTTTCTGCACTGCCTTTTCCTCCTGACTTGTCCCCGGTTCCCATATCCCGTGTCCCATTTTGATCTTGTTTCCTTTACATCCGTCTTTTATCCCCTGTTTCCTTCTCGCTTTTCCTTCCACCTTCCTCCGCCTCCTCTTCCCCCCTGTCTGTCTGTCTCTCTCCTCCACCTTTACAGCACTCACCTGGGGTTCTCCTGGGGGCGTCCTGGGGGGAGGGGGGTGGCACCAGGGCCTCGCCGCTCAGTTTAACCTTTGAGAGAAAAATAAATGTAGATTAATTTTTATGTCGGAAGGTTTTCTATTACAACTTAGTTTTCCTCTCCCCAAAAATGTGATAAAAAAAGGGTCATGGAATTTTCGTTCTTAAATGGAAATGTTTCATTGGATTTTTTTTTCAAGTATTCGTATATAGTTTTCCTTCCTTGCATATGATTTGCATTTGAAATAATGTGATGACGTGAAAACTTGTGTGAACCAAGAACTCGAGCTGCTGATATAAATGAATTATTGTGATGTTGTGTTGCATGGCATTATGAAGCGCGCGACTCACCCATTTTGGTAACTGAAAATTCGTTGTTGTTCATTGTTTTAAACTTTTCATTTTATTTTACTGTACAACTAATGTTAATATTATTTAAACTTACTCCCTTGCTGTTATTATTTCATTTATTATAATGAGTTTATGCAGAAGGAAGTCTGGGAATAATATTTATGAAACTTCTTATGCAAAATCAAGAAGATAAATAATATACCAATAAATGCTTTAATATAACAATCATATTTTCTTTTCTAATCTGGGTAGTTTAGTGACGTGAATGCATCAGCTTTTGTGAGGCATAAATAACTATGCCAAATTTCGTAGTGTGTGAGGTTCATTTACATAACAAGAAGGGAATGAATGGGTAGAGCAGCGCTGACGAGGAGTAACACCAGTGGATCAGAGGTGGAGCAGCAGCGAGGTGTGGGTGTTGGTTGGGCTGGATCAGGTGTTTATTAAGCGGTTACTCTAAATACGGATGCGGAAGAATACTTTCGAGTTATATGATATCTATCACTATGTGTATTGACTGGATGACGAGCCTTTTAATCATTATACTTGGAACCGTAAACTATTTTAAATGTAATGGAAATAAAAGTGTTATTCACCTTACTTTTTCCAGGGCAGCTGATGAGAAGGATTCGTGCTAATAGGTCAGGGTTGGTGTTGACTTGACACAAAAAACTCAATATAAAGTTACTCGTCCAGTGAGGTTATTCAGTAAAAAGTAACATCAACCGTAGCTCACATGAAAGAAAAAATTTCACAAAAAAGAGGATTTTTTTTCTTCTAATTTAGGTCGTTTGTATTTTTGAAACAAGAGAAAGGTACAGTGTTTTTAGTCTTTCATGGATTCAGTGAAAGGTTTGGTATGGATGGAATCCTAGCACGCGGGGATCCAGAGCCATTAGTTTAGCGGAATTGTATTTGTTAAACAGGAAAAATTCTTCACTTTGACAAATTTGTAAGAGGGGTCAGATTCTATCCAACAGATTTTTCTTTCTGTATTTCACTGACATTCTATATATGTGGTTGACTTTCCCACACATATGAGAAGCACTCTGATGTTTTAGTAGTCAGCAGCGGAGGCTGAATAAGAAGTACTTAAGGTTCAGTCAAGAGTCTCTGGCATCCAGTAAGGGAGGAAATATTATATATATTGAAAATGATACATAGTACAATAGTAATATTGGAAACAGAAGACGTTATACCAATGCAGCACCGGGAAGGAAATAATTTTTTTTTATCAAAATTATGCATCGTTGATATATTTGTGGAATGTGAATGAAAACAATGAATGACATGATTTTCATTTCAAAATTAAAATTGTGTGAAAAGGGTAGTAAATGTGTAAAGTTTCGAGTATCTATCCGTCAAGCAATGTATGGAAATGTAGAATGAAGTTGCGAGCTCCTCTGTGGAAAAATAAGAGCACGATTAACAGGAAAATCAAGGTTTTTTACGAACTTTTTTCAGTGAGTTAGAGGACAACTTTTTTTATTTGAATAGAAAAATGTGGAAGCGAATCAGATGTAAGCAGCAAGTCCGATAAAACATTTTTTACAAAGATTACGCAGCGTGACAGCTTCTGCGCACACCTGCCCCTCCTTACCCCTGCAGGTGTGTGGGCGTGAGAGCACGTCAGGTAGTGGCAGAGGTGAGTTATGGAGGAAGGATGATGTGTGGTGCGAGGATGAGTTTTTGTTTTACCTTGGCTGCGTTTTCACACACTTCTTTATCCTTCACTATTTTCCTTTTCCTTTCTTTCTTTTTTCTGTTCGCATTCGTCAGTACATCCCTTCCTGCAGGTGAGGTATATACAACATTGATCAAGTGTTCTTTTTTTCCTTCTTTGTTAAGTCAGGTATCTGCTTTTCTGTTTAGCTCATGTGCTTTGGATTTTTGATTGCTGTTTGTGTGATCTTGTAAAACTCTCTTGGTGGTAGAAATTATTGAGCATTCCCTTGTTTGGAATTACATCTGTTTTTTATTATATATACCAAAAGACGTTAAATAATCAACGATTCTTATAAACTCACACCAAGACAAGACTTTGATCATTTATTCCTACTGAGGCAGAAGAAGAAATACAGAAAGTCAAAATTTGTCAAGGTATGAATTTGACAAGTATTTTGAGTTTTGAGTGTGTGTAGCGTCCACAAGATGCAGTACTGTGGAGGCAACATTTTTGAGGAGGAACATAAACTGTTTCTGTCCACAACGTTTCATCTCGGTGAGCTTATAATGCCACCCTGTTCATGTTCGTACTAATGTATTACAACAACTGACAAATATTCTGCTCTAAAACCATCGAAGACATCTTTTTTTTATACCTGATATGAAAATTAAGACTATTTTTCTCATTATTCAGCAGCTACTCGTTTCAAATGCAGATT
>JAPQNM010000013.1:37851573-37859073 GCA_029783475.1 Metacarcinus magister | reverse complement strand
TCTATTTATTATTTATTATAGTGGTAAAGAAAGACGGTCAATTGGGAAGTGTGTTGGTAGCTACAGCCCCTATTCTCCTCTCTCCTTCCCTTTCCCTCCTTCCTTCTTTCCTTCCCTAGAGAATTAAGAAAATGTGTTTCCTTCACCAAGAGCTGGTGTACACACATCTTTATTCGCACGTTAGACTGGTGTGTGTTGTGTGTTTCTAGAGGTTGTGTGTTGGTGTCTACATGATGGGAGTCGTGTGTCTCTCAACCTCTCGCAATCTCTGACAGGCAAGTCCCTATCACTTTAAACAGGTGACGAGGAAGAAAAGCACATTTATTTCGAGAACATCAAGGGGATGGAGTAAGAGGAGGGAACTAAGGCCGTGGGAAAGGGTGCACTTGAAGGGAATAGCCACGTAAAGGTGTGTAATGATATCATATGCGGACATCAAGTTCTCGAATTGAATGGAGAAAATAATAACAGATAAAAGTGAGCGTGCTATCACGATATAAAGGGACTGAGGAGAGAGGAAGGCTGATTTGATAGGAAAGTACACGGACATGAGAGAATGTGAATGTACGTAATATAGGTGTTTCTGCTAAAATCAAGTAAGAAGTAAAAGACCAATATCCCATAATAGAATAAGAATGATGCGAATATCAATCTATTTTGGAATATATTATGAGAAAAATTATAAAGCAGTGTAAATGATGAGCAACAAGATGGAAAGAAATGTATAAAAATGTAGAAAAAAAATACATTTATTCCAAAATCAAATGAAAAAAAAAGTTATTAGTAATTTAGGGAATATTAGAGAAAATGACGAAAGAGGAAGAGGAGGAAGAGGAAAAGAAAAAAATAAGCACAAGAAGAATAAAAAAAGAACAAGAACAAAAAGAATAAGAAATAAAACAGAACACGAACGTCATCAAGAAAAGAAAGGTAGAAGGAAAAAGAAGGAAGATCATCCTACCGAAGGTAATGAGAAGAGGAGGAAGTAGATAGAAAAAGTTAGAGGAAGGAGGCTGGAGGCTTCTGAGGGAGTTAAGGAGAGTGTGATGCTACCTGAGAGCGAACGGATAAGTAGTCTCACGTTATAAGAAGAAAGTGACAAGATACCGTAGACAAAATAATGTGAGGGAAGGAAGTGAGTGGTGAGTGGTGTAAAAACTCACCAAAAGGAAGAGGAGGAGGAGGAAGAGGAAAAGAGGAGGTAAAAGAGGAGGACTGACTTACCAATGACGGTCTGGGCGTTGTCCCGTAGCGTGAAGGCACTGAGGACCGTCGGTGGGCTGCTTCCTTCCCTGTTGGACGCTTGTATTACCAAAGCAAACTCCTGCCCGGCCTGGAGCCCCGTCACGCTGGGAATAGAAAATGTTTTGATGCCTTAGTGTGTGTGTGTTGCTGTGATGTGTTGTGTGTGAGTGTTTGTGTGTGTGTGTTTGTGTGTGTGTGTGTGTGTGTGTGTGTGTGTGTGTGTGTGGTTCACCAACATAAACTATCTTCTCCTCCTCCTCCACTTATTGTGATGACTGCTTGATCCCCTTGACTTTGTGGCACTTACTGGTCCAGTGCCCCAGTTTGAGGGACCTGCACGGAAAGATGGAAGTTTCAATCTCTCTCTGATGCTGGAAATGATGTGTCTCTCCCTGTGACATGAGGTAATTGTTTTGTGGAGAAGGCTGGCCATTTCCAAAAGCTATGAACATATTTTATCACCTGTTTATAATTATTAATTTTTGTTTTGATAATATCTCTAGTCACATGTTACTGTAAGTTTAGTTTTTGATAACTTTCGTAATTTTACCCTATGAATGCGGAGCCATATAATCATTTTGTTCCGGCGCCTGTATCAGTTAATCAATTGGTCCTCTTCCTCCTCCTCCACTTCTTCCTTTCCCTTCTCTTCATTGTCCTCATTTCCATCCTCTTACAACACATATACAGACTAGCGGTTGATTATACATTACTTCTATAACTTTCGTCTTATATCTAAGGAAAACTTGTTAATGCTACATGGTATATATTCTTCTTCCCTCATGCTAGTAAGTTGGTCTAGCTTAGTAGTCTAGCAAGAACCAGTAGGTCTTCTGCTAATTGTGAAATCTTTGTAATACTTTGTAATCCTCCTCCTCCCCCTCCTCTTTGTTTTCCCTCTTATTAGTCATTTTGTCCCCTCTCTTGTGTAATCTTTCTCTTCCTCCTCCTCCTCCTCCTCCTCCTCCTCCTTCTCCTTCTCATTTCTTCTCCCTGCTGTTCCTCATTCTTCCCTCTCCTCGTCGTCCTTCTCTCCCTCCTCTTCCTCCTCATTATTTTTCCCCTTCACCTCCACCCCCCCCCTTTCCGCCTCATCTTCATTCATGTCCTTCCCCTTCCCTCTTCTGCTCTCCCAATTTCTTGACATGCCATCTTCACACACTCTGACCTGTCCCATCCTAAGCGTCCCTCCTTTCCCCTTCCCTCCTCCTCCACACACCATCTCCCTGACCTGTCCTCCCTTCAAGTAACTCTCCAGGTTGAAAAGTTTTGACAGAATCTTTTAAACTCACGTGAAAGAGTTTCGTGTCGAGGAAAGTAATATTCAAAGAGCCTGGATACAACTTTCTTCCCTCCGTGCGATACGCGTTTTTGTGAACAACTTGATAGACAATATTTTGAGGCGAACCGAACGCGATAGGTTTTGTTGGAAAAAAGGAAAGGGAGTTCTTTCTTCGTCCTCTGTAAAAAATTCATGTCACATACGTAGGGTAAGAATGTGGAGGTGAACTCGTCTGCCACGTCCAAGAAGGGAGAGAGTCTTCGCATGTTTAATTTAACGTTCAGCCTTTTTTTTCTCGAACTTGATACAAAATTCAGAAAACTTAATAGAGAAGTTTCGTACTTGTCCTGTTTTCATCTTAAAAGAACAAAAAAACACTGAATATAAAATGGCTGTATGTAATTTAAAAATGAATGATATTTAGATAGATATAATGGATAGGATCTGAATCTTCCTGAAGTTGGTGTAAGGATAATATATGTATGAAATAGATAAACAGAAAATGTATAGGATGAGTTTAAACTGTTAATTCTTAAAGATCAAAATGTTCAATTGTAGCTCAAGTTGAAGATCGCATAAGCTGGGAATGGTTGTATACGACCATATGGCATGATATATTTTCTTGAAACGAATTGAATTATGGAAATGATGAAAAGGTTTACATAGTTATTTGTAGAAGGCGATGCTAAAGCAGCAGAAGACTCAGCTACTTCAGTTATGAACGATTATTTGATGGATGCCTTCAATGGTGCCTTGGTGATCTGAATCTTGTCTCTTGATGAAGATATTTACCATGCATCATTACTATTATAATTATAGTAATAGTTATTATTATTATTGTTATTATTATTACTATCATTATCATTATTATTACTATTATTATTACTATTATTATTATTATTATTATTATTATTATTATTATTATTCATTATTATTATTATTATTATTATTATCATTATTATCATTATTACCATTATCATTATCATTATCATTATCATTATCATTATTATTACTATTAATATTGCTATTATTATTATTATTATTATCATTATCATTATCATTATTATTATTATTATTATTATTATCATTATCATTATTATTGTTATTATTATTATATGTGGTCATTAGCATCACTATTATCTTTATTATTATCATTATCATCATTGTCATTATAATTATCATTATTATTATCATCACTGCTATTATTATCATTATTATCACTATCATTATTATCATTTTTCCAACGCGTTAGCAAAGATAAGGTACGTAATGTGTCAGGCTAAACGAGAGCTGTTGTTAAAAGTATATTATGAAGTGGAACATTTTTTTTTTTTGTAAGCTGCACACACAACACGTAATTAGATGAGCAGTGAGAGGAGTGAAACATTAGACAGAGAAAGACTACCTGAGGAAACTACACAACTACACAACCTGACGTCTCTACCACACTACAGTACAGGTGTTCATGTAGACGTAGGTGTAGCAAGGGAATATTATCGATTATTTTTCTTTATTTTGTTTTTGTATGCATGGTTACTCTCAAACTTAATATTATGTGAGTTTATATAGAACAGCACTACTACTTTAAATGAAGCTTGAGTGGCAGGTTTATAACGTTGATCAGATTATTTTATTTCTTCCAATGATTTTTCTATATATAGTTTTCCTTTTCTTAACTATCCATGCTCGTTTGATGTTAGTTTTTCCTTAGGTGGTGGAGGTGGTGATGGTGGTGGTGGTGGTGGTGGTGGTGGTGGTGGTGGTGGTGGTTGTCGTGATGGTGATGGTGGTGGTGATATTATTGTTGTTATTCCTACTTTCCACGTTACATTTAGTAGTTATTGATGCTCTTGGTTGAACAAATCGATAACACTTAATAATGCAATGAATTTTCTGTTTTTTGTCTGTCTATTTGGTCTCTCTCTCTCTCTCTCTCTCTCTCTCTCTCTCTCTCTCTCTCTCTCTCTCTCTCTCTCTCTCTCTCTCTCTCTCTCTCTCTCTCTCTCTCTCTCTATCCCTCTCGTTTACCATCCCTCCCTCCTTCCCTCCTTACTTCCTACCTTCCTTCCCTCCCTCCTTCCCCCCTTACTTCCTACCTTCCTTCCTCCCTCCCTCCCGCCCGCCCGCCCTCCTTCCTTCCTCTTTCCTTCCATCTCATGCAAACATTACAGTCCCGCCTAAATAGTGGGATCGTGTGTGTGCGTCATAGATCAGTCGCCTTCACCGCTTGATTAGTCGCCCGTCCGCTTCTCCCTATTAATGTTTCCACTCATAATTAACTTCGGAAGAGTGCCTAATTAAGGTAGAGGTGAGCTTGTTTGGTGCACCGCCTCCCCGGACCGAGGAGGCAATTAGGGAAATTAATTGCCGTTTCAGGTGAGAGGATGAGCCATGAGAGAGAGAGATAAAGAGATAGAGAGAGATAGATAGACAGACGGATAGACAGACAGACAGACCTTGGTGAGGAAGATATGATTTTTTTTATTGAAATGTATCGATTTTAATGACAACAATAATAAATATGGAAAATAACAGATTTGATTATGCATTATTACACAAACTAATATCCAAATAAAAGGAAAAAGAAAGGGATATACCATTCCATTTAGCAACTTCAATTTTATATTTGCGAAGTATTTTTTGTTTTTTAATTACGCATTCAAAGTCATAAAACTAATAAATGTTCTACCTTCCTTTATTAATACTGTTGCAATTATGCGAAGGCTGTTATGCATTATTTCTTAATTTCATCCCATATTCCCGTTATTACATTCTGGGACGTTTTACGAAAATAATAAAAAAATAAAGTTGTTTTTCCTGTCCCTCACGAATCTTGGCTTTAAGTTCATAAGTTATTCTTTATGTCAACCACGTAGGCCTACCGTCGTGTGCCCGGGGACTTTAAGTTAATACGTTTGTTTCCCAATCTCTCTCTCTCTCTCTCTCTCTCTCTCTCTCTCTCTCTCTCTCTCTCTCTCTCTCTCTCTCTCTCTCTCTCTCTCTCTCTCTCTCTCTCGCTCTCGCTCTTTCCACCCAATTTTTATTTGCTTCTACTTCTAGTCCTTGTCCTGATTTTTCCCATATAATTCCTTCTCCTGTGTTTCTTTTTCCTTGGCCTCATCTTCTTCCCCTAAATATTGTGTGTGTGGTCTTGCTACTGATCACTAACTTGAATTAAAAACAAAACACAACAATATAGACTAAGAAACACACATACATACATACAGACAGACAGAGTTAGAAAAGAGAATGACACGATAAAAGAAAGTCATATTATCAAGCATCGTGGTACCTACAATTTCAAAGTATTTGCCAAGAGCTACAAAGAGACGTATATTAATCATAAAAGTGTTGATCGTGCAAAGTCCTTTCAGTCATAAAAGGATCATTATCTATTGAACAACAATGATTCATATGTATTAGAGGTAATTAATACACTCGATTAATCGGATTTTTTTTTCAATATTATAATTACTAACCAATGGAGCAAAGGCTGATAATGGATAATAGGAAGCATGAAAACCAATGATTCGTTAAGTTTTGGTTGGATACACGAGCAGAACGACAAAGTAATATTAATTTGTCAAACATCCGTATTTTCAAAGGTACAAATGTATTTATTATCATATCGCATAGTACAGTTAGATTTTCAGCTATTTTGACTTTTTTTTTTTTTACAGATTTTAGGTTCTTTTCAATAGACGGACTTTTTTTCCCCTCAACTTTTTCATCCATCCTGGTTTGTATGCCGAGGAGGGAGAAAGGAAGAGAAGAAAGAGGCTCACGCTATGTTGTCGTTTCCTCGAAGAAAGAGATGAGATCTGGACCACTTGTAGTGTTTGCACAGCAGATCACCTCACCATAGGCCCAATGCTGCTCTGTTATTCTTTCTTTTTTCCAACGTTCGCATCTTATTCTTTTCTTTTCTTTCTTTTTATAAAGTTTTGAAAAATGGAGAGCGAAGAGGTTGCATTTCGTAGCATTGATAAATTATATATATATATATATATATATATATATATATATATATATATATATATATATATATATATATATATAGATATGCAAGAGAAGTTAAACCATAGCTCGTAAAACAACACGGTATAAAGATGTCGCAAAATCAGATTGTAACCTGGAGAGTTCCATCTTGAATACTGATAACATAAAGAGAAGAATATGAGTTCAGGATCAACAGAGTAGTGTTTGTAGATGTGAAGAGGAAGACTCACAAAGAAATGTAAGGGAAGAACAAAAAAAACAGTAAACCTGTTGGCCCTTACGAGGTTGTTTGCGTTAAACTACAATAATTAATTTAAAGTAAGACACATTGGATAATAAAGGCGAAGGCTTTTCCCCACCTAACGTTCCCTCCAGACAGGGTTGGCCGGAAAGTAAGAAAGACAATGAGATAAGACCTACAACTACTGCTACTTTTATAAGGGAGAAACTGCTGTACCAGACTCCCCAGACCAAATTTTATATTGCAAACTTTCATAAACACATTTGTTAAAATTGATTAAATTTTGCTGAAACTGATGATATTTAGTTGCAGAACTGTTAAATAACCAATATTATTGTAATCATTATCATTATTATTATTGTTATTGTTATTATTATTATTATTATTATTATTATTATTATTACTACTACTATTATTGTTATTATTATTATTATTATTATTATTATTATTATTATTGTAATTATTATCATTATTAGTATTAGTAGTAACAGTAGTATTACTCCATATATAAAGGAGTAGAGTGCTAGCTGCACTATATTGGGTTGAGATATGGAAAATGGCAGTAGCGGAGAAGTGATTAAATGTAATGGAGATTAGGTGCCTGAGAAAAATATGTGGAGTAATGAGTATGGACCGAGTGAGTAATGAGAAAATCTGAAGAAAACTTGGTTGGTCGAGAAGAGCAGTGTGCGTTGAGGTGGTTTGGACACACGCAAAGAGCTGAGGAGAACTG
>JAPQNM010000013.1:37809073-37836573 GCA_029783475.1 Metacarcinus magister | reverse complement strand
ATTTACTTATAAAAATCATGTTTGTGACACCTACTTTATAATCAATCAGTCTGCCAACAGACGTAATATAATTCACCATATGAATAGCAGAATATCACGGCATAAACGTTTCATATGTTAATTTCTTTGTCTGTTTTCATTCAAAAGCATAAAAAAAGTTACACAGGTTGTTGGGCTACATATATGTTGACTGTTATACTGGGACTGAACATTCCCTTGCCTTATGCATCCATGAATAAGAAAATAACAGAAAAGTTAGGTATGAACAAATAAATAATCGCTCCCGTCCGCATTGTTATAGTTCATCATCATCATCACCACACACACACACACACACACACACACACACACACACACACACACACACACACACACACACACACACACACACACACACACACACACACACACACACACACACACACACACACACACACACACACACACACACACACACACACACACACACACACACACCACACACACACACACACACACACACACACACACACACACACACACACACACACACACACACACACACACACACACACACACACACACACACACACACACACACACACACACTATGAATAACGATAAAAGTATAGAAAAATCAAAACAAATGATTGATAATGATACAAAAAGGGTGGAAGTGGGTGAAAATAAATGTCCATATAAAACATAATCTATGCAAGAGATCACGTTTTATGACGATGAACACCACCACCGTAATCACCACTACAATCAACATGAACGTGCACCATTTGTTATAAAGCTGGCCTTATCTAAAAAATATATAAAAAAATACGGTCGAGTGTAAGTAAAGTCTTCCTCCCATATTACCAAAATGTTATTCTGGTATAAAAATTTTGGCAATGTATTTTGCTTTACTGGTAATACTGCGTGACACTCATTGACTTGGTGTTCCATGATTATGTGGCAACCAGTGAGTCGGCATTCCAGGTTTGGTACACATTTTTTTCATCACAAAATGTATTCCCAAAGGACGAAGATTTGCCACAACCACAGATATTAAAGTAAAGTTAATATGAAATTCTACGACAGTTCCAGATAGTTACCAGCTTCTAATGACAGATTTTCTAAAGGTGTTGTAATTTTGTTTTTAATTAATGATTGTTTTAATTCAGAATTTTTTTTCCTTTTATTTAATTGAGTCAAACCATCTGTATAATGTACCGTCACCACAGAATCAGCTAAGGCGTCAGGTTCCTCTGTGTCACAAGGTTCAGCTCGTGGTCTATAGGTTGCAAGTTTGATCCTGGCTCACGGCAGCTTCTTAGTGAGAGAAGTAGATATCTCTCGTTCGGCCTAGGAGACTATATGGTACAACGACTATCTAGCTCTGGAAGAACCTTAAGGCTGACGTTCCTGAACAGATTTCATTACTTTCCTTCACATTAAGAAACAAAAACACTTATACACTACGGGAGTTTGTCGTTAGGAGTATAAATGTAAGCAGCGTGTAACTACGTGAGTTTACATACATCACATTTTTCCCAGATTTTACTGTTCCATTTGACTGCCAGTTACTGACCTTTAGGTTTGACCTTCAAGTACAATGACTTTAAACAATTTTGCCTTAAACCCATAAGTCATCATCGTCAGTGGTGGGCGAACGCACACCATTCAAATTAAGTAAAATACGATATATATTAAAGAATGTAGTATGCAAGTAATGCAGTATTCACCAACACAACACACAGGCTATGACTTTGTCAGATAGAATACCTTTGTCTTAGTGCTAGTAATGAATCCAGCACACGGATGGCTGCAACACCTCAAAGTTCAGTCTTGCCTACCTGCACCAGGAAGCGTCCCACTTTCCACTACCGTCCAACGTGCATAGCACAGTGGAGTCTGAGATACACTTAACCCTCACATAGATGATCTTTTCGGGCATTTATTTTTCCAGTACGAGACAATTTACTAACTTCAGGACTACGTCAGAAAAAAATTGAGGATAAAGAGACCCCAATACTACCGTCAACACAGGTTTACAGTCACCATGTTGCTGCAGTGCCACAACTTAAGCCATTATGCGTCTCCACTATGGCCTCAGATGATGCTCAGCGATAGCTCTCAAAAGCCGCTCTCCCTCCACCCTTTCCCTAAGCAGCCTTCCAGTGGGGCAGAGAAGTAAAGCCTGGCTTGCAACGACATAGCTTTGACGGCATTTTTGTTGTGTAATACGAATATATTTTTAGATTTTGAGGGCCGGCATCTTAAATGACACTACTACTACTACTACTACTACTACTACTACTACTACTACTACTACTACTACTACTACTACTACTACTACTACTACTAGTATTACTACTACTACTACTACTTATTCCGCTACTTCTACTACTACTTCTACTACTACTTCTACTACTACTACTACTACTACTTCTACTACTACTACTACTACTACTACTACTACTACTACTACTACTACTACTACTACTACTACTACTACTACTGCTACTACTACTACTACTACTACTACTGCTGCTGCTGCTGCTACTACTACTACTACTACTGCTACTACTACTACTACTGCTACTACTACTACTACTACTACTACTACTACTACTACTACTACTACTACTACTACTACTACTACTACTGCTACTACTACTAGTACTACTACTACTACTACTTCTACTACTATTACTATTACTAATAATAATAATAATGATAATAATAATAATAATAATAATAATAATAATAATAATAATAATAGTACCGAGGATAAACATTGAAACAGTCAAGCAAACTTCCACCCCAGATAGAAACAAAACAACCCCAAGTGTTATTCTTAGCAGTAATTTTGGCATGAAACTATGTAGTTCTAAATCATATCGATAGGTGTTATCTAGTACATAATGATATATATTTTTTCTTGATAGATTGCCATATACTCTAATCATGATTTCTTCCTAAAACTATATAGTCGTATGTTCACTCATATAAAGTCAAATTTGTTGGCATAACACTGATATCGACATTAAAATTATTGCAAACATGTTAATATGGAAATATTGAAACTTTTGATAATTATAATTTGAGCCAAATGATAAGCTTCAATTATATATTCATAACAATATAAATGTTCTTGATAATTTATTGATAACTCTCTCTCTCTCTCTCTCTCTCTCTCTCTCTCTCTCTCTCTCTCTCTCTCTCTCTCTCTCTCTCTCTCTCTCTCTCTCTCTCTCTCTCTCTCTCTCTCTCATAATAATAATAATAATAGTAATAATAATTATAATAATAATAATAATAATAATAATAATGATGATAATCGGAGCAACTATAAGTAATTGAAAAATACAAAACCACACTGTATAAGCAAACGTAATGGATTATATCACAACACACCGCAAATAAAACATTCATTTATGTAAACACCAGCACATCTTATCTTGGCCAGCTCATGGGAAATGTGGAGGCAAGGCACAGCGAGACGAGAAAAGATGATAGACAAACAGACTGCAAGACGCGCTGACCCCGTCTGTTCCTACGGGAGACTCGTAATTCCATTTGGCCGCACGCTTGCCCCTGCTCAAACAGAGGAAAATATGACGTCCATAATAGGAATGGACACACACACACACACACACAGAAAAAATATAAATAAAGAGATAGAAAGGAAGAGTGAGAGTGAGTGGTATGTGTATATATATACATATATATATATATATATATATATATATATATATATATATATATATATATATATTTTCTGCTTATCCAGTGCTGTTGAATCTTGTCACCCAACAATGTGATGGAGTAATTGCATTCTTATATATTGGAAGGCGTTGAATTTTTTTTTAATATCATTTTGTATTGTTATGTTTTCAAAGAATTTTTAAATAACCTTCCAAACGTTTTTGAGAATTATGTATATATGCATCAATATTTCAGGAAGGAAAATTAACTTTCCTCCTAATATTATACAGATGTGGTCAAGTGGAATAGGTGGTGGTGCACAATATGTCGTCATCGTGTTTGTTTACCATCCTTGGTGAGTGTGGATATTATATCTAATGGACCGATCACCTCTGTAACCCCGAGGTGACGATGGAATATTAGAAATAAACATTTATGTCAGTGATCATTCTGAACCTCAATTGAGACAACCTTCTTATGAAGCAGAAACTGTTATAACCATTTATAAAGTGATGGTACGGAGTTATTACTATATTACCAGTCTATACATTTGTTGTATCTTAGTGTTGGCATAAACCTATAAGCTTTTTCATTTCTCGATCTATGCTATTCTTTAGATTTTCAGGTATTGGCAAGAGTTCTGCTTCTCTTTCCATTGTAACTGCTTACGTACATGAATTATGATTTAAAAGTTGTGTGTTAGTAAGATATGGGTTTGAAACACCGCAGAGTTTTTCTTAAAAACTACACATTGAGTACAGTTAGTTGCCATCTTTAAATTAATTTTATATGAGAAGACTTACATGTATATCCTTATAGACTAATACATTTTTTAATCTTTACTCTAACAAGATTAAATGACTGTGGCCTTGACGTTTCCGTTCCTGAATTTTTGTCACAAATTGTAAAAGAACTTAATTTGTAGTCGTGTAGTTCAATAAGGAAATGCATACTACATTGATTGTTATTTTTTTACCAATGCGTGGCACGAATTTCCTGTGTTTTCCTCATGATATCGTCATACAAACACTGAGAAGACTAATTCGTGACAAGCTGCTAATCCCCTTGCTTTCAACCCCATCACTTGCATTCGAACATAATCCTGATTAAAAATGATAAAGAAATATGGTTAATTTAAGAAGTGCTTCGACTGGAATGAATTAGTGAATTATGAAGTGAATGCATGAATGAATACATGAAATTATATTTTAATTCTGATAACTGAGCAGAAAAAGAAAATGTATCAAGTATTCTAGGATCGTATATACTAACATCGGTTAAGATCAATACCACGTAAACGAAGAGGTGTAGTCTTTGTAACAAGACTATCACGCTGAGGGTGAACACGTGGAAAGAAACATGTTTTCATTCTTTAATTTTTGAGTGCCACTTCCCTAAATGTAAGGACGTTTGATTCCTTAGTCACGTGGATGAGAATCTTGGAGCATCATGTGACATCCAGGTTACAACAGGTTACCTTTCACATATTTTCTCGAGATACTATTTGTCAACTAATCAATCAAGAAGGACAAACACCAGCCAAGGATGCGCACTAACTCTCCCGGATGGAACTAGTCTGGAAGCTCGTCGTTGATTAGTAATTATATATGAGCGTTTACTGTTTTTATTATTGATAGCTTGCATCGCGTTTTGATGTAACAATATATCTGTCTAAGAGAAGATTTTTTTCTTCCTGAGAGCAATCAAGACCTTGATCTGGAATTAATAAAGAGACATGTGAAGGATCGACTTTTGACATGATCATCTGTTGAGGTCACGGTGCTCACTGTTGTTGTTACGTTCATATTTGAGAACAAAGCTTGAGTTTTGCAGAAATTTGTTGCCTGCCACAGTTGGGGCATTGCTTTTATCCTTTCTTTTCTCTCTCTCTCTCTCTCTCTCTCTCTCTCTCTCTCTCTCTCTCTCTCTCTCTCTCTCTCTCTCTCTCTCTCTCTCTCTCTCTCTCTCTCTCTCTCTCTCTCTTTCTCTTTCTCTCTTTTCTCTCTTTTCTCTCTTTTCTCTTTGTTTCTCTTTTTTTCATCTTTTTTTTTCTCTCTCACACACACACACACACACACACACACACACACACACACACACACACACACACTTTTGTCTCAAGAACTTTGTCTTTAACTCTGGAAGGTAATTAAACTCAAGTAATGTGGATGAAGTTTCTACCAACCGGATACTTCTTTTGAGGTAACTATTGTATAGAAAAGTCGTTTTGCACAATCACAATGTGATTTCTAAAAGATAATTTGAAAATACAACATAGAAGCACAATCCGATATTCAACATTTAGTGAAAAAACGAATGATGATCCTGGAGTTCCTGTCCCACCCGTCGTTTCGCATCAGGTTTCGAAGGAATGAAGTGCACGGCTGCGAGACGGAACCGAGAAGGAGGATGAAAAGCATTTTGTTATCAGTTGAGGAAGAAATAGCGACCCATTACAATATCCATGAACATTAAGGTTTAGATTGTTTGCAAATATTCTGAATTTTATTTAAAATAAAAGTTGCTTTACATTTAATGCCGTGTATTGTCTTTTATTTTTCATATCTTATGATTGTGAATACTAAGGTATTGTTATTTAGTGGATCGATTTTCAGTTGTACTCCCTCACCCGCGTGCAGCCTTAACTCTCTGTGGCTGTTTTGTGAGGCAACGCAAGGTGCTGCTTTGGGAGCACCCGCCTTTAGTCACATTCTTATCCAACCTCACAAGTTGTCCCCGACGGTAATCGATTTCAGTTTATGCAGCAATCTTTCATGTGGCGCTTTATCGAAGGCTCTTCGGAAAATCTAGATAAACTGTGGCACTACGTGTCCCCTGGTTCTATTTTTGCTGAGTATGAAATTCAAAATTCACGTATACATTTGCAAAAGGTTCATGTTAATTGTCTTTTACATATATCTATTTAAGAATAAGTAAATATATGTTCAGTATAAGGAGAAAGAAGAATATTCAGCCCTGCAATTACCTGCTGATTACTTGTTCATTTGTTCATTGCCGCTTCTTTAATTTCACTTCGTTTTTTCTGTAATACATTTGACACGGAGTTTCCTCCGTGTCATACAAATGTGTCCAAGCGTTTGCATGCAGGCGAGCAACCCAACCACGTTCAACTGAATTCACGGCAGATTTATGTGAAACGAAGAATACGTGTTCTGTGTGTTTGGTGAGTATTCTAATGAGTCCAAAGTGGATTAGAAAGGACGAGCTGAAGCCTGTGGAGTGTCCGGTTTCAGGTAGTGGGGAGGGTCAGGCGGTTTTCACGGATGAGATAAATTAGAGGTGACAGGCAGGATGTACCGCTGGGTGGGAGTCACAGAGGTCGAAGGACAGGAACCATTTTTAGCTTGAGAACGAAATAAAGAAAAAGGTTGGGTCGCAGGAGCTTGTAAGGGAAGTATGAACAAGTGTTGAGTTTCCGTTCTCAAATGACTAGAGGAAGGAAATATAACTTGTCTTGTGTCTGTTGTGGAGCTCAGTCGTGTAACTCAATAGTGAAACAGTGAAAAGAATTCTTGCGTAACTGTGTACCTCTGAAGAAAATAATGTGAATGGATTTGGGGTTTAATACATGTTTGGAATTTATCTTGCATTGAGCTTTACACGTATTTTTCTTCTTCTTCTTCATCGTCTAATGCATGATAGATGTCCCGCAGGACCATTTAGTATTTAGACTGCAGCTCACATGTCTCGATGAATTACTGAGCTGTAACACGACTCGACCTCATAAAACTAGAACTTATCACCTCACTGTGACACCACTCATATTTTTTAGACAATTTTTTCACACAATGTGTTTTTGGATCACCTTTCAGAAATTTATAAAATCATATGGGAAACAGTTCTTCTGCAGTATTACACATTAGGTTGAAAACAACACCATTAGCCAAAACGTCATATTGGAGGTCGACGCCCAGCACTAAAGATATTACGATTAATTTAATGGCAGCTGATATTACATGACGTACCTTTATCCTAAATAGTATTCCTTACGTTTTACATGAAAAAACTAGTGTTAAATTAAGCTTAATTATTTATGATGATAATATATTTTGCTACTTAAAAATTGTGATAGCAGTTATTTGGTATTTGTTTCGGTAAATCTGAAAGAGTAAGTAAAGGACGAGCAAACGACAAAGTGCTATATATTAATTAAGTAATTCATAGGTAAAGCAATGATAACTTAATAATGTTATGCAATAGCCTAGCCACGGGATGTTCCACTTGGGATTTGTTATTTATCATTGTTTGTTACTTTTGATCCAGTTATAAAGATAAATAGATAATCCTTTGTGTATATTTATAAATCATTTAGAGATAATATGAATGCGGTGAACAAAACTGTTGCTTTGTATCCACAATTCATGACGTTAATTGCTTTGAAGTTATATTTAGTTTATCCTTTTATCTACTTATTAACTTAGATATTCATTTATTTATTATTTATTTACATCAGCAGTCAATGGGGCGATAAATGTCATTACGAAGAAAAGGATGAAGTAGGAGTGTTCAACAAAGTACAATGGCTAGTTTAGTTCAGCGATGTCTTGATGTTCCACACTTGGTAGAGTTGAAGAGAAGTAGATGTAAATAAAGGAAGACATATTGTCCCAGAGTGAATCAATGGATCAATGAAGGTACTAGTTAACCACTGAATAAGTAATATAGAAAAATAGGAGTAGATTGAGAAAGTGATTAATTGTTCAGTGGAGCGGCTGAAAGTGTGAGGAAGGTCACGTATGCAGTAAGTATTTTTAAAAGAACAATAACCGTAAGAGTAGCGGCTTACAAGTCATCTTAATAGACGTAGATACAGTCTGACTACCCTTCTTCAGCGTGTAGTGATTTTTTACAAGCAGACACACTGTGAATTCGTGTTCTATTTCTCTATGAATAACTAATATGAAAATAAACGGGATTTTTTGGGGGTGAAATACATATCTTCCGCTGATGCGTCGTTACAACGATGTTCACAATGTTAAAATATACGCAAAAGGGAAGGAGTCAATAATGGTGAAAATCAGTGATATCCATTTAGTTTGCATGTAAGTGTGTCAGTGAAACATATTCAAGGCGAACATGGATGAGCGTGCTTATGTGAAGATTTACCGTCTTTATAATGCAAAGTAAAGGTGATATATCTGTGGAAGGCTGTAGAAGGCTAATAAATGGAGTGTTTGAATGTTGAAACATTGTACACCACCAGGTTCAGAAATAAACGAAAGATCAAAAGTTAAGCTATCTGTAACAAGTTTATGGAAATGGTTTACTTCCTGCTCTGAGGGTCGTCTATATCAAACGGCGTTCAGAAATGCAGATAAGAGCTATCATCGTAACAGTGAAAAGGATATGAACGTAGGGTGAAAAGATTACGGATGAATAGATGAAAAGGGGTTAATGTTAGAGCAGAGCCTTGCAGTCTGGACAGGTTTAAGAGACGTAATCATTTATCTCAACAAAACAGACATGCCTGAAAAGAAACGAGAGATGAAGGTGCGCATAGAGGATAGAATCTGAATGAGGGGAGTTTGGAAACTAAAGATTTATGACAAACTTTATAGAAAACTTTCGCAATGTTTACGGCAATAGCAAATGTTTCACTAAATACAAGAAGCTTCTTTTTCACATGCACATGGGGAATATAGGTATGCTGGATGCGTTGTTCTAGATCCACAGGTGTAGATGTTTTATGAACTTAATTAACCAATATTAAAGGCCTTCACAAACACAACCATAGGCGCTCTAATCTTTAATCAACATGATTTTTTGCTTTATTAATAATGTCGGAGTATCACAAGGATTTCTTGTATATAAATGCGTAACTGCTGATCACTTTTTTGCGTCTTGAAAGTGTATTGCTTTACATATAATAGTAACATTGAACTTTAAAGCAAAACTAAAATAAAGTGTACAAAAAAAAATATATATAAATGATATGCCTTAGTTTGCTTTTAGGTACAATCATCAAATTATTATATTCAGGCAACAACCTCGCCACACTTGTTACACCTCTATCAGGTTACTGACAAACTATTTTTAGTCGTAAATTTCCGGTAAGCTGCAACCCTTATTTTATGCTTGGCTGTCGCAAAGCCTTCTCAGGTTATCCAAGTTGAAGTGTCGGAGATGCAATTCCTAACTCAAGGTCTTGGTTCTTTGACGTAAATTTCCTTTTTATTCATGCTTGAAACGATCCTCTTCTCACAGTGCACCTTTGTATTGAGCTTAACGTTTTACTTCTTCCTCCTTTCTCTCTGTCTGTCTTTGTCTCTCTCTCTCTCTCTCTCTCTCTCTCTCTCTCTCTCTCTCTCTCTCTCTCTCTCTCTCTCTCTCTCTCTCTCTCTCTCTCTCTCTCTCTCTCTCTCTCTCTCTCTCTCTCTCTCTCTCTTTCTGTCTCGTGTTCAGTGTTTTCTCAGGGCAGGTTAGGAGCGAGGGTCAGGCAAGATGGCATTCCTTCGACTTTGAACTTGTTCCTTTTCTTCTAGTTTTTCCCCCTCCTCTCCCGAAAAAAAAGCTCAAGAGTTTTCCTTCATCTTGGACGTGAGTCTTGGTGGGGGGGAGGGTGCGGGGGAGACAATTCGCTAGACAGGAGGACTACACAGATCCTTTTACCTTTTGCCTCGACTATCTTACTTGGTATTCTCTTGCAACTACAAGGAAGCTATGCGCGTTTGTTGGTATATCTTTGTTTACTGGAAATTTATTTATTACCATGTGTATAATTTTATTTGCTGTTCTGTTATTATATCTTGCGATTTCTTTTGTTTTTTTTCTTCTACTTTTCCTCTCATTCTTCATTGCGATTTATGTATTGTCTGTGTTTCAACCCTGGGAAGGCATCCTTTGTTCCCACTAACTGTGTTTTCTCACGGCTATAACTCTGCTTTCTTTCCTCACAAGCGACTATCTCCCCCGCACGTAAAGTTTCATTCACGTCCTCAGCGATAACTGCACGCACCACTTTCCTCCTTCCTCACCCCTTCTTTTTAATAATCTGATTGCTAACCCAGATGTATTGGTAGTTCAGTGCACGGCTGCTGCTACACCTCCTCAAGGTACTCTGTTTAGACTGCAACTGTTATGTAGTTTCCTCTGGTGTCATTATCTCCCGTCTCTCTCTCTCTCTCTCTCTCTCTCTCTCTCTCTCTCTCTCTCTCTCTCTCTCTCTCTCTCTCTCTCTCTCTCTCTCTCTCTCTCTCTCTCTCTCTTTCTCTCTCTTTCCCTCCTACGAACATGCAATACAGTTTTTGGCACCACAAAATAAGCGGTTGAGGGTTAAAAAATGGTTAATCTGATGCCATTCCCTCTGTAGCAAACCTTACATGGAAGGGTTGCAGACTTACTACACTCGTTCTGTGGAAACACGACGGTTTGGGGAAACGTGGTAGAATATATTGAAAGTCTTAAGGGATTTGCGAATGTTGGAGTAACTGAGGTATTTTCAATTGATTTCTCCTTGCGATAGCGATTTGGTGTGGCATTGTGGCACTGAAATTTGAATGTAACTACACTTAATTTTTCTTATTTCATAATCTTGTCATGAATTGGAAATACTTCTTTAGTAGAGGTAAGGAATGCCATGAACATATTCAGAGTTGGTTGGATAGTGTGTGCGTGTGTGCGTATGTGGGTGCGTGCGTGTATGCGTGTGTTTTTATCTATCTAGTAATGTATAAGCGGAACGCGGTGCTTAACTTGAGGGATCATGTGCCACTCACACTGCTTTATCATTCAAGAAAAAGCAGAATGTGCCTCGTAATTTCATGAATAAAAAAGTTAAATAGAATATCAAGATGAAACCTATGAAGTCATTTTGACCCACGATAGAGCAGCAAAGATACAGTTCCGTTTTTTCTTAACTATCCTGGTGAACACACATATTTAAACACTTACATAACCCTTTCCTTTGCAGCATTCTTCTGCAGTAGCAATGCAAGCGAAATTACAATGTTACTTCAATTATTCACAGCATTTACTTGGAATGCTGTCAGAAAGCACACATGTAAAACTATATATATACACACATACATACATACATACATACATACATATACATTTTAAACAGGGCCTTAGGAGACTATGTCTTTCAAATATATAACTTGTGAAACTTCGTTCTAAATTTGTGAAGTGCGGTCCAGAATCTCATTACATAATTTGTTATTTTGTAAAGCCAGAAAAATAATGTAAACAATTCCAATGGTTATAATATAATGAGAAACTATCTTGGAATGTACTACAGTGAACATTATTCTTATTAGTGTTACAATCAGCAATCTTTCCAGCTGATATCCGAGGCACGCGGATTAGTTGCATGTACACAGAATACAACACTAACATTATACCAACCTCATGCAACTCGATAAACGCTCATATAACAATAATCATTTTCTGTGCTAAGTCTTTAATTGCCCTGGACGTAGGTTGTTTGGGCTGCTAACGGTCATCTAACTGATTATATTCAAATTTGAATTGCACTGAATCCATGACGGAAATAATCATAAACAAATATTTTCTTAAAGAGATAAAAATAATACAAAACTTGAGCAGAACAGACTAAAAACTAAATCAAAGTTGAGTTTAAACAAAGCTGACAAACCCATCTGGTCTAGTACTTGTCTCCCCATCACCTTGCCGCCGCCACCCTGCCACCATCCCCTGCCACCATCACCCTGCCATTCTTCCATGCACCATTCTAACCCTGCCGCCATGACCTCCCTTCAGTGTTCATAACCCCGCCACATGCAGCTCACTGAGTCGAGTAGAGGTCGTACTATTAAAAAAAAGTGTGAATGGTTATAGTATTGCCTATAAAACGTGACCAAATATCCACCTTCACATACCATACCTCTTATCCCATTGTAACACGTTGACTCAGAATTGGAAGTAGTACAAGGGTAATGTTTATTTTTTTTTTATTATTAAACTCTTGTATGAATATTTTGAACTTACTATTTCCTATTGGGTTTTACATCGCCACATCATAGCTTCACGTCATTACTGGCTACACCATATCACACTTGTACTCCACTTAAGTACCTTTCATGTCACTTCAGTACCTGGCCACACCTACTCTTTCTTCTAATTTCATATATTCCTTTTATTCTTCCTTGTTTTGCCCTTCAACGTTTTCTTTTATTTGGTGATATTGTTTTTTATTTTATTTAGGTTTCCACTTTGATGCAAATTCGTGTTTTGATATACTCATAGTTATTCATCTCCCCATTGCTTATATGTAGATTTTTAAAAGTTGGTTATGTTGTTTTCTACAGTTTTACGTTATTCGCCATTTTTTGTTACAGCCACCATTATCCTTGCTTTTATAACTATTCTCATTTATGTATGATCAATAACAACACATAATGAATTTTATTTTAGTTTACCTTCATTACTAAATATTATTTTCATGTATGCTAGTTTTAAGTTTGTTTCATTTTTGTGTGCGTGTTTCATTTTTTCAGATAGATCGTTACGTGTGAGAATGTGTGAACCTCTGATACTGGACAGTCACCGTGACTCTGAATCTAGACAGTTTCACAATTTGATATTTTTACTTTTCGCCAGTATCTATATTCAAGTAATCACTTACAAAAAAAAAATATAAAAACTCCTTTTTCTACTGTAGTATGAACTGTTCAACTTTTGGATATTTCTATAATATTTGTTATTGCCTTTTCCCCCATTATATGAATATGCATCGATATGGAAAAAATTAAAGAAGTATTTTTATTCAATATTTTCCTCTATCTGATTTAACTACGATACGGGAGAGAAAAAAAACATGGTACACAGTTTTTTCACTGTAATATAAACTGAAAAGTTCTCGAAGAAGGCAGTCATTATATATTATTGTACTGTTTGAATTTATTTAAGGCACTCTTAGCTGGCATTAAGAAGGCAATATATTATGGTGTGGACGGACTGCATATAATATATTTAATGGTACCTTTCTGAGGCGTACAGTATATCATTACCTTGGTACCCAACACCAGGCAGTCTATTGCGTTGCGGGAGGATGAACTGCGTAGTATATAGAGTAATACATTTTCAAGGCATCCATTATTCTAGTCTTCCACTTAACCAAAGTTCACACTCGAGTCAAGGTGAAAGAATAGCATGTCAGTGATTTTTAGCCACTTTGAAAAATATCAAATATATACAAGCAAGGGTAAACCTCAAACTCTGTTCAGAACATGCTCTCCTCAGTCACCCCGCACTCGTGTCATATCTCTCTCTCTCTCTCTCTCTCTCTCTCTCTCTCTCTCTCTCTCTCTCTCTCTCTCTCTCTCTCTCTCTCTCTCTCTCTCTCTCTCCTCTCTCTCTCTCTCTCTCTCTCTCTCTCTCTCTCTCTCTCTCTCTCCTCTCTCTCTCTCTCTCTCTCTCTCTCTCTCTCTCTCTCTCTCTCTCTCTCTCTCTCTCTCTCTCTCTCTCTCTCTCTCTCTCTCTCTCTCTCTCTCTCTCTTTTCACACCAACATTTACACAAGTTTTCCAGGAATTCTGTTCACCCCTTCATACCTAATATTTTTAACGTTTTTTTTTATTATTTTTGTGCCCTATTGACCACTAGTCTCTGCTGCATTTTAATTAACAATGAATAGCAAAAACAAAATATGCACATCATGTTTATCTATCCTTTACAGAAGGTATTGATTTTCAACTGTAATATTACTTCATCCGTTCACGCTTCAATTATAATCACATTCACTTTAACGTTATTAGTAATTACTTCCAGGTAAAAAATTGCTGCACATTAACGTATTTTATCTCAACCGACCTGTAGCAGCTGTCTTCAAAGAGAGAGAGAGAGAGAGAGAGAGAGAGAGAGAGAGAGAGAGAGAGAGAGAGAGAGAGAGAGAGAGAGAGAGAGAGAGAGAGAGAGAGAGAGAGAGAGAGTTGACTAGTTCAAAGTAAATAGTTTGGAATACAGTATAGTTGTGACTGTAGTAAGAGTAGCTGATATTAAAGATGGCGCAGGATGATTGGCCGAACAGCAACATTCTTACAAAATAATCACGAGTCACATTGTTGTCGCATAAAACATCTCAACTACTATCTAATGCCACGAGAACATTTACTAGTATCTAAGGTTCAAGTCCAAGTCAAAGCAAAGCATCAACATTCTTCAAAAACATAAACTAATTACACTCTTGTCCTTGCATCATTTGAACGCTAGATGATAACCAAAAACGGACAGGTTTCGCGTCCTTAATATCATTATTGGAATATCAAAAATTATCAATTGAATGTTCATAAAATTATATTCACTTAACCCCAATCTAAGGTATAATAGTAATTAATGTGATGTATTTTCTTTGAATGTTAAAAACTTCATTCAGTGGCTTCAGATTGGATTAAAACGAGGGGTGTAGAGTGCCCATCATTGGCTTCAGATTAGATTTGAGCGACGGTTGTTGAGGACCCTCTAGTGGCTTCAAATTGCATTAGAGCGAGGGGCTTAGAGGGTCTACCGGTGGCTGCAGATTAGATTAGAGCGACTGCGTGTAAAAGGCCCATCAGTAGCTGCAAATTGGATTAGAGCGAGGGGTGTAGAAGGCCCATCCACCAGTGGCTGAAGATTACATTAGAGCGAGGGGTGTAGAAGGCCCATCCACCAGTGGCTGAAGATTACATTAGAGCGAGGGGTGTAGAAGGTCCACCAGTGGCTGCAGATTGGATTAGAGCGAGAGCTGTAGAGGGCTTACCATTAGCCTGCATCAAGGTACCATATATTGAACAACTTCTTTAGATTTGTGCCGTCACTGAGGGCGAGGAGGCAACCTTGGTATGTAAAGGTCAGTATGAAAGATTGAGTTTTACTTTTAGAAGACAACCTCTATTCACGCCTTTCGGCAGCAACTATTTTTGGACAGCGTGGTTGTCGTGGTCAAGGTCAGCCTTCAACTCAGTTTTATTCTTGTATTCCCTCACATTTTTCGTTGGATTCATAGTGTGTTTTGTTTTGTGTGAAGTTTCCTCAATTCCAGTGTTTGGTCTTCTGACGGACTTTTCTGCTCTCTGTGCACTTATAGTTTTCTCATTTCCTTGTCCAGCCAAAAAAAGAAAAAAAAAGAAGAAAAAACAGTCTTATATTTTTTCCAGAAACGGGGGACATTATAATTTCATTTTTCCATCTTCTCAACAAAGGTTTTTGGTTTCACCTTGTTTATTTAAGCTGCGGTTCCTCGACTTTCTTTTCAGTCACTGTTATTGTTTTTCCTTTGTTATCGGTAACTTTTTCAACTTTTTCTTTCCAAATCGCCGTTTGTGTTTTGCGTTCTACAATTTTCCTTTCCTCCACAGCCTTCTTTTTTTCCTCGTCGAGTACTTCCTGATTTTTTCTCCCTCTCCTATCACAACCTTTTCCTTTGGCACACTGTCATGTTGTTTTTCTTTTCGTATATTATCGAAAATTGGGGAAAAACAGCTGAATCAGGTTTCCACTCTTCCCACCATACTTGTGTTGCCATGAGGCCGCACATTTAAAGTTGCTACTTGTGCATAACATATAGGTTATTTTGAGCTACACAATAGAGAGAAGGATTAGAGTACTCCAGGAATTCCCGGATGACCGCTTAATAGTATATAGGCAGACTTGCATTATCTCTCTCTCTCTCTCTCTCTCTCTCTCTCTCTCTCTCTCTCTCTCTCTCTCTCTCTCTCTCTCTCTCTCTCTCTCTCTCTCTCTCTCTCTCTCTCTCTCTCTCTCTCTCTCTCTCTCTCTCTCTCACATGAAACAGGTTTTGTTAAATCTTACCATGCAATGCTCATAAGGACTTCTATTTTTCTTCTTGGCTCATTTCTTACAACTTTAGGTATTGCTTCCCACCATTACAAGAAGTGATATTGGCTCATTAACGTGCAACAGAGCAAGACAATCAGAATATCCTTGCAACAAACTATTATTGAGATAGATTTTTGTTTGATATGTATATTTATTTATATACGAAATAATCTGTGAAAGCTATGATTATGCTATTAATAACTTAAAGGTCATATGTACATTAGAATACTCGCGGAAAATTGCAGTTATCAATCTGTTGGCGTAGCTGTTGTTGCTGGTAGTATTAGTGGTAGTGGTGGTGGTGGTGGTGGTGGTGGGTGATGGTGGCTGTAGCTGTAGAAAGTGGTGATGACGGTGGTGGTGATGGTGGTCATGGTGATGTAGATGGTGGTGGTAGTGTTGATAATGGTGCTGGTGATTGTGATGGCGGTGGTAGCTTGGGTGATGATGATGCCATTTATGGTTACGGTACTGGTGATGGTGTTAGTGGTGATGATAGTGACGGCTGTGATGGTTGGTGTAATGGTGATGGTGGTGGTGGTGATGGTAAGAGTGATAGATGCTATTGGTGGAGGTGATGGCGGTGGTGATGTTGGTGGGGATAGGGAATTGGTAATGCTGGTCATGATAATTACATTAGACATTATTATTTATGAATAGTAAACTATGATACAAAACAGTACAGCTTTTCAGGAAAATGTCTTTTTACAGCCTCTCTTTTTTTTTATACTCGCATATGATGCACGTGCAAATATTTCATATATACATAATGTTTTAATGATAGTTTATGATTAATGGCAGCAGCAACAACAGCGAATATCAACGCCGTTAGTGCAACATTATGCTGAAAGCGTCTGGGCAGCATCGTCTGAGCCTCGAAGCGGAAGACAAGCGCGGCGAGGATTGGAACAGACATTGAGGCTCAGCAGGATGCCTTCCGTCCCTCGCGAGGCTGACGCTGCAAGGCTTCCTTTATAATGCAGAGAGAGCCCCTTGCAGCCTATTCTGACAGCAGGAGACTAGTAGTTCAAAAAGCTAATGAAGGCACTTGAAATTTTAGCTTGGCGAATGCAAAATACTTATTCACAAGTATCGGTGTATTGTTGGAAAAATAAGTGTATGTTACGTACCAATATAGACTTGTACATATAAGCTTATTTAATGCTTAATAACATCATAGCATGTGTTTCGCATTGCAATACATTCCTGTTATTTTTAGGATGTGAGTTGAAGCTTTGTGTCTGTTTAAAGCTGGAGGAAAGAGGTCATTAGAGAAACTGTGATGATAATTAGAGCATCGCACTGACTAAAGATGACGAGACGAATGCTTCACGCTCTCAAGAATGACGTCGAAATAATTTCATGTGCAATAATACAGCTGCAACTTAAACAAAAAAATTATGAAGGAAATATTTCAAAGCAAATGTTTCAAATGACGCGAAAAATATCATATAACCAAAGGGCAATGTGAGATTCTTTTTAAAAACTAGCCAAATAGAAACCTTTTTTTTTAAACCATCGACCGTACTCCGCGTTCACGGGTAGCAAGGGTTTCAAGGCACCTGACGATATCGATTTTTCTTAATTAAAAGAGAATTGAGTACATTAGCAAGAGTCACTTACGTTCCGAGAGGAGTCGTGGGAAGAGTCTGGAGGGAAGAACAGCAGGAAAGAGGCGAAGGGAGGAAGCAAGGCCTGAAGAAGTTTGGGAAGTCGTGTCGAGGGGGAGGAAAGGGAGAAAGGTGGCCGTTGTTTTTGTTGGAGAAACTTGACCTCTTAACCCTCAACAGCCACCACCACCACCACCACCACCACCACCACCACCACCACCACCACCACCACCACACCACCACCACCACCACCACCACCACCACCACCACCACCACCACCACCACCACCACCACCACCACCACTACTACTACTACTACTGCTGTTATGTCCTCAACGACATTTACGTTATCATCATCATCAACATTACCTTCATCGCCGCCACCGCCCTTAACTCTCGCCCCTCTTTTTCCTACCATCAGTAATACCACTATCACCATAATCATCACCTTTAAATCACTACCATCTCCTCCTCCTCTGCCACCACCACCACCACCACCACCACCATTGCAATCATCCTTTTCATCCCCTCCCTCCCCAACACCACCATCACCCACCTCCTCTCCCCTCGCTCTCCTATCTCTCTCTCTCCCTCTTCATCCCCCCTTCTCTCCCCCTCCCTCCCTCTCCACTGGCAGTAAAACCTTGGCAAGTTTATAGTATTACTTGCCTCGCTGGAGAGGTTCAAGATATTTTCAGTGACTCAGTTCGTGAATCGATTCTGGAGAAAGGATATTCGCTGTTATATACAATATATTTTTCTTTTTCCAAGCAAGCGTACATTTTTAAAAGCTGTCTCCGTAGCTGTACCCGTCTACCTTGTGTAGTTCTTCAATTGTCAATAGAGATGAATTAAGGAAACAGTCTGTAGAAAAAGCAATGTGTATTCAGTCAGAAAGATAGATAACATGAGTGGTTCAGCAGTACGTGGCGTGATACAGCTAAGTAGGATGACCCTCCGTAGACCGTGTGCCTGAATTTTTAAACGTGGATGCATTAGGAGCATACGTTGTGCCTGCCCTGCCCTGTTACCCTTGAAAGCCTCTTGAAGTGTTAATGTAAGAACATGATTTGTGAGCGAAACGGGTCTAAATCAAAGCCTTAAATACTTACCTCGTGTTATCATGTGCAAGGAAAGGATAGAAAAGCAGAACATTGTGATATTTTCGACAAGAATTCGGTGGATGAGACCAGGAACACTGGACACAAAGCAATGTAGAAAGTGTGGAGGCTGTTTCGGTGAAGGGGGAAGGCGGGGATGGGGGAGGAGTAAGTGGCAGGACGTCGACTGTAATACAATCCGTAGCGAAGATGTGAAGGAGGGACAGGAAAGACGGGAGTGAGGTGTCCAGGATACGAGAGGGCAAAATGTACGACGTGAAGCCTCTCTTGTGTGATGTAGCCGATCGTGTGTGTGTGTGGGTGTGTGACGAGAGGCTGGCGCGTGTGTGTCTGGGTGGGGACAGCCGTCGGTCAAAGCAGGTGACATGTGAGAGCGATTTGAGGCTCGAATTTTGAGAGCAAATGACACCTACGTAGAACTAAAGCGGCTATGATGAAAAATAAATTAAATGGAAATGCTGATACTATTTCATTCGACTGTCAAATAAAAAAAGAAAAAGAAAACATTTACATATTAGATAATACAACAGAGGAAAATGAGTTGGGAAGGCGTGAAATATGCGTTGATATAACACAGTAATCTGAAAGGAAACCAGAAATATACGACTGCTGATACCTTGAGATTGAAAAATAAGCAGAAAAATACGAGTACGTGAAAAATATTCCTCTTTCCCATAAAATACTGCGAGGCGGGATCAAAAAATATGATAAAAAAGAAAAGGAAAAGAGAAAATGAGAGAAAAAGAAGGAACAAAAATAAAAAATGAAAATGGATGAATGAGGTGAGGGGAAACTTAGGAGGAAACGGTAAAACGAAGTAAGGTATTCAAAAAGCGAAAATCGATGTACAGCCTCACTCAGGAAAGCTTCGGGCGGTTTATGGGTGAGGGAATGGGTAAGGCCCGTGAGGGATGGGCTAATGGGAATGGGTGAGCTGGGCGTCGTCTCCGGGATCTTAACGTGAAGGAAGACATTAAGGAAGTTCATTGCTGGAGGCTGTTCGGGAGGGATCGTCAAGGGGGGGGGGAGGAGAGGGGAGGAGATGCGTGTGTTGGGGGGTTGAAGGGAGTGGTGAGAGGAAAATGTTCGCTGATTTTCCTTTTTCTCCGTCATTTAGTCTGTCTGTTTATATATCTATCTATCTATCTGTCTATCAATGTATCTATTTTCATATGTGTTATATCTATGTATTTATCTATCTATGCATTTATCTATCTGTCAGTCAGTCTGTCTATCTGTCTGTCTGTCAGTCAATCCATAGGTCTGTCAGTACGCCAGTCAGTCAGTCAGTTAGTTCTCTCTCTCTCTCTCTCTCTCTCTCTCTCTCTCTCTCTCTCTCTCTCTCTCTTTAAATATCTATCTATCTCTATTCAGTGTGTGTGTGTGTGTGTGTGTGTGTGTGTGTGTGTGTGTGTGTGTGTGTGTGTGTGTGTGTGTGTGTATGCGTGTGTGCGTGCATGTGCGTGCGTACGTGTTTGTGTATTTGTTTATTTGTATTTGAATAATAAAAGCGTACAAAAAATGATTGAAGCTCATGTCCACATATGTAGCTAAATCCAAATTAGGTATAAACTCATGCAAATCTTTTCCTCTAACATGGCATTCGTACTATTCCAAATGTCAATGATTCTATTTGGGAAGCTGAGTTTTTTTTTGCTTCCTTTAAACATCTGGTCTTCATTAATATATATTCATGCCCTCTGTTATTTTTTCCCATCTTCCCTCACCAGCGAATCTTCTCTGTTCACCCGTTCAACCATGTGTGTGTGTGTGCGTGTGCGTGTGCGTGTGTGTGTGTGTGTGTGTGTGTGTGTGTGTGTTCCCTTGGTCTACACTGCTCCCTCAGAACAAGAAAGAACCAGGTGTCTCTTTCCCGATTTGGCTTCCGATGGTTTTGTAATATCGTTTCGTTATTTTCATTATTTTTTTCTTGAATGTTGCTTGTCGTGTGGGTTACGGAAAAGTTACTCTTGTTATGAATATTGTTATGATTTTAGTTTTTATTAATATCTTATAGTTTTAAGTATCAACTTTATTGTTATTAATGCTTTCATTATCATTATTATTATATTGAGTGTTATGTGTGTGTGCATGGGTGTGTGTACTCATGCCTTGTCTTGGGCACCCCACTTTAAGGGGAAAACTATATAGCTAGGTAGATATATAGATAGATTATTATTATTATTATTAATATCATTATCAATATTATTTATATAGTTATTATTGTTTTTTATCATTATTATTATCATTACCACCACCACTACTGCTGCTGCTGCTGCTGCTGCTGCTGCTGCTGCTGTTAATGATAGAACTAATACTCCTTCTATCATTACAACTACTAATGCTTCTATTATTATTATTACTACAACAACTACTACTACTACTACTACTACTACTACTACTACTACTACTACTACTACTACTACTACTACTACTGCTACTACTACTTCCACTACTACTACTGCTACCACCACAACTTCATTAACAAAATAATTCCTAATTTACATTCGAACTCAGTATAGTAAAACCTTTCATAAAACCTAAATGATAGAAAAAGAAAAGGTTAGGGTTTTTTTTCCGTTGGCTATTCAGGGCACATAGCTGGGTGAGGCTGGAGCTCGTTAGTTCAGGTCGCATACGAAACACGCCACTCGACCAGAAGGCGCTGACTGGGAGGCTAGGCGTGAGCGGTGTTCTCTATTTATATGGCCACTTACAGGCAGTGAGCGGCGCCCTTGCCCCACGCCTGCAGCAGTGTGGTGCAAAGGTTCGTGCTGGGCTGAATGGTATGTAACGCTTGTGTGTGTGTATCCGATGTGCAAATGTTGAAAAAAATATTTGGTTAATTAAGAATGTACCGTGTGTATATATATATATATATATTTTTTTTTCCTCGCTTTCTTTCTCTTTCTTTTTTTTCTCTATCTCTTTTCTCTCTTTAATTCCTTCTCGTCGTTCCACATGTTTGTTTGCTAGTTTATGGTTGCCCCTTATTACTTTTCCCCTACTTTTACGCTTCCCTCACTTCCCTTCCTGATAAGCTTTTTCTCACTTCTCCCTCGGATAAGCTTCCCCTCACTTCCTATCCTGATAAGCTTCCTCTTGCTCCCACCTCCAATAGCCTTCCCCTCAGTCCCCCTTGTCGGTATGTCTCTCCGCAGCCCCCGACCATCCTACACCTCCCCCTCTGTGTTGCCCTCCCCTCAATCTTTGAACCCAGTAAGACTCTCGGCACCCCTCGCCCCCCCTCGCCCCCCTAGCCCCCCTCCCCCTTTCCGCAGCCTTCCTCGTAGCACCTCTCATCGTAAAATGGCAAAAGTACGACCCACTCATAAAATTTTACGCACTTGAAGTAACAAAGTAGGTTTACGACAACCCCGTCACCACCCTCCCCGGAAACGTTAATATGGCACACCAGCCTCCCATGAAAAGGTAATATGGCAACACTACGACGGCAATATGGCGTCATCCGTTTTACAAGGCCGCCGATATGGCATGTCTGCCCCACACGAAGGCGATGATCTGGCACCCGTGTTTTCTTCCACGCAGCTGTACTGTGGCGGCACTGGCACTGTGGGTTCCTCGGAGGCGTCGGTATGAGAACAGTTCCTTCTTTTTAGAGGTTTTACCACGGGGTATTACATGGATCCACATGTTTCTCCCTATAACCAGAGGCAATTTGGTCCACTAGAGGGTGTCTGGCCCTAAGAATGTAACATAGTAGATGGAATATAATCGCCTGCCATCGAATGTTTGCGTCCAAGAAACAACGATGAAGATTTTCCCTTCACAGTGTTTGTTGCATTCATTACATCATGCAGCTGAAGCTTAAATTAAGTTTCTGCTCAATAGTAGCTGTACATCTTGATTTTTTTTTTTCTCGCTGTTCCCTATACTTGGGTTGTTTTTAAGAATACCAATTGTTTCTAGTTTCAGCAGAACCACACTGCAACATTCTCTTAGTTTATAATACTTCTTTTGAACTTAGTTGAAGTTCTTCCAACTTATGCTCACGGGGCTTTGTTACATGGGTAAGGTACCTATTTAACTTTTCGTTCAGGACATTATTGTTTTTAGTTAAGCATTTATTTTACGGTGGCAAAGAGACGAAAGGTGAAAAATATCAATTCACGTATTTTGTCTGTTGTCGACCCAGACAGATAACGTCAACAATATAATCTTTAACTTGAAAGAGGTTTTTCATTTGTTTATCTATTTATATTTCTTTTCTATCACATCCCAGGTTCCTGTTAACTAGCAACTCTCTCTCACACATGTTCAGATGGAAAGCTAAAGAATGAAAATCTCTGTACCTGAACCTTGAGGTCATATGGTCAACTGGTGCATTCCTATGGGTTATTAGTAATTATATACTCACGTAGCTACATTGTTTGTGACTTTTTTTGTGCTATTAGGCTTGTTGCATATCGTTTCCTATAGATATGATTTTCAAACTGCCAATTACTGAAGATAGATGACAATTAACTTTCGTATAAGTTTGTAGTCATCATTTGATACTGTCACTGAAAGATATTCAATTTAAAGTCATTGGTAACTTGTGAATGAAGTTATATATATATATATATATATATATATATATATATATATATATATATATATATATATATATATATATATGTATGTTATATAAGATATTGTGAAGCAATTACCTGATCATTACGATAATTACACAATAATAACAATTCCAGGCGGTGATGTGGCCACATTAATGCCTAGAGAGAGACTAATGGATTGATTGATGTTAAGGCACTGCAACAACACAGTCATGTGCCACAACCCAGACTGTGTGTGTGTGTGTGAGAGAGAGAGAGAGAGAGAGAGAGAGAGAGAGAGAGAGAGAGAGAGAGAGAGAGAGAGAGAGAGAGAGAGAGAGAGAGAGAGAGAGAGAGTTCCCTCTTTAACTTTATCAGAAACTTTCACACCCAAAACTTGGTGCCCATAAAGCCAAATTCACCCTCGTATGCACGTACGCGGGGCGCCGCGGCTCCAACAGCAAGGATTTGACCCCGCGATGGCCGACTTATCCTTACCTGACTTCCACTGATGGCTCATTCTTAGGCTCACTTCATAACCTCATGACTATATAGAACGAGTGCAACGCTTCCTGAGTCTTCTGATAATGCTGCTCGGGGCTCTTACTTGCAAAGAACAGTCACATTGGACGGTGTATGTTTTTTTCTAGAAGACTTTTATAACCGTATGAGTTCATGAAATGTGATACTTAGAATATACTGCCATTTGAGACTTCCTTTCAGTAAGTTTGGTTAAGTATTTGACAGTCTGACACATAGACTACTAAAACAAAAGTGTAACAAAAATAAAACAATCAGAATATATTTAGCATTTGTTGAAAACACCTGGAATATTTATATTCATATATCTGTTATCTATCTATGTATCTATTGATTACCTTTGTCATGATAAAGGTGTAATGGCATCATGTGCCGTCACGGGAATGCAAGAATAATTCCGCATCGCCTTACATTCTCCTTGGAAATAGAAAAATCATATAGAGTATTGTTTCAGTGGGGAGAGAAACACCTAATGCGGCTGCTCCCTCATCTCTTTTCACCTACAGCTGTACTAAGGTCTGGGGATTGCCTGCTGCAGGAGTCCGTACAGTCCCCAGAGTGGCATGTGTTTTATGTTTATAGCTGTAGTTTTTCCAGGGAGCAAGTACGTGTCTTTTAAGTCTGGCGTGAGAGAGAGGTGTGGTGCAAGGAGAACACACCGCCCCACATTCAGAATTAAGACAAGTACTAGTAGGTCAGGGAGAAGCTACAGCCGGGAACTTACATCATACTATGCCGCCTGGACACTTAAGAATATTGCTTCTTAGTTATACGTTAAACAGCTATTGTTGACCTTATATGACGAGAGAGAGAGAGAGAGAGAGAGAGAGAGAGAGAGAGAGAGAGAGAGAGAGAGAGAGAGAGAGAGAGAGAGAGAGAGTAATGGTTGAGTAGCCAAAGTGCACAAAAGATCCTACTCTCTCCCTCTCTTACCCCCGGGCCAGGGACAAGAGTGAACCCAAATTGTTACGGCCATGATTAGCCCACGTTGAGCACCCTTGATGGCACAGAAAACACCCTCCACCGCCCCCCCACTCCCAGCACGCCTCCAGAGTATAGTTGTTAAGTGGCCTCGCTAAGTGTCGAGCGGCACCGTCATAAAATACACAACTAATATTAGATAATGTTCACTTGTTTTTCTTTCTTTTTCCAATCGTGCTGCTGATGCCTTTGGGTTAATTTCTGTGAGTAGGTTTCGATGACAGAGAATGTAGAGTTTATCCAATATTAAGTGCGAATGTTTTTTTTTCTTCTCACTAATATCTGATTTTTATTTTTTCAACCCGAATAATTAAATGCATTCGATAATTACTATTCTGTGTGTGTATCGCTTTCTGCGGGTGACTATAATGAAAGGAAATGGCTTGATTTAAGGTAATTATTGAATTTAATTAATGAATTCTAATTAATGTTACATACGTTTTATTCTGATTGGTGTTATGTAAGAGAAGAAATGTGTCATAGGCAAGTATTGAAGTAGATAAAGCGAACCCATTAGGCTGCACTAACCCCTGCTGTCCTAAAACCCAGCAGGTAGCAGGTGATGGCCTCGCCGCCCGTCACCCATGCATCACACCACAGCGACACACCTGGCCAATTACTGACCACCTCCATGGCAAAAGTTTCATCACACACACACGCACGCACGCACGCACACACGCGCACACACACACACACACACACACACACACACTACGGTCACTATGGTCTGGATGATCACGTGCTGGACTTCTGATAGTCAGCCATTTCCCTTCCCGAAAGAGGTCAGAGCTCATAGAGACGGATCTATGGGTGCGACTGAGTCCTCCCACACATCACGCACCTGCTCAAGGGGGACAGTGACTGCTCAGTGAAAAATCTTTAACGACATTAGCGAGGTTCGAACCCACGCCTTGTCGGATGGAAGCCGGGGATGTTAACCACTGACCCACAGAAGTGGTGTGTGTGTGTGTGTGTGTGTGTGTGTGTGTGTGTGTGTGTGTGTGTGTGTGTGTGTGTGTGTGTGTGTGCCACTGCGCATTAGCAGAACAATTTGACAAAATCCAGTGAAAAAGAATGACGAGAATTGCTTTAACTTTATTGAATTATGCAGTAGCTTTGGTGGGGAGCCTAATACCACACCCTTTGATCGCCAGACTTTTTTACTCTTTTTGTCCGTGAGACATGGGATTTACAACATATGTTTTCGTTTTCTTTGTTTGTTGTAAAATGCGACTAAAAGGGACAGAACAACTCCTCCCTTGGAATATTTTCGCATCTCAAGAAACAAGAATAAAACAGAGGATTCATTCCATATCATATCAAATGTATTGTTTTATTTTGCTGTTTTATCTTGTTATTTTGTCTGTGTCCTTCTCGCTTTAACGTCACCACACATGTGCGGAAAACGGCAAGTTGTATAAAAGGTTTTCTTTTACCGGCTTTCACCTGTCGGGGAGCATCAGGCACGATAGAGGGTATGTATGCCATGCAACAGGAAAGATGCTTAGTATTCTGGTCCAGTGGCGCCAGATTTTTGGTTGTTTTATTGCTACACGTCTCCCTTTACAATATTCACATCACGGGCATGGGCGGATGGACATAATCCGTCAATGCCAGCCGCCCATTCTGGTGGAATAGTCAAGTTCATTGGAAAACATATAGAAACAATTACTAAGAAACATTTGTATTTATAACGAGGGTAATTAACATGTTGGCGAGCTTTGTTTAAATACTTGCGTTAGATAAGGTTTGTATCTGTGTATCTATTTACTAAAACTAATTAATTTATAGCTACGTTAATATATTTGTACCGAGTTATTCCTTTCGTAGAGAGGGTTGTTCCTGCTCGCACCTTCCCCCTGGCGATTTAATTAGTTTCCTCATTCTGAATTCTCTCCCAGAGTGATGTTAGGCCTGGAGGTCCTTTCACTCTTATTTACCTCCCCGTGGCCTGAAGTATGATATGGAATAATTCTTCGCTGCCCCGCTTACACACAACATAGAAACTTGTAGAATAACTTCCATCAGAGTTATGTAAGTTGTCGTTGCTTTGTTGAGTGTTGTAAGTATCCTACATAAGGTTGCGTGTGATGAAGCGTTGTAAATAATTAATTGAATTGTTTCGTTTACTACTTTTGTATAGCATTTTTGGGTCGTAATCAGTAAGAGTCGACTGGTACTCTGAGTTTGATTATGTGAAGATTGTGGGAGATGGTGTTAC
>JAPQNM010000013.1:37794073-37804073 GCA_029783475.1 Metacarcinus magister | reverse complement strand
AAAGATGGGATGAGAAAGAGAAGACATAAAAGAGAATGGAAGGAAAGAAATGGGGGAATACGAAGGAAAAGGAAAGGTGACGCTAGCATAGAAAGACGCTTTTATGTATATAGCGAAAGAACGAGCGAGAGAGAGAGAGAGAGAGAGAGAGAGAGAGAGAGAGAGAGAGAGAGAGAGAGAGAGAGAGAGAGAGAGAGAGAGAGAGAGAGAGAGCAGCAACGCCTACTGGCAGATAGACAGACAGATACTCACGTTGTGGTACCAGGTAATGTTGTACACGTCCGGATTAGCCTTGACGGTACAGATGAAGGTGATAGTGCCCCCTTCCCGCACGTCTGCCTGCATCCCTCCTTTCTCTACGCTGCTGGTGGCCACAGGCAGGACTGAAGGGAGAAGAGGGAATTGTGGCCGTGGTGGGAAGTGGCAGCAGAAGCAAGGAATATTGGGAAACGCGAGTGGGAGAGAGGAAGTGGTTATACGAGTGAAAGTTGTGAGAAAACAAAGAAGAGGGAGAGAGAAAAAGAGAAAGAGAAAGAGAAAGAAAGAGGGAGGGAGAGAGAGAGAGTCAAACTAATAAATAGACAGACAGACAGGCACACAGAAGGGAATGGTCAAGAATATAGCTTGCCATTACCACGTACTGGTCATATATATTTTACACAGATCATTGAATAAATATTTCCCAAAGGATATACGGAAGGTTATGTGTACTGTTGTGTGTCAATATGTATATGTGTATTATGATGAGGAGGAGGAGGACGAGGACGAGGAGGAAGAGGTAGTGGTAGCGGTGGTGGTGGTAGTGGAGGGAGATGTGTGAATGGTTATGAAAGGGAAGCTAATAGTGATAGTGGTGTAGGGATGATGGTGTGGTTGGCTGTGTTACAAGTGGGAACATTAGTTATTCATGATTGCAATTACGGTGTTGGTGTTGGTGGTGGTGTTGGTGGTGGTAAAAGTAGTGTAGATCTATATTAATCCTTATCGTGTTGGCAGTTATATATTTTGTGTTTGCTATAAAGGTGTTTATTAATGTTATTAGTGTCTGGTAATGATAGTGGTAGTAGTGACAGTAAATTGGTGCGATAATGGAGGTGAGGTGTGTTCAATGTGATGATGGAGTGAGGTGGGTAAAGTGTTTGTGGGGGTTGTAGTAGTAATCATAGAGTTGGTAGTAAGTGTTGTCCTCCTTGATGTATTGATGGTGTTGGTATTGGTGTATATGGTGGTGGCAGAGGCAAAGGTGGTGATGTAGTCGATGTTAATATTACTGGCAGTGATGTAGGTGGTAGCTGTATTGATGATATAGTGATGACAGTGATGAAAACTATGTAATGGTGACTTTAGTGTTGGTATTATTGGTCATGGCGGGGACAGAGTGTGTGATGCAAGCGGTGATGGTGTAGGTAGTGACGGTGGCGGTGGTGGGAGGCTCCGTACATACCTAGGCATACTCACAGTGGACTGCGAGGGTGAGCTGGTCGTGCAGAACAGTGCCGGGCAGGGCGGGGCTGAACGCCTTGCACACTAGCGGCACCCCGTGATCACCAGGCTCCAGCGTCAGCCGCACCTCGCTCACACTCACGTTCACGCTCACAAACACCTGTAGGCGAGGAGGAGAGGCGTTGTTGAGTGTCAGGAGGAAAAGAAACGAAAAATTCGAGGGGAAAGTATTGGAGGAGGCTAGAGTCTGGTAAAGGGTACATGTAAATGAAGGAAGTATTTTGCACAGCCCATGTTTTTTATTTATTTTTTTATATTTTTTGAGCTTTGGTGGCTTAGAGAAGTTATTCACGTGGTATTGGTGTCACGATGGGCTTTTTGTGAAAATATATGTTTATTGTTACAAAAAAGAAATTGTTCTTTTTTTACTTCACCGTGTTGGGCATGGCGAAGTATTATCATTACCACTGTGTGAGTGTGTGTCTGTGTCTGTGTGTGTCTGTGTCTGTGTATGTACGTGTGAGTGTGTTTGCACCCTTAGCTCAAATGGTTTGCATTGGATCTTGATAAGAGTTGGTATAGGTAAGATCACAAGGGCAATGCACAACGACACACTCTGAAACTGTGTGAATTTATGAGTTCTTACATAGAAATTGGACAATATGACAAGGATATCAGCCGTTGGCATTCATACAGAAGCGGGTGTGAAGTGCATCATCTACAATTGCCTTATTTCTCAACGTGTTCCATAAGTCTTTTGCATCATCCGTAGTAATCATAACCTTTAGTTGCAACACACATTTTTTTTCTCAATTCTAGACAGCAACGGTATATCCTTTACATTTTGTTTATATTCGGTGAAGAGAGAAAGAGAGAGAAAAAAAGTAAGAGAGAGAGAGAATGGTACAACTACATGGATGGCTACAGGATAACAGAAAGGCACTTCTTTGAATCATACATAACAGAGGACCACTACCTCACCCAACAGTTTGCATCGACCACCTGTAAGGACAAAAGGCCCGGCGTAAGGAGATACCGAATACCTTCACGTGGCAACCATTTGTTTACCGAGAGGAATGAGGGTCCGACCAGTCGATGCCACTCAATAGACCAGACGATACTGCGCTTGTAATACCTCTATGCTTTGAATGAGAGAGAGAGAGAGAGAGAGAAGGAAAAAGAAAAAAACGAGAGATACAAACAGACAGACATGTATATTTAATTCCATCCAATAGATCCATCACATATCTATTTACAAAATTTCTAGTGTCTCCATCAATGGCAACTTTCACTCTAAGACATTATAAACTTAGCAACAACATAGGGGATATAACGATAATATATAGTGTGTGTGCTTTTAACATAGACTAGACATTCTTTACTGTGTTTGGCAGAAGTAGCGGTAGGGCAAAAAACCGTGGAATATAATTGTAATGAGTTTATCATCTTCTTTTTTTCTGTAACGATATCCTTGCGTGACTGTGTAGATGAGCGCAACATATGCTCTCTAGACACGCAGACGGTAGGGTGTAGAGGAGAATAGGTGAAACACGGCAAGGGAGGTGCAAAAAGGGTGTACGAGGAGATAACCAGTACACCGTCCAGCAGGCTTTTAGCAGGTAACGATCTTATGTAGTGAGAGAGAGAGAGAGAGAGAGAGAGAGAGGAGAGAGAGAGAGAGAGAGAGAGAGAGAGAGAGAGAGAGAGAGTGAGAGAATTAAAAAACGCACACACTCGCCCGCTCACACACACACACACACACACACACACACACACACACACACACACACACACACACACACACACACACACACACACACACACATGTGTACGTGCGCGGGGTGCAAATAACTAATTAATCCCTGAAAGAGAAGAAGAAAGAGAGAATTGAGGAGGGGGAGTGAGAGGATCGAAGAGAGAGAGAGAGAGAGAGAGAGAGAGAGAGAGAGAGAGAGAGAGAGAGAGAGAGAGAGAGAGAGAGAGAGAGAGAGAGAGAGAGAGAGAGAGAGAGAGAAAGGAACAAGTGAATAATTGAAGTTAATTAATAAATGAGTGAAAGAAAATGAGTGAACTAATAAAGAAGCGTGTGACGAAGAAAGGGAATGAGAGAGGAGGGGAAGTAATGTCCTGGATCATTGCTCTTACTGATTCATCTGTCAATACCTCCAAAGTAATGACATCACCTCCTTTCTCCCTTACTCCTCATCGTGACCCCATCCTTCCTTCATTCTCTCCTTCCCTCCTTCCTTCCTTCCTTCCTTCCTTCTTTCTTTACTCTTCTCTGACCTTGACCCTCACACCTCGACTTACTTTATTTCATCCGTCCCTTCTATCTCTTGCTTGGCTCCGGCTCTCTTATGTCCTTTCCAGCTGTTCTGTTATCTTTATTTTGTTCCTGCCGTCCATGTTGAACCCCTGTTGCCCTCCCTTTACTTTATATCCTTTTTCCTGCCTCATTCGTGCTGTCCGTGTATTACATTTACTGTTTCTGCCTCGGCCTCTCTCTCTCTTTCTCTCTCTCCTGTGTTTATTTTACTCTTTAACATTTGTTGATCCCTTTATTTTGTTCCACCTGTCGCTTTCTACTGTATTTATGTATTATTTGTCTTTTTTTTCTCTCTTTATTTCTCTCGCTCACTCGCAAAAATGGCAGAATATTCACACAGGTTCTGAAAATAAAACCCAAAGGAAGGAAAAAATCCACCTTGAAGTGAATAGAGTGAAACTGAATCGCACACACACACAGTCAAAGACCTTGGCGTTACAATTACCAGTAACCTGATTTCTTTCCTCTAAAGGGCAACGAAGCAGACACAAAAGTTAAAGGGGATGTTTGGTTTTATTTAAGTTAACTTCATTTACATGGAGAGGCAAAGGAAACCATATTAGAATTACTCTATAATTTTTGACTTAATTTACAAGCTTTGATCTCCTTTGTTAGGCTTATGATATTTAAAACTTACTTATATCATGCCTGTAGTACTTGTCCTAACTCAGCGAAGTGAAGTTAAGTAGAAGTTATACGCGTTCTCTTACTAAATAAAAAACCCGTCCATTTACTGTAATTCACAAGCATTTATAGAAAACATGAGGATGAATATATGTACGACGGATACTAAATTTTTTACCGCTTTAACCTGCTACTGTAAACATGTAGGTAATGAAAGAGGAAAAAAATCTTCATTAAGTAGGAGTAAATTGTACTAAACGAGCGTGCGTCAGGGATATCTAGTGTAGTGTAAATACGTTCAAAACACAACCTTCGCTATAATTTGTCCAACACAGATGGATTGCATGACCCGCTCTGGTGCAAGGATACAAGCGCTGCGTCGAGAATGAACAAAACTTATGGCTCTGTGGGGTATCTCTCTCCCTTTTTTTTTTTTTTCTCTCTCTCTCTCTCTCTCTCTCTCTCTCTCTCTCTCTCTCTCTCTCTCTCTCTCTCTCTCTCTCTCTCTCTCTCTCTCTCTCTCTCTCTCTCTCTCTCTCTCTCTCTCTCTCTCTCTCTCTCTCTCTCTCTCTCTCTCGTTTTTTATACTCCTCATTGATCTAATTCTTTTTATCTTTTTTTTTACCTTTTTTTCTTATCAGTCTTGCATTCTCCATGACTCACGGCGTGTTTTTACCTTAATAACTAATCAATCTCAAAGGCCTCTCTCTCTCTCTCTCTCTCTCTCTCTCTCTCTCTCTCTCTCTCTCTCTCTCTCTCTCTCTCTCTCGCTCTCGCTCTCGCTCTCGCTCTTGCTCTCGCTCTCACTCGCTCTCAAATCTTTATTACAGTCCACTTTTTTTTTTGTGTGGCTCCTCAGACGCCTACGCGGTTTCACGTTTGGTTGTTAATTAATCTCGTCAAAGGTAAGGCTTCCTCCTTCCTGCTGAGAAAAAAGTAGTTATTTTTTTTTCTTTTTAATCTTGATCCTTGATATAGCGCACCCCCCCTACCCCCCCTCGCTCTATTTCTCTTCCTTATCTGAGTTCTAAATATATATGTCTGTTTGGTGGAGGAAAAAATAAAGGACCAAGAGCAGGGGAAGGAAGAAGAAATGGACGTATGAAAAGAGGAGGAGGAAGAGGAAGTGGTATAGGTGGTGGTGGTGGTGGTGGTACTGAAGGTGTAGAAGAAGGAGAAGGAGGAGCAGGAGGAGCAGCGGGAGGAGGAGGAAAAAGAAGAAGAGGAGGAACAGACAAAGAGATGAATAGAAGCAGTGGATAAAAAGGATAATATGCTTTTCTTCATACGTCTTCGTGCTGTACTTGTGTGAGTTTATCCCTCCCATGTACCCTCTTTAACTCATTCTCTTTATCCCTCCTTTCCCTTTTACTCCTTTCCTTGCTTGACATCTCTCTTTTCCTCTATCATACCCCCTACCTGCTTCCCATTCTTTGACTCTCCTCTCATACCTCCCTCCTGCTCCCGTATGTATTCATGAGTAACCAGCATCCTTTCATGCGGGGTAAGAGAGGCTGTCCGCGTGAATAAAGACCTCCAAGGTGATCACAGTTAAAGAAGTAGTGGTTGGCAATGACAGGAAATACTACTAAAGGCAGTGTATTAAAGAGGTAACGTCTTTAAAAGGGTTTGTGTTGCTTATGTGGCTAATATCTAGTGGGCTGAATGAAGGAGTAAAGTGAGGGAGGCTGATTGGACCTCAAGTTTAAGGGGGAATGGCTGAATGCTACGTGAATGTGTGAGTGTTTGAGAAATTACTAAGAAGTGACTGACCGGTAAAAGGATGACTGAAAGCCTCCAGTGGTGATTGAACGTTGAAGAAGGTAATGACGGAACTCTTTGTGGGAAGAGGTTGACCTTTGCTCCCCAAAATTACTTCCAAGGGTGGCCGCGCACAGTCAAGTGTTCTGCTTTAAGGGAAACCAACTCGCGGCGGCGCCTTCGGAACACGTGAAGGGACGCAGAACTTCCCAGACTCTTGTTGACATAATAATCTCGTAGCATAAACTAAACCTGACGGCGGGAGGGAGAGTGGTGTCTGGCGTGTGGTGGCCCCTGTAGTGGTATACGGCGTGGTGTTGGTGGCGGTAAGTGGGTAGTTTGTGGTGATAGTGGATGGTCGGGGGTGATGGCTAGTGGTAGGTAGGTAGTGGTGGTGATGGTGGTAGGGATAGAGGTGTGGTGTGGTGCATTGTGGTGATGGATAGACGGTGGTTTTGGAGGTGGATGTAATGGTGGTGATCTATAGTGGTAGTGGTGGTGGTAGTGGTGGTGGTGGTGGTGATAATGGGGAGTGGCAATCGAGGTGAACATAATGATGGTGAGTGGTGGTGATGGAGTAATGGTGGTGTCGTTTGGGGGTCTTGTTAGCTCTCTCCATTCACCTCATTTAGCGAGAATGTAACTTGAAGCCTTGACACCAGTGAAATGCTGCACCAATGAACGTTTTTTTTTTTGTGTGTGTGTGTGTTTGTGTTTGTGTTTTCTTTGCTTGTTTGTCATAACTTTATACTGCTTCCTCATTGATGACCCGAACCTTTTATGTGTGTGTGTGTGTGTGTGTGTGTGGGTGTGTGTGTGGGTGTGGGTGTGCGTGTGCGTGTGCGTGTGGGTGTAGAATATCCGCGTTACGTGCAGCTCAGGGTTTAATTTTGTATCCAGATTTGTGTTTGAACAGTAATTTCAGCACTGCACGATTAACGCTAATAAATCCGAGCTTCATTCAGATTTTAAATTTGTTCGACTGAGCAAAACTTCTATTTCCGGTTATATGTAAGCAGCGAGCCGCACACACTGCTCTGGGCCGGGTTGTATAACACATAGGTACACTACATTTACAAACACAAACACACACACACACACACACACACACACACACACACACACACACACACACACACACACACACACACACACACACACACACACACACACACACACACACACACACAACTACTCCTCTTGCATATGAATATTCTCTTCACTCACATCGCTACAGTTGCTTTCTATAGTCCAAGGACGTTCCAGTATAAGGAGAAATCTTCCATTCGAATATATAGAATCACTTCAGACATCTATGCGAGAGATTTACGAAACATATACATATTTTGGTAAGTTAAATTCCTTTGACTTGTCTTTGTATGTAAAAAAAAAGTCTTGGAAAAGCTAATCGTTCTATCATGGCATTAGTCATTGACAAGTTTCTTATTTTCGTGGTTCAAGTTTGTAACACACGTGGGTACTTTTTCCACGCAGCAGTGATCGGTATCTGCCACGCCCTTGTTGTCGATCCCTCAGAGTCCAGCTGGTGGTGTGGCAAGAGAGGTTCACAAGAAGAATTTCTCGAGTCGGTCTTGTTCCCAACTTTTCTCAGGTGAGGATTAGTTTGGCTCGAGAAACTCAATTAGTTGAAGTTTTAGCTCCATCAAACTATCATCTGGGTGTTGTGTTTGTGTTGTTTGCAGCAGCTGATGATTTATGGTGAGAGTTGGTCTTGTGTTATCTTTGGTCATATTTTTTTTATTTTTTATTTTTCCTGACTTAAACTTCACTTCTTCATATCTCAGTCTTTCATTCTTTCTTCTGCAATGTCAATGTTTATTTTTCTTTTCTTATTGTTCTTGTTCTTTGATGTTTTTCTTCTTCAACTTTTCCTCCAACTCTTGCTCCTCCTGTTTTGTTTTTTTTATGTCTGCTTTCTTCCTCTTCCTCCTCCTCCACCTTCTCTCTTTCTTTCTTTCGCCTCCTACTGCTCTTCCTCCTTCTCCCCCTCCTCCTCCTCCTCCTCCTCCTCCTCCTCCTCCTCCTCCTCCTCCTCCTCCTCCTCCTCCTCCTCCTCCTCCTCCTTCTCCTTCTTCTATTCCTCCTCCTCCTCCTCCTCCTCCTTCTATTCCTCCTCCATCATCATAATTATCAACATCATCATCATTTTTTTTCTTGTTTACTCTTTTTCTCCTTCCTCTTCCTCTTCCTCTGCCTCTGCCGCTTCCTCTTCCTCTTCCTCTTCTTACTTTTCTTCCTTGTTCAGTAGTAGTAGTAGCAATAGTAGAAGTAAAAGTAAAAGTAGAAGTAATGGGAGTAGTGGCAGTACCGGTAATGGTGGCGTGTAGGTAATGAGGAAGGTGGATGACTGAATATTCTAGTGTCTGTACAAGCTGAGGTGAAGAAAGGAAGTAATTCAAGGACAATGGTGGTAGGCAGGTGGTAGGCGGGTGGATGGGTGGATGGGTGGGTGGGTGGGCAGTGCAGGGAGTATAGGCAAGGCGAGGCGGGGCCAGTGTTGCTTTCTGGGGCGAGATATATAACCTGAACAGTCAAGGTTGCGGGAAACTCATTTGTCAAGAGTCCTCCTTTGGCCTCCTCACTCCTGCAGACCGAAAAAAAGAGAGAGAGAGAGAGAGAGAGAGAGAGAGAGAGAGAGAGAGAGAGAGAGAGAGAGAGAGAGAGAGAGAGAGAGAGAGAGAGAGAGAGAGAGAGAGAAACCCCCCACTGAAAATTAATCATAGTATACGTGTATTATCCCTTTATCAGAGAGAAGTGATATTAAGCACCTTATTTTTCCCTTTTTGAGGAAATATTTTCGTGTGTGGAGGCGCCACGGGAGACTGAAAGGAGCTACTGAGATTGCTTATGTCTAGCTTGTGGTGTCTTCTGGGATTTGAAAAAGGTTAGAGGGAAGTGGTTTTGATTCAGCTGTAGTGGGGTTAGGACTCCAATTAGTAAGTGTTTTAGGTGTTAAGGTGGTTCAAGGAGTACTTACGGGCGGGGTGCTGGGAATGAGTTGACGTCCTCCAAGCCACCACTGAACGATTGGCTCCGGCGACGACCCCACAACACGGCACTTGAAGATGCTCTGCTGGCCGGCGCTAACCCACTGCCCCGGCGCCTCCAGCTTAACCTCAAGGGGCGGCACTGGGGCGTAGGAAGAATGAGATTACGTGTGTGTGTGTGTGTGTGTGTGTGTGTGTGTGTGTGTGTGTGTGTGTGTGTGTGTGTGTGTGTGTGTTTTCATTCATTGCGTTTGCCTGATGTTATATCCAAAACATTAAAAGCTTAAAAGTTGTAGCGTAGCGCATAACAACGTAATTTCTACCATTATTTTGGCTGCATTATCTTCTTCTCTTTTTTGTGCTTTTATCCTTTGCAAACACCTGACTTTATAATAATCAGGAAAATATGCAAATTCAAATCTTATCGCTAAACATACTTTACCCACAAGATTCTTTAGTATAAAATCTACAAAATACAGTCCTTTTAAGAGGCAAAATTCAGTGATGCAAGAAAATAACCTAAAATCCAGAACTAGAATATTGACTTTTAGTACCATATACACTGTAGTAAAGCATCATGTACAGTAGTCGTTAGTTCAGGTACTCACAGTTAACCCTGAGGATGGTAGAGACGGTGTGGATGGGGGAGATGGAGGAGGCGTTAGTGGTGGAGCAGGTAACAGTAGTGTGGACGGTGTCTCTTGAGGCTACTATGCTGAGCCTCGTCTTGACCACTGAGCCCTCTTTCTGTACCCCGCCACCCCGACCCGCACCGCTGCCGCCCCAAACCAACCCCGGCGGCGGCTCTGAAACGAACCACCACACATATATACACACG
>JAPQNM010000013.1:37771573-37786573 GCA_029783475.1 Metacarcinus magister | reverse complement strand
AATACATCAAACGAAACAAAATAAAAACAAAAAAAATTAAAACTACCACAACGCTAAAATCATGTATATATATCCGCAATGTATCAAACGTATTATACAATTTTTTTATATATACTATTTTTTCTCCGTCCTCTCGTATAATATACACGTAAAGTTCATCATACAAGGATACATTTTTTCTGTATACAAATTAACCTAATGTGTTTTAACCTTGATGAACAAATTTACAGTTAGCTTTGCCATAGTACAGTGTAAAACATATAATTTGGTTCTTCAAATACACATGATTCGCAAAGAGAATGTAATACAGGAACGAGAATATTATGCTGCCTGTAATTAATAATACATGTTATGATATATTAATCAGAGAAATATATTATCTATTGCCCAGTTAAATGTCTGAATTGCCTGACTCCAATGTGCAAGCTTCTATGTGTTATGTGTGCGTGAAAGAAGTGTTGGAAAGTCATAAAAGGGATGTATGAGGCTCCTACGTTCATGTGTAAAAGGAAGATTGTCCAGGGTGGTAGTGTCCTGTAACTGGTGTGAACTGTTAACGGTATCAAACGAGGGTCATGACAGGAACACGAAAGGAAGATATTACGTGTAAGTTTTAGGTACATGGGATACTACTACTACTACTTCTATTATTATTACTACTACTACTACTACTACTACTACTACTACTACTACTACTACTACTACTACTACTACTACTACTACTACTACTACTACTACTACTACTACTACTACTACTACTACTACTACTACTACTACTACTACTACTTATACTACTTATACTACTACTACTACTTATACTACTGGACATCCTCATTACATTCTAGATCGAGTAGGACTTTTGCTGTTTGTTCTTCCTTTGTACTCCTACCACTACCGCAACAATCACCACCACCACCACTAATCAAATTTTATTACCACTGTTCTGAGGTCAATATGAATACTAAATCGTGACTAATGTATAATATATCATAACACAGATGCATTACAAAACACACACACGTTAAAAGGTATTAAAAGGGCAGGAATGTGAGGGAGAGAAAGGAAAAACAAATATATATGATGAAAGGTGAAGGAAATGGATGGGCGAGGGGGAGAGAGAGAGAGAGAGAGAGAGAGAGAGAGAGAGAGAGAGAGAGAGAGAGAGAGAGAGAGAGAGAGAGAGAAGAGATAAGTAGCTGGTAATTGTGAGTGGCGTTGCATTAGATATATACATTGTGGTGAAATAATGATAACAATAACAATAATAATATTAATAACAATATTAATAATAATAATAATAATAATGATAGTAATAGTAATAATTATGATAATAATAATAATGATAATAACAATAAGTAGATGGACAGGGCGTGCCAAAAGCGAGGAGTGAGTTGGCATGCATCTCCCTGATTGCTTTCCTTCATGGGGCTGTTTGGGGAGGAAGATTATGGCAGAGAAATGTTTGTTTCCACGCGTCTTTTTCTCATCGACTAAGTGAGCAGCACCACCACCACCAACACCAGCGGCGGCGGCGGCGACGGCGGCGGCGGCGGCGGCAGCGGCGGCGGCAGCAACCTCAACAACAACAATAAGAGGGGGAAAAAATAGAAAGAAAGAAGAAAGGACAATACTATAATATCACCACGATTGTCTATAAGAGCAATAATAGCAGCAACAACACCATTGACACCACCAACAACACCAGTAGTAACACCAACAACAACAGAAAAACAACAGCAGCAATAACACAAATAACACCACCTATAACATCAAAAACAACACCAAAAACAACACTAACAGCAACACTAACAACTAGAACGACAACACCAAACAACAACAACAAAAAAACGGCAGCAGCAGAAGCAACAATTTGAACAACAGTACCAACAACAATATTTGTAACAGTTTCAGTAGTAGTATATCCAATTGTCTTAATAGCTTGCTGTTACTTTTATATCGGTATAAGTTTCCTTTGAAAAATTTTGTTTTGCGTAAATGAAATGTAGCAGCAGCACCAGCAGCAATGACAATAAAAGTAGTAGTAGTAGTAGTAGTAGTAGTAGTAGCAGCAGTTATAATTGTGGTATTAGTAGTGGTAGTGAAGTAGTAGCTGTAATGGAAATAATAATAATGATAATGATATTAACAATGATGATAATAGTAATAATAGTAATAAAAGTAATAATAATAATAGTAATAATGATAATAATGCTAATGATAATAATAATAATAATAATAATAATAATGAAAACTGTCATAATAGTAATAATAGAATATAATAATGATAATAACACGAGAAGATGAAGAGGAAAAAGGCTAATGTTTTTCCCGTCCGCTTGTCGGTAATTCTTTTCTCTCTCATTTCTAGGGACTCGGCGACCTCTTTCGGTAAGGCTTTCAGCATATTCTATTAGTGTTCTTTCTCCAGGGGCATGACGCACATATACACTTGTGTGTCCACCTCAGGAATGGGTGTACACCGTAGGCTTTAAAGAGAATAGGAATATAGAGTTTCATCTTTAAGTTTCCCATAATACTTAAGAGTTTGTTTTGGTGGATGAAATATGACGACGATAATGAGGAGGAAGATGGTAACACTAGTAATAATAATAATAATAATAATAATAATAAAAATAAAGTAAGGATTTCTGTAAAAGCTCAGAATTGCAATCTCCACATTCAAACAAGCTAATTAAAATATTCTTGGCATGTGTGAGAGATTCATATATATATACAAAAAGCAACAACTCTACGTTCAAAATTATTCACTGTGACCACCAAAAAACCTATTACTTCACGCCCGATACCTTCAGCACGATTATAGCAAATTAACACTTGATTAAAAGGATGTACAATCATATCGGGGACGCGGCCAGGTGGTGATTCCTTTGATCTGTTTGCAAGGGGAAAAAGTGGACCTAGAATGCGACATAGAGACACTTTGAACGATGAGAATTTTAATTTTTTGAGTTATAATTTCCTGTCGTACAGAGTGATTAGATATGTATTTGTTAAAGGAAGGTAGATGGATAGATAGGTAGAATGACTGTTTGATGAATTAATTAGATGGTTAGTTAATTGATTGGTAGACAAACATACATACAGACAAATAGACAGACACGCTGATTGGCTGACTGACCCATGTATAATAAAGAAAAAGTATAGACATATGTGGATAGATAGAAATAGGGATAGATAAATAGATAGATGGAGAGATAGATAGGTAGGTAGATAGAGAGATTGAACCATTTTCTGTGCTCATCAAACTCAAATCAAGGTCGGTGGAGTCGGGGCTTCTGAGTTGTGGGTTCGGTCGGGCCTCGGGTTGGTTCTGGAAGCCCCTCATTCAAAGGATTTTTTTTTAAACGTATTGAAACAAATTTCATGACCACCATTCTTTGCGTTGTTGTTGTTGTTGTTGTTGTTGTTGTTATTGTTGTTGATATTGTTACTGGTGTTGTCGTTACTGTTGTTTTTGTTATGTAGTTCATCATTGCAATGTATATTTTGAGTTAACTGTCAAATGTAAACTTGACAGCTTCGTCCGCCACCATTTTTTTTACCTTTTTTTTTATTTTTTTTGTAAATTTAATCTATTTTGAAACAAATATATATTTTAGGTTTGTGTACCTTTCCCTCTACTAAATGATTAAATTTTATAGCAAAATTCACGATAATTAAAGCTATGCCTAATTTGCTGACCCCTCTGCCGGCCACAATTGCACTGTATTATATCATATAGGCGGTGCGAGCCGGTTTAGATAGTGACTATTTATATATTTTTTTTCCTGCTAAAAAAAACCTAATTTTCCTTCAAAAGACAATCGCTAGTATCTACAGACTAACTGGCAATTCTACTATGACATTTACAGTGTCTGGGATGTCCTTAGGCCTTAGCAATCCTGAGGAAGGAAGGGGAGTGTATGCAGGTCTCGTACAAGTCTTCCATGCCCTTTACATGCTTGCACTGTCTTGTACCTTTGTCATCAAGGGGAAAGCCTCTAATATAAGGGGGAAATACAAGAGCAAACTGCGAAAGTAAGGGAATTTAGAGGAATCAAAAACAGTGTCAGAGCACCGACTCCCCCTCCCCCCCACCCTCCCCAGTTACGTCCACACGGCTTCCTCCATATACACTTTGTAGGTTCTATGATGCCGTGTGAATGCCGCAGATTATATCAGGGTTGATGCAAAACAAGTGTCTGACGCTCTAGCATACTCAAAACAGCACGTCATCTTTAGGCATCAGGTACACGCAGTTATCGCCATAGCGTGAGGAGAAGGAATATTGACGAAGAAAATACTAGAAACACCTTCCTTAACATTGGCATAGGCTTTCCTTCCTTGTCAGATTCGGAATGGAGGGAGGTATTTTTAGCTTTCCTCTGTAAAGAAAATACCGAAATCTGGCGGGCTAATCTTTTCCAAATAATGATTATCTCACCCTCGTTTCCTGTCGGCGGGAAGAACGAGATGAGAAGATAAGGAGTCACGTAATCAGATAATGGCTGACCAAATACCCTATATACCAAAATTCTATTTATTTTGTTAAAGTGCATTCTATTTGAGACGTATTTTGCACTCCGAAAACGTTCTCATTTTTATAAAAGGTTCAGATCCCTTTCTTTGATCTCGGGGTATGTTTTTCGTTTATTTTTCGCGGTTCCCTTTCGATTTTTTGCCGTAAACCGTGATGTCTACAGCTTTAAAGTGAATCTGATTGGCTGATGTGGTTCCGTATCAGCCGCTCCACCAATAGAAAATGGAAGAAAATTGTTTACACACCCACTAATTTTCCTTCGTTCAGCCCCTTGTGTTGCCATTGACTACCATCACCTTAACTACTCGTGCTAACAAGAAGAGAATCCAATGTTATGAAAATCCAGCAACGTTCAATACAATTACGTAACACCCGTCCTGTAATTCATGTGTCGTGTAACTTCCTGACCATGACACGCACCCACAGCTGAGTCATCGAGGGAAAAACTGTATACATTTCACCATCAACTACCCTAAGGCAGTGAGGTTACCTGGAAATCAAGGTTAACCTACACACTTCAATTTTCTCGCAACTCGTTAAAGTATGACTCAACCTGCAGATTAACCCTTTTTTTATATTTCTATATCGTTTCTTTCATCGTCACGCCCCTCACTCTTCTTTTTTATTTATTTATTTATTTATTTATTTAATTTTTTGCTCTGCAGCGAAAAGTTATTTACTGAAATTTTTTTTTTTCACTCATACGAAACAGATATATTTTTCCCTCTATACTCCCGGCTCACGTTTTTTTTTTTCTTCCTTTTATTTTTTTTTTGTCTTCTTTTCGCATGTGCATATATATATTTTTTTTCTTTACTTCTTTCTCTCTTCTACCAGACGAGGAAAGAAAAAGCAGAAGTAGGAATAATGGAAATGGCAAACTTTTCATGGGTACATCTTTGAACGAAAGCTCGGTACAAGGATGAAGTAAAAGGCCGGACGTAAAAAGGCAAACAAAAACCAACCAAAAAATAGATATAAATAAAAACACTTGAGTACGAATATGAAAAAATGCAAACGGTGTTATCAGAAAAAAGAAAGGAAAAAAGGAATAGACGGAAGAAGGAAAGAAGCTTAGGGGGAGAGAGAGAGAGGAGAAGGAGGGATAAAAGGGGTGGGAGGATAAGGAAAAGGGAGAAGGGGAGGTGTTCGTGGCTTATCGTAGCGGCGGGGAGGCAGAATGTGGCCCGTAAATATAAGAGGACAGCAAATCCAGTCAGCCCATTTTTGTCTTCAGGGCGGAGGGAGAGAGAGAGAGAGAGAGAGAGAGAGAGAGAGAGAGAGAGAGAGAGAGAGAGAGAGAGAGAGAGAGAGAGAGAGAGAGAGAGAGAGAGAGAGGATGACAGAATGGGAAAGTAAAAAAATAGAAAAACAATTTGTGATGTCATGAGATACAGTTTAGTTATAAAGTTTGTCTACGTAACGATCGCAGTGAGCGTGTGGGTGGGTCCGTGTGTGTGTGTGTGTGTGTGTGTGTGTGTGTGTGTGTGTGTGTGTCTGTGTGTGTGTGTGTGTGTGTGTGTGTGTGTGTGTGTGTGTGTGTGTGCGCGTGTGTGCGTGTGCGTGTGCGTGTGCGTGTGCGTGTGTGCGTGTGTGTGTGTGTGTGTGTGAACAATTTGTGATATCATGGAATACAGTTTAGTTATAAAATTTAAATGTGCAATGATGGAGGCGTGTGCTTGTGTATGCGTATGTGTGTGTGTGTGTGTGTGTGTGTGTGTGTGTGTGTGTGTGTGTGTGTGTGTGTGTGTGTGTGTGTGTGTATACATATAAATAAATAAATAAATATGTATATATATATATATATATATATATATATATATATATATATATTTATGTTTATTTATTTATGTGTTTGTGTGTGTGCACACACGCGCATGTACGTGATGACACCTTCAGGACCGCCTTCTGAAGAGCGAATTCAATCAGGCGTGAGTGTTTGGGGTCCAGGGTGTGGCGGGGCTGGCGGGGGTGGAGGGGAAGGGTGGAGCATGGGTGGCAGGGTGGTGACATGGAAGGCGGAAATAGTAGGGAGTTGGGAGGACACACTCTATGAGGGTGTTGTCACTTGGCTGTTTTCGGGATGTTAAGGAACTATTATCAAGTTAAGGGACTTTTTCCGTGTTGCAGGAATAGTTTCATGCCAAGGAATCTTCTGAGACTAAGGTTAGTGCCCTGTCAAGGATGACATTTTTTTTTAATCAAAATAACATAAAATTATATAATGTATTAAATTCATGCATACCGAGAGCGCGGGAGCTGTTATTTCCTGAGAAGGACGTGCTTGTAATAACTATGCAAAGTCCAGACTACAAAAGAGTTACAAGGTCATGAGGCAAAGGCGAGAAAGCATGGTCTCGCCTCGCTGCTGTGGAGGTTGGGGTGTATTTTTTTATGTTTTTCTTTTATGAGAAGGAGACTGAATAAAGATTATGAAACAAAATTTATGAGATAAAAAAAAAATTGCTGTAGAATTCCAAAATATTATGTTCAGTTTTACTCAGGATGTCTTGATGGCTCCCTCATACAGGAATGATAGGCTTAGGAAGGCGGAGAAACAGAAGATAGATTGCTCTAGAAATATCCAGGGATGGTAACGGCGTAGATATTTCGTCAGATTGGTAGCACCAGTTTATGAACGGAATATAATACGTTTACAAAATTAAAGTAGAATATTACACAAACTCTTCGATTTACTTTTAGAGATGTTAGCAGGAAAACATTGTACCCTAGTGTGGGATATATAGTGTTCGACTTGATTGATTCGAGAAAAAAAATACTACGCAGAAGATTATCTACATGGTTAAGTTTTAAAGAATTTCCTCAGACCTAAGATGGGTGTGTATCCCTTTCCTTCCTTTCTTTTAATGGACTTTGCCCGTTGGGGATAGCTGGACGAGATGATGGGGAAGGATAATAGGAAGGAGACACGAGAGAACGAGAAAGACTTGTTGAAAAGCTGCACAACGTCGCTCAAGCTTAAAAAGTTCTGCTTATCTTTGATCCAGAAATAGTTGAGGTATCATGACGCCACAACAAAGAGAAGAGAGAAAAGAAAAAAATACTTACATTCAAAGAAGAGAAATTACGTTTAATTACAATGACTGAAAATATGTTAGTGACCTCGGGCGAGATCATATTCCGATTATACAGTGGTGTGTGTGTGTGTGTGTGTGTGTGTGTGTGTGTGTGTGTGTGTGTGGTGTGTGTGTGTGTGTATTTAATAGCAATGCCCGAAAATTGTTCGTGAAATTGCTGGCGCTAAAACTCGTTTCCCAATATCCCGCCTCGAATTGAATTACCATCATTTATGACATAATATTATTTTTGTTTAGCTTATTTGCGAGTTGTTTACGTGGAATTACTCTCAATTTCTGTTATTTTGTTGGACTGCTGCTCAACTAGTCTGAAAACGTTCCACTTCACCCTAACCTAAGTCAGTTGTGTTATTATGGAGTGCAATGTTGTGTTACTTTTAAGAACAATTTCATTAAACCAATAGCTGAGTCTGTCCAATTGAAACATCTACACTGCACTGGAATAGTAGAGTCAGATAATCCTGTTTTTTTATCTCTTCTTTCTGTGTGGTTATCAGTTATTTACAAACAGAGTAGCATATTGAACTACGATATTTTATGTATTGTCATTAAACAGTCAGTCAGTCAGCAGTGATTATTAGGACGTCAATTGTGTTAATTAGCCTGGAAATATAACTGTTTGTTGATTATTTATTGTTTACCACACACTACCTACAATGAGCACTGAACCGTGAGCGTCGGAGAGGAGAGAAAGAATTGGAAAGGGAATAAATAATGGAAGTAATGGAAGTGTTGATGAAAGTGGGAAAGTAAAAAAAAAAGTGATTAAGTCGAAACAGCCTTCTCTCCAGCTCTAGTGAATAAAGAAAGTCGTGCGAGAGGTGATCCGGTAGTCAGTGATTAATGGTTTATAACGACCGAGTTGAGCTGCAGTAATCGAGGGAAGTGGATCGAGTAGGAATATACAAGGAAATGCTGCTTCAGGGAGTGAGCGTGAAACTGGAAAATGGAAACCAAAATATACCATAAAGAGGTAGAAGGATTACTTAATTATGTGAAATATACATACACAGACTGACCATCACACCGTTACTTCTACACGTTCCATTTCTCTCCTTCTACTACACTTGCCCCGTGAGAAAAGCAGCATCATTAGAGGACGTAAGAAATACACATATACAAGTCCCAAACACTACATATTATCATTATTTCGTCAAACACTTGAGTTCTGTTCCTCTCATTTTTACCACAGCCTTTGACGGACCATTTCCTTCAAGTTCCTCACTCATTATCGCTCTCCACCACCTCTCTAGACCTCTTCTCTCAGTAATTTAAGTCCCTGAAGAAATTAGCAAAGTTAAAATACCTCGACAGACATGCAGCATAGTTGTTAATATCTTTACTTTTTTAGTGTAATTCGCCCCTTCATTCATCCTGCAAAATCCCTCCTGCCTGTGAGTGTCAGTTCCCGATTTCATATCAAGGTGCACCTGAAAATATATCTGGAATATGTTACTCGGCAGCACTGAAATCCTATCACAAAAACACCGAACCGGGAACAATCTATCCATCTCTCTCTCTCTCTCTCTCTCTCTCTCTCTCTCTCTCTCTCTCTCTCTCTCTCTCTCTCTCTCTCTCTCTCTCTCTCTCTCTCTCTCTCTCTCTCTCTCTCTCTCTCTCTCTCTCTCTCTCTCTCTCTCTCTCTCTCTCTCTCTCTCTCTCTCTCTCTCTCTCTCTCTCTCTCTCTCTCACACACACACACACACAGAAGATAATTACATAATTCATTAGACCAACACTTGAATATGCAGCAACATCATAGAACAGAATCTTCACTTGGAAAAAAGAAAGTTGTGAATACAAAGAGCAGCCACAAGTTGAGAGTCTGGCCTGAGAGATCTTAGCTTTGAGGAAAGACATGATAAGATAACACACACACACACACACACACACACACACACACACACACACACACACACACACATATTACCTGTAGACCGGTGTGACAGAGGCATTCTTGTACCAGAGCACCAGCAGCACCGGCTCCTCGGGGTTGGGGGAGGTGATGTGGCAAGGCAGGCGAGCCGTGGAACCCCTCACCGCCGTCACCGCCACCAGTGTTCCTGCAACCAAGATACACGGGCGTTAGTATTGATGTTGATGTGGTGGTTGTTATTGTTATTGCTATTGTTAGTGTTGTTGTTACTATTATTATTTTTCTTATTGTTATCCTAGTTATTGCTCTTATCGTTATTATTATTTGCATTATTATCATTAGTAGTAGTTGTAGATGTAGTTGTAGTAGTAGTATTTGGTGTTAGTGCTGGTGATGGTGGTGTAGGTGTAAGCACTGATATTCATTATTACTATTTAGGTGATAGTCCCTGTAATGAATTCGACTAGGGTTTGATTTTTTTTGGACAGCTATATAAATCGTATCAATGTCAGTATGTGGCCATTATTATATTCACAGTCATCATCGTCATTGCAATCATGATCACCACCACCACCACTACCCCTATCACCATCACTACCATTATCACCACCATCACCACCACTATCTCCCATCACTGTCACTGTTATCATCGCCATCATCGCCAAACCTTTCACTCAAATAAAAAATAAAAATAAAATGACACCCACATTGTCCAACGCTGTTTTTTCATTGTTATTTTACTCGAAATTATCCATTATGGCGTAGGTTTGTGAGTTTATGTTCCTGTGTATTTTATTTTAGTACTGTTTTAGTTGTCACGTATTTGTACCACTTGTGTTACTACATGAGGGAAGGGGTGCAAGGGTGGGACTGGAGGGATGAAAAAACACTCATTCAGACAGATTCATGTAATCAAAAATAGCAAAAAATAAATAAATAAAAGAGTAGGATAACGAAGAGGCTAAGCGAATAACACCCAGGATTTGGTCTATAGAACTTAATCGCGGACAAAACTATAATACAAAATGACAGGAATACGATTGTGTACGTACCTAGTGGTTATATAATCGCAGCTAGAAATACACATTTTACACACCGGGAATCCCCTTTTACTTAGTCCTATGTAAACTCGTAACCTTTCAGTGGCAATAGAAATCCACTTTCCTATTCATAGTTTATCTGTCGATAGCTTGAAGGTTTGTTGAATGTGGAACGCTGGTGTCAATCAAAACTCTATTTGCTTTGACTTGTTTAGAGCTGTGAAACGTGTAACATTTATGCATGAAATCAAAGCTGAAGTCCCCAATCTATTATACTCTCTTTGTACTCGCTTTTTGTTCACTCGCTGTGTAGTTTTATTGATAATTGTAACCTTCGTAATTAATCACCACCTGTTCTGTCTGTCTGTTCTGTTCTGTCGATGCAATTACTACGCACGAATATGTTTTCTGATGCACTCAAAGCAAGAGAAACAATGATTTAACCTCTTGTGTGATAATTGGTTTTAAGCATCCAATACAAAAACAACACTTGTCTACATACGTGGAATAATTAAGAAAATACATATATCAACTCTTTTCAAATATGACAATGATCGGATTCTTTTACTCTATAAACATCACCAATAAAGAGACGGATGTATTGTATGTGTGAGTGTCTAATGCAGAAAGTATATTCAGAATAGGAGGGTGACATAGCCTCTCTCTCTCTCTCTCTCTCTCTCTCTCTCTCTCTCTCTCTCTCTCTCTCTCTCTCTCTCTCTCTCTCTCTCTCTCTCTCTCTCTCTCTCTCTCTCTCTCTCTCTCTCTCTCTCTCTCTCTCTCCCTACTTCCCCAAGACGGTATTTTACATTATTTGAACCCAAACACGAAATCTCAAACCGACTTCTGATTTATAGAGAATTTAATTTTGATCGTCGTGCTGCAGAATAATGATCTGTTGCTACCGTTGGCCCTTTGTGTTCTCCGGTAAGCCAATCACGGCATCAGGTTTCTTACGGAATGAGGCCTTTGTTGGCGGAGTCTTGGAGAGGATTAAGCCCGAGGGAGAACGAGGAAGAGACGAGCAAATTGTGAGGTTGAAGGTATAATGGAGAACAAAATTAATAAAAATGTAACTGGATGTGTACCTGAATATTATATCAGTCTTGCACCATAATTTGATTTTTTACGCATAATTGGTTTCATATCACACACAGATACACACACACACACACACACACACACACACACACACACACACACACACACACACACACACACCACACACACACACACACACACACACACACACACACACACACACCACACACACACACACACACACACACACACACACACACACACACCACACACACACACACACACACACACACACACACACACACACACACACACACACACACACACACACACACACACACCACACACACACACACACACACACACCACACACACACACACACACACACACACACACACCACACACACACACACACACACACACACACACACACACACACACACACACCACACACACACACACACACACACACACACACCACACACACACACACACACACACACACACACACACACACACACACACACACACACACACACACACACACACACACACACACACACACACACACACACACACACACACACACACACTCTCATAACCTCGACCACTACATTCCCTCCCTCACCCCCTCACCCCCCACTACCATCCCTTCGCAGACTTGGCGTTCTGTGGGAATACTTTTGTATTTTTTTTTTCTCTTTATAAAATTTAAGGACGTATTAAGTATGCATGTATGTGCTTGGGTACGTATGCATGTATGTATGATATGATATGATATAAATGTAGTGTAGTGTACTCTCTCTCTCTCTCTCTCTCTCTCTCTCTCTCTCTCTCTCTCTCTCTCTCTCTCTCTCTCTCTCGCTCTCGCTCTCGTTCTCTCTTTTGCTCCCTTTCTTTCCTCCCTCTCCACACACTCCACGATGCAATAGAGCACGTCACTCCTGCACCGCTTCCCCACTCTTTTCCCTGCCCTGAGTGCTACAGGTTGGAGGGCATCACACACCCCTACTCCAAGTCTCCTCAACCTGCTGGCTAACCTTTATAAAATTGGTCATCAGCTTTTTCTTCTTTGCAAACTGGTATTTATGGAATTCACACTATCTCTATACACAGTGAATCATCATTTGAACGTTGGTATCATTCAGACGCATTGTGAAGAAACTGTTGTGATTGTGTGTGGTTTTTCTCTACATTCGAGAAAAAAAATCTGAGCGTTGTATATAACCAGTATGAAGGTTATGTATGTGTTTGGTGCATCGTATATAAACTCTATATTCGTAAATTTAAGAAAAGGAGATTCTACTGATGAATGTTTTCTAATGTAGCTAGAACCAAGACCTGAGCAATATAGATATACGTATGTTTCTATGAAGTATATGCACACACACATATTTCGATTTTGCTTACAGTTTATAGATATCCGTTAAAAGTCTTTGCATACATCATTTTTTTTCTTTCATAAAGGGGAACGTTCACTCCTAAGCCCTTGCTACATCCCCAGAGAGTAAACTGTAAAGAACTTCAGTTGAATTCTTGCTACCGCTAGGACAGCCAATCTTTTGTTCGTTTCATGTAATAGCATAGGGATATACCGGCCAGTCTGTCTTCCTGTCTGTTTGCATGTAGTACGTTACCTTCCCTGCCTGGTGGTCACGCAAGCTGTGCATCGTGGTGCGTCATAGACCTTGGCTGTTCAGGACGCTCATGCACACACACCCCCACACACACACGCACACCCCCCCCCTCCACACACACACACTCCTTAACATCCCCGTTCCTCGCCCATACCCAATTACCACCTCGCCTTCACCCCATCCTCCCTGCATCCTTTCCCCTCACCTCGTTTTGAACCATTCCTATCCCCTATCCATCCTCTTCCCCTACCCCATTCCTTATCCGTCCCCTTCCCCTTGCCCAATTTCCCATCAGTCCCCTCCCCGCACCCCAATTTCTAACTGTCCTCTCCCCTTCCCCATCACTCCTAAGCCCTCTCTGAAATACCCACATTTTCGTGAGACAACACGGCAAAGTTTTTTTTTGGGTTGCAATCCCTTCCTGCCGTTTATTTTTTGAGTGGAGGGAAAGGGAGGAAGAATTCAGAAGGACAGAGAGAGAAGAAAAAAAATATCATAAGAAAAATGACGTAGGGAAGAAAGGCCACCAGAGAGGGGGAGGAAAATGAGGAACGGAGGAGAGGTAATGGGAAGGGATGTAAGGAATGTAGAGAGAGAGATATGGAGACACACAGTAGTAGGTGTAACACAAACCTTTAAACAGCGGCAATGACTGAGTGGTTCCTCCTATGTCCAAAACCCACGTTCATATCCTACTAATGTGTGACTAACTTTCACACACCAACGAGTAACGGAAAATTACCAGCACCCGCTCACCATTTGATAGCGAATGAAGGGAAATGGAACACAAGGAAGCAAATCAAGCTGTAATAAGTACCCGTGTGTGTGCATTCATTATATTCCACTACACGTCTTTTATCAGCACTATAATGAAGCATGACAGAGCACGCTTGACATGATGAAAACAAAAAAGGGAGGAAAAGCGCATGAAAGTTAGCGAGGGAGGGAATCAAGGGCCACAGGCGGAAAGGGAGGTATGGGGTTAGAGAAGTGGAAGCCAATACGCCGTCAAAACAAATCCTTTATGCTGATGTTGGGGAACTGAGGAACAAGTAAAGCAGGTCAATCCGATAAGCACAAGGAAGGAAAATAATGTAAAATGAGAAAGAGAGGAAGAGAAGGAGGAGGAGAATAAAAAGGAGGAGGAGGAGAATTAGAACAAGAAGAGAAAGAGAACGACCAAGAAACACAAGAAAAAGAGAAAGAGAAAAAGAAAGAGGAGGATGAAGAGTAGGAAGAGGAGGAGGAGGAAGAGCAGGAAGAGGAGGAGTAGGAGGAGTAGGAAATGAAATTGAAGGAAGAGACAGGCAAAGCAGCCCAACTGAATACGAAACACCCTTGGAGGTGGTTGGTGGTTGTGTTTGAAAGCTGACGGCAGCTGACGGAGGCCTGACAGAGGGCTGACGGGGCTGACGGAGCTGTGGGAAGCCAATGTGGCGCTGCATGAGAGTGATTCAGATTGACGTTAATTAAAGCCTAGTCAGTAATTATTTTCCTCTCTGTTATTACGTATGGCAGTGTGTGTGTGTGTGTGTGTGTGTGTGTGTGTGTGTGTGTGTGTGTGTGTGTGTGTGTGTGTGTGTGTGTGTGTCTGTGTCTTTCTGTTTGTCTGTCTATTTTTTTTTTCTCTCTCTCTCTCTCTCTCTCTCTCTCTCTCTCTCTCTCTCTCTCTCTCTCTCTCTCTCTCTCTCTCTCTCTCTCTCTCTCTCTCTCTCTCTCTCTCTCTCTCTCTCTCTCTCTCTCTCTCTCTCTTATCTCACCTCATCA
>JAPQNM010000013.1:37746573-37769073 GCA_029783475.1 Metacarcinus magister | reverse complement strand
TAACTTTGAGCTACAGGTTAATGAGGCCAGAGGGCGAGAGGGCGAGAGGGAGGGATTAGGACGCTCCAAGCAGGCAGGGAGGAGGTGGAGGGGTTGGCTGCTCCTGATTACTGAGGAGCAGCAGGGGTCCCAGAGAGAGCTGAGAGCGAGACTGATGAAAGGAAGGGAAATTATGTGCTTAGCCCACCTTCACTATCAAGTAGTGAAGCGTCTTAGGGCTGACTAGGACAAGACAAAGACAAAAAAAGCCTGGCTCTTAGAAGGTTGCGATGGGCGAGACATATTTTTGAAGACAGTATATGGTGAAATTGTGTGCCTTATTAAATCAGTTTATTTAGGATCTTAGAGAAAATAGAAAATAACATTATTTTATCACCAGGGAAACAAGCCTCTTACAAGGTTTTGTGCTAATTGGGGGAATTCTGGAAAGTTTTACGTTTACTTAATAATTTGTGGCAAGTTAACACTCTTGCACACTCTCCCGACACACAATTTCGGTTAGACGGCTATTTTCCCAGACAGTTTCCTATTTTTAAACTTAAATTAGCTAATGCAGCTTTATTTTTTCACTGCGTTAGGGTGATCACGAGGGTCTTTGTCGAGGTGGAACACGTTACGCCCGTGCTGGGGGAAGATGTTTGGAGTGGGCCACCACACACAAGGACCAAAACAACACGCCCATGAGCCTGCCTTCCTTCACTCTGCTTTGGGAACACAGATGCTCCAAGGGACAGGAATATGCTTCTTGGATATTATTTTACTCCTCCTCCGCCTCTTCTTCCTTCTCTTCCTCCTTTTCCTCCACATTCTCTTTCACCACCACCACAACCACCACCTCCTTCTCTAACTCCTGTTCCTCCTCCTCCTTCTCCTCCTCCTCCTCCTCCTCCTCCTCCTCCACATACTAATCCTAATCCTCTTCCCCCTCTTGTTCCACATTTTCCTTTCCAACTCCGCAGTAAATGATTTTCATTATCTCTCTCTCTCTCTCTCTCTCTCCTCTCTCTACCCTCTCTCCTCTCTCATCTCTCTCCTCTCTCTCTCTCTCTCTCTCTCTCTCTCTCTCTCTCTCTCTCTCTCTCTCTTTATCTATCTATCTATATATCTATCTGTCTCTTGGTAAAGTACAGATAGTAGTTTGAAATATAGAGTTTGTGTAGTTTGAGTTTGTAGGTATTTACATGTAATTCTCTCTGCATAATCAAGAAATTACCAATAAGTCAAATGTGACCCTGGGTTAGTAAGGACCAAGGCTATTACCAATAATGAAGACGAAGGTAATCCCATTAGAAAAAAAACCCTTGACTCCGCGTCCTCATTAGAGAGTAATAAGACTAATACGGAACCAATCATTAATTAAGTTTCATTCTGAACTCCAGAAAACAAAAACAAAACGAAGGTATATTCCACCCACCCAGAACTCGAATAATCGTATTGACTTTACCAAGACTGTTTTTCAAAAGGCAGAGCAGCACCAACTTCTTAGACTGCCATCTGCATTATGTGGTTGGCTGTAATTAGTAATTCCAGACGTTGGCATTACTACTGACCTTGTCTCTTGATATATTTACAAATCATCATTAAATCTTACGTCTGCAGCATGTGGTTGTAATGTTTTAGGAGGACGACAAAGGACTGACCAAGGGACATGAAAGGAGTATGGAAGGAAAAGTACCGCTATTTATACTTACTTGGACAGATATTATGAAACTAATTATGACTTATTCTGCCATAGACTGACGGCATCTTTCAAGCTTCCACTTATCAATAATGTGGAGAATAACTATCTGAAATACATGTCCAAGTTGAAATAGAAGTAGTGTTGGTCAGGCTGAGTGAGCGTGAAGCGGTACTAAACGAGCTGCCTCATACTGCACTCTTCATACTGAGCATCAATGACTGTATAAATTCACCAATAACGCAGCAAAGGTCCGAACTGCATCGTTTTTTTATATTTTCGCTTTGGGGTGGTAAGCCGCATGAGTATTAAAGAGTTAAACCGAACACACCGATGGACTGCGGGCCGAGAGCGTTAAATACCTTTCAATATTAACAAACGTCAGTGGCCTCACGCAGGTGGTCAAATCAGAAAATTGTGATGCGTGACCATGCAACACGCGATGAGCCACCAAAGCTGTTAAAGGTGTCATGCAGAATTTAACTCCAGCAGCAAAATAATCTAAGTGCCAAGCCGGAAAACTGGAAAGGGTAACAGAAAATAAATCATGAAGTATATATGAAATGAAAAGCTTGTTTGTGTCTCGTGGAGGTGTAGAAGATAAAGAAACTAACTGATGATTAAATGAGGTTTTTGTCCTTACGAAATCAGCTGGTAGTACTAAAGAGGAAGAATCTTTTGTGTGATAGCAGCGTCCAGATTACTAAACAGCAGCGGGACCATTGCATAAAAGATGGATTTGTTTTTCAATGAAGCTGTGAATATGCAACGAAAGGAAAACTCCAAATCATACACCTTTTCCCGGCTTCACACACAAAAAAAAACGAAGCTCAAATTCAATGAAAACAAATATTTGCTTTCAGATATTTTTGCTTTCATTCTCTTTCTCTCTTTTTCTTTCTGTTCGTGTTCTTATGCAAAAGAATTCTAATTAAGTTATCATGACTTCAAAGTACTTACTATTTTCAAAATTAGCACCATGAATGCAAAAGTTTGTACATTTAAGAAGATAATTAAAGGCAACTTGTAAAGTGCACACACGCAAGCACAACACGCACACAGACACACACACACACACACACACACACACACACACACACACACACACACACACACACACACACACACACACACACACACACACACACACACACACACACACACACACACACACAGAGGGAGAGAGAAAGATAAAGAAAGAGAGCGAGAAAGAAAGAGAGAGAGAGAGAGAGAGAGAGAGAGAGAGAGAGAGAGAGAGAGAGAGAGAGAGAGAGAGAAAGAGAGAGAGGAATGGACTAAAGGAAGGTGGTCAAGAGGCAGACAAGAGGAAAGAATAATATGTGTTTTGTGTCCTCTTTACAACTTTCCTGCAAACCATCTCGGTGAACATTTATTTGCCTTGCCCCTTACCCCCCCTCCTCTCTCTCTCTCTCTCTCTCTCTCTCTCTCTCTCTCTCTCTCTCTCTCTCTCTCTCTCTCTCTCTCTCTCTCTCTCTCTCTCTCTCTCTCTCTCTCTCTCCTCCCCCCCCCCTGAATGAGTGACACAAGTACACGCCCAGCACGCCTAGACACGCCCCGACCGTTCCCACACGATATATACCACCTAAAACTTTTCCTCCTCCGTCTGTTTCACTCGTTTTGCTGTTGTTGTTGTTGTTGTCGATGATGTTGTTTGTCTTGCTTGCTTGTTGTTGTTGTTGTTTTTGTTGTTTTCTTCTTACTGTTTTATTTCATCTTATTTCTCATTTGTTTTCTTATTTTTTTCATCTTTTCTTCTTTTCTTCTTACTGTTATTATCATTTTCATTATTGTTGTAATTTGTGTTTGTATTACTATCATTGTTGATATTATTATTGTTATTATTATTATTATTATTATGATTAGTATGGTTATCATTATTATTATTATTGTCATTATCATTATTGTTATTATTAGTAGTAGTATTAGTAGTAGTAGTAGTATAGTCATTAGTCATTATTACTAATATTATCATAATTTGTATCGTTATCATTATTAATATTATCATCATTATCATTATTAGAATTATTAATATTAATATCATTACTATTTATTATTATCGCTCTTTGTCATTTGTATCTCTTGCCCTTCTACCACCACCACCACCACCACCACCACCACCACCACCACCACCACCACCACCACCACCACCACCACCACCTGTTATTCTCCTCACCCCGTCAGAAAACACCGCAATCGTCCCATCGATGCTCACCGTTGGTTGACGTAAACTCTCGCAATGCTTCCTTTTTTTCATCACCAGCTACTGATAACTGAGACGCGATAGACAGGTATCTGACGAAGAAGAGAGAGAGAGAGAGAGAGAGAGAGAGAGAGAGAGAGAGAGAGAGAGAGAGAGAGAGAGAGAGAGAGAGAGAGAGAGAGAGAGAGAGAGAGAGAGAGAGAGAGAGAGAGAGAGAGAGAGAGAGAGAGAGAGAGAAAAAAAATAAATAAATAAATAAGAGGATTTGACGCTGTGGCTAGGCAGACGATCTTGATGTTTCGACCACTTGACGTGAGTTGTAGTAGTTTTGAAGTGTGTGTGTGTGTCTCTCTCTCTCTCTCTCTCTCTCTCTCTCTCTCTCTCTCTCTCTCTCTCTCTCTCTCTCTCTCTCTCTCTCTCTCTCTCTCTCTCTCTCTTTCTCTTTCCTTCTCATTCTACTTTACTTTGAGGCTTTATGTAATGTTTTTGAACGTAAACGGATGAAACATGACACAATCAGTTAAGTACACCATTAGTTCAGGCATCTGGCAACGCTCACATCGAGTTTGAGATTAATGTGTTGCCAAACGTTGCTTTCACTCTCACTCTCTAGTTTGAAGTGGTGAACGTAAACATAGTAAGCACGTGGTGACCTTTTAACTGGATTTGTATATATATTTTTATTTATTTTTACATTTTCCTTTTCCTTGTGTTCTAAGACAAAAAAACGACGATAGTAACTTGATTAAATGCTTAACCAACCTTGAAGCCATGTGTAATTGAGTTTCTGCAAGACATTACCTACTTAAGAATGCTCTGGTCTGCTCTCCTCCCAACTTTCGTTCCTTTTTGTGGCAATCGTTGGGTTTTCATCATGTCGTGAAGAAAAGCAAGTGCTACTATCACAAATTATCCTGCAAAGGCGACAAAGTTTTATTTTCAAGAGGCAGGAGAGTGTCTGCATCTCATGTTGGGACACATTCATCAGCAACTAACCTCCCATCACTTCGAGCGTGAAGAGAAAAAACACTCATATCTTTAACATGTAATCATCAGCTGTCATGTTGTGTGGGAAGATACATTCCAACGCACTGTGGACAGGACGATGTGCAAAGCGTACTAAGGCAAGAAATGTGTTGAATATATCATGCAAAAAGTGAATGTTAGGTGTGAGGTGTGTGGAGATATTTTCAAGGAAATGAAAAAAATTAATTTGAAGAACAATAATGTATATTGTATAACAATGCGAACTTCCTCATTGTATGGTATTTTTTTTACACCTTGGATAAAGTATGCCGCAGTGGGAAAACTTATTTCATATCTTAACTTGAGGCTCTTACTTCCCTGACATACTACATGAGATATGCTAAATTTGTTTTTTAGCTCTGCTGTACAAAAAAAACATATATGTTATATGTAAAGAGGCTGTGACGAGGTGCACCGAAAACATTAGTTGAACCTGATGTGACCTTCAATGTTTCGTGATATCGACTATTTTTTCTATAAAGTCTTCACCCTCTTGCGCAAACTAGGCGTCTTCTCTTTTTTGAAGATTGATATCCTTTGGCTATCTGCTGTTTTGTGAACTTGGATATATAAACATATATTTGCTGTCTGTTTACTAGTGCTTCTTCTTTATAATGTATGCCATCTACCATCTGCCATCTGCCATCTGCCATCTGCCCCACAACAATAAATAAAGCATTCCTTATGTAGATGATCTGTAAGTTATAATTACGTTGTGTACAATCGTATTGATTGTTTTGTATTGTGAGAATTAAAAAGCATGTAAATGAAATAAGGCAAACATATTATTGTTTGACAATTACTTAAAATATATATATATATATATATATATATATATATATATATATATATATATATATATATATATATACATATACATATATACACATGGATATATATACCAAAAAATTAAACGAGTAAAATTCAGCTTAGATACTCCAAACATTAACTTTCGTCTTTTAATGTTTTAATCATCTTGAAACTTTATACTCACTTAATTAGTTATCGTAAGAACTAGCCATTAAAATTAATGAACTTTCAACAGTAATATAATGAAATATCCCATTAAAAGCATCTAAACCATCTTTATATAAGTCAACAAAACTCTCTTAAGGTGTCACTTTCACTTGATGCTGCCTGCCTCGTGTGTGTAGGTTATATTAGAAGACATGTTTTTGAGAGAATGTCACTATCCATTCCCTTCTAGTCTTATTCTTCTTCCTCTTTCTCCTTCTCTTGTTCATTCCCCTCCCCCATTCACCTCCTTTTCCATCTCCTTCTCCACCTCCTCCTACTCCTCCAACAAACTTTACGCCCACACGCCCACAGACTCACTGTGAACTGCCTCTCCCTGCTCTCTCCTTTCCCCACCACTGCCGTGGTGGGGAAAGGCAAGTCACTTGATCTCTCCACAAGTTAGTATCCAGCCGAAGGTTATATTTCCCGAGGGATGCAGTACAATTTTCAAATATTCTCACCATATCTTGTTCTCCTCTAGCCTTACCTTTCCGTCAGCAGAGAGAGAGAGAGAGAGAGAGAGAGAGAGAGAGAGAGAGAGAGAGAGAGAGAGAGAGAGAGAGAGAGAGAGAGAGAGAGAGAGAGAGAGAGAGAGAGAGAGAGAGTCCCTTTACAGACTCTCACGTTTTCTCAGAATATCTTTCACTCGCTCACAATCCCTCGTACTTGCTTTCACACCCTCACTCTGTCCTTACAACTTAACAAAGCCACGTGCAAGAGAGAGAGAGAGAGAGAGAGAGAGAGAGAGAGAGAGAGAGAGAGAGAGAGAGAGAGAGAGAGAGAGAGAGAGAGAGAGAGAGAGAGAGAGAGAGTCACCGTAAATGGAGCTTCAGCCAAGTCAAGTGAAGCGGGGAGTTAGTAATTATAATCAAATGGGTTCTTCTCTCCCTCCCTCCCACCTCATTGGAAAGTTGGCGTGAATTATCGGAGTTCAATTACTCCGTGCTACTTATTATAGGATCGGGGAAGACGTACTATCCACTATTTTTAACTCTACCCTTCTTGCCATTTTTCTTCCTCTCATTTTCCAGCTATTTTCTAAAGTTTCCTGTTGCTTTAATTGAATTCTAAGTGTGTGATTCAGTAACCAGTGTGTATTCAGCCCTTTCTCCTGATCTTCCTCCTCCTCCTCCTCCTCCTCCTCCTCCTCCTCCTCCTCCTCCTCCTCCACCTCCTCTCAAGAGATAGAAACGCCGCCACAGCCTGTCTTCACCGCTCCCCTCAAGAGTGTCTGCGGTGAATAAGGGACTCAGAAGGGCCGGATGAAACAAGGGGGAAGGAGGAAGGTAGGAAGGGAATGTCGTGCGTGGGAAGCTTGAGAGGAGAGCTGATATAGACGGGATAAAACAGATGAGGAGAGAGGGAAGGCGAGGGGAACAGAGAGAGAAGGAAAGGGGAAGGGGAAGGGTGTGTGAGATGCTATAGGTGATGGAAAATGGATAGTGGTGGAGGTAGGCATGTAGAAAGGGGAAGTGTACAGAGGTGTAGTGGAGGGGAAGAAGTAAGGGGAAATGAAGGGAGTTTGAGAGAAAAACAAAGAGAAGGGGAAATGAAGCAGAGAGAGAGAGAGAGAGAGAGAGAGAGAGAGAGAGAGAGAGAGAGAGAGAGAGAGAGAGAGAGAGAGAGAGAGAGAGAGAGGTCAGGAAGCGAGGCAATTATTTTCGTCATTAGTCATAATTTTGCCGCTCATTCGTTTTGATGTTTGCTCGGTTTAAAGTGAAGCACGGCATGCACACACACACACACACACACACACACACATACATACACAGACACACACACACAGACACACACACACACACACACACACACACACACACACACACACACACACACACACACACACACACACACACACACACACACACACATATACACACACTTCCTTTCACTTTTTTGTTCTCTCTCTCTCTCTCTCTCTCTCTCTCTCTCTCTCTCTCTCTCTCTCTCTCTCTCTCTCTCTCTCTCTCTCTCTCTCTCTCTCTCTCTCTCCCCCTTTCAAGAACAAAAACTACCTGCTAACAAACAAACAAACAAACACACTCAGACCACTGTATAACTAGTGTCATAATCAACTCCTTGCAGAACCTCATTAGCAGGTAAATTGGGAGGAGGAGGAGGAGGAGGAGGAGGAGGAGGAGGAGGAGGAGGAGGAGGAGGAGGAGGAGGAGGAGGAGGAAGAGGAGGAGAGGGAGGAGAAGAAGAAAAAGAAAGAGATGGTGAAGAAGATGAAGATGAAGAAAAAGAGGAAATGAGAAGGAGAAAAAAGGTGATGATGATGATGATGCGAAGGAGGAGGAGGAGGAAGAGGAGGAAGAGGAGGAGGAGGAGGAGAAGGAGGAGGAGGAAGAGGAGTAGGAGCTGGAGGAAATATATACACGGGGAGAGGGAGAAAGGGAGAAATGGGGGGAGGTTTGCGGAGGGTACGTGTGTCTGAAAGCTTGGAACTGTATTGGATATCTCTTTCTCTCTCTCTCTCTCTCTCTCTCTCTCTCTCTCTCTCTCTCTCTCTCTCTCTCTCTCTCTCTCTCTCTCTCTCTCTCTCTCTCTCTCTCTCTCATAAAAATCTTTCCTTCAGAAGTTTCCGCTCTTGAATTTATTCCATTTTCTCGCTACACATTATGGTTTATATTTATGAAGCTTCATTTTTTTTATACCTTTAAGCTTGCCGTGTATATGTTTTGTGCGTGTGTATGTGTGGCTTTTTAGAGCAAGATGTTAACAGTGAAAAGAAAGTTTAATATACGTAAATTTTTTTTTTCTATTTCTGGTACATTTCTGATTGTGTCGATTCAGCTGCCATCTCTTCACTGCTCCAGGCATTCATTGTACACTAAAGCAACGATCAGTGAATGAGGCTTCGAGGCTTTATTCGAACTATCTCTCTCTCTCTCTCTCTCTCTCTCTCTCTCTCTCTCTCTCTCTCTCTCTCTCTCTCTCTCTCTCTCTCTCTCTCTCTCTCTCTCTCTCTCTCTCTCTCTCTCACTCCTTGAAGCTTAGAGTGATATTACAAATTTTTGTTGTTTCAAGCCACACCAGTTTCGCACACATTATGAGGTAACACAAGGGATGAGAGAGAGAGAGAGAGAGAGAGAGAGAGAGAGAGAGAGAGAGAGAGAGAGAGAGAGAGAGAGAGAGAGAGAGAGAGAGAGAGAGAGAGAGAGAGAGAATGGGGGAGAACTGAGGTGAATAGGAGTGAGAAGACGAGAAGGCTGATAAACGGTGACGAGAGGAGAGAACAAGGAAGAACAAGGAAGGACGCACGGAAGCAACACAGTCAAATACAAGTGGAGAAGAAAGTTTGAAAAAGAAAAATAGATAAATTGCTTTGCTAGTTCAGGAGAAACGAACGCCAGGGCACAAAATCGAGTTTCGTGAAATTCTCACTTTTTTTCCAGAGCTTTGGGAACAGAGAAACAAGTTCTGTCTCGGTTGGAGCGTTGAGTCAGGAACGAAATATTTCATATCAAAATATATTTTGTTTTTGCCTTTTCTTTCGTTTTTTCAAAAATTTCTATGAATACGAAACGCAGTCTGCCTGAGAAAAACTGTGATAAATATCTGTCTTTCTTGATGGTTCCTGTGCCCGGGATGTCCGTCTTTAATATACACATATTGAGTAGTTTCTTTTCTTTTCGTCTGGAAACTTTAAGAAGTCATGCAGAAACTTGCCGAAAAGAATTGCTTTCGTCTGCAGAGCAACTTTTTTTTTTTACCAATAAAATATACCATGAAGCCTTCAAATATTTACATTTCGTGGAAAGTCATAAGATATAAATGATGGTTATGAAGCGATACCTAAAGACCGATATCCAGCCTTTTCATGCCACCTGGCGCCCAGTACATAGGCACTGGCAGCAAGGGTCCGCCGGGCGGTATTGGATCCAAACAAACCCACGTGAGTGAGTGGATGGGGGACAATATAGGTACTGCGTCACTGGCGGATATTTCAGTCGTTACACATACCACGCCCTCTGCCGCCTCCGTCACTGTCATTACTCTCTTAGGCAAGACATATTTAGCAAACACATTAATATGAGGATGAGAATGAAGACTTATGAAAACAGAAAGAAGATTGAGCGACCAGACTTGGGACTTCTCATCCCCGCAAGGCATGTAAAACTATGTTGTGGTGAGCAACACCTCTTATATATATTCAAATATTTTTTCATGACTATGATAATGAAGGGTTATACATGATCAAAAACTTATACTTGCAGCGAGGTATTAGCATAATCTTATTTTCACCTCACAAAGTCAATAAAATCCACAGAATATCCAAGCAGTAGATGCTTTCACATGTGTTATATTTAAAATCGTGTTGCTGCACATGCCACCACAAGGAGCATTAAGACAATCACGCCAGCGGTCTTAAGGAAGTGTGAAGTATGCGACTTCTAATTGGTCCCATGCTCGTAAAGTCGTAACGCGTGTCAGTCTTAATGCATCACTGGAGGGGAAGAACTGGTAAACTGAGACGAAAAAAACAAAATAAAAAATGACTCGTGTCCCTTTGAGTGGAAGAAGTAGCACTGTAGGTGACAATACAAGTCAGTGTTGCACCGTCGTCCTTTGAAGTGAACTAATACTTGGTTTTTTTCACATAGGTCATGGTAAGAACAAAGCCTTTCACTGCTTACCTCACCCCCACCTCAAGTACACCTAAAAAAAGCCTGTCACTTGCTAATGACTACCTACGGAAACAATCACTGAATAAGACTATGACTATCAAGCTGTTCGTCTTTAGGTGTAAATATATAAAACAGAGTGACGTATCATTCATCCTTGTAAACAGCAATTAGTAAAAGGGTCACGTCTTCCTCCTACCACATCCAGGTCATCAACAAAATGTCATTCAATATTCTTCAATCCAAGTACAAAATATGATAATAATTGCCATCGAGTTCACCGTGTTCAGCATTACTGTCCCGTTACTGCGTGTTCAAGTCTCCCTCTGCACTCACGGAACACAACGACTAGGACTGAATAGCAACCTAAGTGTTCTGTATACTGAGCACCGCAGTAGTGGCGTGAGGAATGGTTGCTGAATTCAGGAACCTAGATTTGGACCCTTATGCAAATTAGATAACAATATTAACATCGGTGGTGGTGATGGTGACAGTAGTAGTAGTAGTAGTAGTAGTAGTAGTAGTAGTAGTAGTATAGTTTGTTTGTTTGAGTTTATTGCCAAATAACAATTATACACATGAATATATTTATATACCCACATTTTATAGGCATTAGTCTGCTGAGCAAAGGCTCCCTAGCAGACATAAATCAGTTAACATAATGACAAGTAGTAGTAGTAGTAGTAGTAGTAGTAGTAGTAGTAGTAGTAGTAGTAGTAGTAGTAGTAGTAATGGTAATAGTAATAATAATAGTAGCAATAGTAGTAACAAAAGGCACAGACTATGATCATCCATAAATATCAATGTTCCAGTAGTGTTTATGAGGCGAATAACTTCCTTGTGTAACACGCTTCATCCTAGAAACAACTATCCCTCTTCAAGTCATAGAGTGATTCAAAGCTATCGGGGAAACTAAACAATTTGTTAAGTAAGTTTTTTTGTGAAATTTTATGGAGGCAGAAGATGAAGAGGGTGAAGGATTGTATGAGCAAGTATAAACATGAACCATTTTTTTTTTAATTGTACGTATGAAAGTTTGGTTAGTGGCACTGTGTTTTTCTATTTTATTTGGGGGCTTACGAGGCCTTAGTATGTCATTTAAGTATGATAATTTTTATGATGTCATAAACCAAAAGTTACGAGGAAATATAATACCAGATCCCATGTGTCAAGAGCCTAATAAACCCTGACAGTGCATATTGCTTTCTGGTTTTTCACTAATCAACTTAATTTAGTAGTGGCGTCACATCTAAAAACTCCGCCTTATTACACACTCTTCCCGTTTGAGGGAGTTATAGGAATGATAATATGAGCAAAAATAAAGAAAAAGAGTTAAGCTGATCTGGAACTTCTTTAGGCGATGAAAAATTGAATGTCACGTAAAGTTACTTGGACGAGGCTTAGCACGTACCCATCGCAGACAGCTAATGATCGAGTGGACCCTTAACACACGTTCTCGTCGTAATCTTTATTGGTCCATGAAGTGCAAGTGGTCGCTATAAAAGCTATGAATGTCGCCTGGGACCACTTAACTCCTGCCAAGCCCTCAACAGCACCACTCGTTACCAGGCGGACGATGAAGATAACTTTCTTACACAAGTTACTGGATAGATTGAACTCAACTCGTGTTTTTAAATGACTTAAATTTTCTCAGCTATTAGTAAGGAAAGGGGAGTTATCATTCAATAAATAATGCCTTCCTCTAAATAGCCACTACTTGACATGCAATAAGTCTAAAGGAGATGAAGAGAATTTGTAGACTTTTCTCGCTACTTCCTCAACTTTTAGCTTGTGCAAGCTGCACTACTTAACGTCAGAAGCATGCCATGTTTACTTAATGATCAGCACGTGCTATGTGAGAGACTGCCTCAAGTGGGCTTATTAGGAGAATATAATGTACTTATATACACGCTCTGCATGGCTAGTGTTGTTTTTTTTATCTATCTATCTCTTTTTTTCTCTTGTTCTCTTTATCTGTCTATGAATTTATGTTTCTATCTATCTCTTTGAATATTTTTCTGTATTTCGTGTACAAGATATGGTGCTTCGTTGTGTGCACACACTTCCAGGTAAATTACTTCATACCAGAGTGATGGAAGGAAGCAGATTCTTGAGGGCTTACTATTTGATTCTGATTTGAGAATTAAATTGTGTTTAAATCATGTATCAAAACTAAGCTTTGTTGTTATTTTGTTTAGTCCTTACTACGCAATATGTTTATGTTGCTGTTACGTGTTTCTTGTGCTGCCTTGTTACTAGCGGTGGTACTCTGTGTTGATCAGTCTTCATGGAATCACTGTTTTATGTTTCTATCCATTCTCCTCTCATAGCTCTTCATTCTGACGCGTTGGTTCATGTTTGCTCTTTTCTAAGTTCTAAACCTCTTTTATTAAAAACATGTGGGATGAGGTAGTGAGTGACCACTTTATTAGCCAATTGGCTGATGATATTTTGTTAGTAGTGTAAGAATGACAATTAAAATTTTTCCTTATATCATTGTTCTTTCAACTAACCTGAACAATGCCTCTCAAGTGAGTAACACTATTAAAGCCAATGAACCGTGACAAAGGCAGCGTTTCAATCATACTCGTAAAAGGTTGTTAAAAAAGCTTCCCAGGCTAACTAACTCATATTCAGGCAGCGTGAACTGTACCACTAATTGTCTATCCAGTCATCGTGTTTTAATATTCTTTATTCAAAATTCAAACTATAATGATTCTGAAAAAGTATACATATATATATATATATGTGTGTGTATATATATAATATATATATATATATATATATATATATATATATATATATATATATATATATATATATACATATAGTTGTTATTAAGATATGAAAAGTAAACAAAGAACACATCAAGGCAATGAACAAAGTTTGAGGACTAGAAAATCAAATAAATAAAAAAGAGCATCTTAGGAAAAAAATACAATGTAAAAACAAATATATGTTGTCCCTCCCAATAAGTCGTCAGAGAATAAGGTTGAGTCCCGGGAGAAACAAGAAGCTCCAGCAGGAAAGCAAGTGATAAAGATGCAAGTCAATGTTAGGGTGGCAGCATGTTCACTTAATGGCGGGTAATAGTGTGGGAACCTAAAGCCAAAAGTCCAATTCCAACGAAGCGGGTTTTGGGTTCTGCACCACCAGTGAGGAGGATTAACGTGTACAGGCTGAACGAAGTCATATAAAACCTTTTTTTTTATTTCCCACATTAATTAGTATAGAGAATGTTCAGTTGTAGCCTTTGTCTTCCTTGTGGTTGTGTTCTCGATATGTTGTCAGTGTATCGGGCAAACGCCTTGAAGACGTGCACGTGAGGCATGACAGAACCACAGCTCATGGTCTCAGGCTCAGCGACAGCTGCTACTCGGATATTTGTATTCAGGTGAGGTACAGCTCACTGGCAAGGCAGCCGGCTGCCTTGAGCCGCCGTCACCGCCACCAAAATACAACTCTTCAAGGAAGTAAAAGATGGGAACATGTAATATTTTTTTTCCTAAAAGTTAGCATAAAGGTGATGCTGTTATGAAATCTAGTTGACGTATCGAAAATAATATCTGGTACCATTTTCAAATAGCAACTTTAACAATAACCACATTGAGGCACGAGGCATCTTCAACCATGTATTCGCATTGATGGGACACATTTAACACTTGGTGGCTACCATTAAGTGGCATTGGTTTATGGTAAACTTATTGGTATATCTGTTGCTTGAGGTATACAACAAAACTGCACTGATCTAAGGCAGACAGGCGACTTTTCAGCGACGTTACACCTGCCGACGACCAGGGACATGGTGATGCTCTGGTAACGGCTTTGTAATCCATTATAGAAAATTATTAACAGACATTTTACCCTATCTTTAAGTGTTACGGCATCGTCAGTGAGTCGTGATAAATAACAAAAATCAAATATCTAGGTAGTACTAAAACACTGGAGTGAGTGGCTGCAGGTCCTGCCGGTTCCCTTGGCGAGTGACGCGTGTGTGGCGCAACTCAGCTCAAGAACAGCGGCTATACAGTTTCGAATTCGTATTCATGTTCGATACAAGCTCGATCCTGTCTTTTCCTAAGCAAGTAGGAGTGTATTCGACTGGAAAATTGAAAATGATTTTTCCCCTCATAAAATCATCTGCTTAACATAATATAATTACACGAATGAAACATATTGAATTAGATTTTTCCACATTACATTATTGTATCGGAGTTTAAATATATGCAATCCAGATAATCCTCTTACGAGTAATGGAAACAGGAAAGAGGGCTGAGCATCCATATATCCATGACATTTATCTGTGGTATGAATTTAATGTATGATGCACGTCACCCAAACACCCTAACACATGCCCCCGACCAGGATGAAGGACAGGACCTGACTGCAGGCTTGACACATTCCATGATTAGTTTTCATCTCGAGGGAAGTGACCCCAGCAAAACAGGAGTCACAAAGAAATTTTTTGTATAGGTTTCCAAGGGGCTTCGGTGACTAATCAAGACTTGTTTGCATAGAATCCGCCAATGTCAGAGGAAGTTATTCAATGTAGAAAATAGTCGATTGAAACAACTTTGAAGAAGAGTAAAACAACATATCCAGATGGTGATGCAGATCGTCTTACTGGAACTGTCACTAGCAGGTCCAGGGTGTGTACGAAACCTGAAGATAACAAACCAAAAAGAATGACACTCTTTGTAGCACTTGAAGGTTTGACTTTATACCGCATTTCTGTACTTTTATGATGAGGGTCCGTGCTGTGTGTGTGTGTGTGTGTGTGTGTGTGTGTGTGTGTGTGTGTGTGTGTGTGTGTGTGTGTGTGTGTGTGTGTGTGTGTGTAATTCAGTGAGTGGTGTGAGTGTGACCATAGTGTGTGGCAATGTTATATGTGGAGACCAGACTCACTCACTCCTTACCCTCAGCACAGTAGGGTGTAAAACTATTTCCAGTACCTTTACTATTCCAGATATATCTTCTTTTTTTTCTATCCATGTCATATATTCGTGTCTTACTATGATTACCTTCAGTTTTGGAGAACATATCGTGCCTTGCTGCAGTTGAGACAGAGGAAAAACGTGTGTAACGTGATAACGGGGATGAACCAGGTTGCGAGGGAGATGGAGATGGGTAATCGTTCTATGATATACCTCCAGATGCACAGTCATATACCTGGAGTGAGGCACGAGAGAATACGGAAGACAGCGAATGGGGAGTGTCATATTCTGAGGGATGGGATGAAAATGGAAATGGGTAAAAAGATAAATGGGTGATTGCTGGCATCCATTTTCTGTACAGCACGAAAGAGAGATAAAAAGAAAGAGAGGAAGAGAAAGACAAAGACAAAGAAATGCTGGAATGAACACAGACTTACATACAGACAGACAAACAGACAAACAGACAGACAAACAAACAAAGAGATAGATAAAAGAAAGAAAAAGAATAATTTATCCTTCGTGCAAGAGTTGAGGAGAGAGAAGCTGAGTGGGATTGTAGTTAAATTCTTAATGCCATGAATAAAACGAAAAGAAAGTTTACTTCACAGACTTGCGATGTTAGAAAGTTTATGGTGGAACGAAACAGAGGCAGCGAGCGACCTTAGGGGTGAAAGATGATAGAGGGAAGGAGGGGAGGCGGGGAACGATTGCTGGTTCTTGTGAGCGATAAGAAAATAAAACACCAATTGAGTGATGAGGCTGTTTCGGGAAGGGAAGGAAGGGAAGGGAAGGGAAGGAAGGAAGGAAGGAAGGAAGTAAGGAAGACTGGCCTCCACTTAACTTAAAGATGGTTGTGAGATGAGAGAGAGAGAGAGAGAGAGAGAGAGAGAGAGAGAGAGAGAGAGAGAGAGAGAGAGAGAGAGAGAGAGAGAGAGAGAAAACTCACAAAATATTACCCGGGACAAAGTATGGGACCTGAAATGTGGATAATAAAATGGAAAATATAATGCTTGCAAACAAAAAGTCTTGAAATGAGGTCGGTGGCTCATAGTCAAGATACGTGTGGCAGGATTCGAATCTCTCACGTCCACTCCCCACGCACCCCTTTTTACACACCCTGAGTGGCCTAAAATTGCGTCCATGTTTTCCATTAAACCGTGGCATTCTTAATGGGTTGGTGCCGAGAAGAGTGTGGTGAGCAGCCCGGCACAGGCGCGGGGGAAAATCCATGCTACGACTGTAAACACATTTGCCAGGGTGCTAATAGCGAACGTAACTGATCAATGCCGCTAATTAGCCAGCCAGACAGACAGAAAGAGAGAGACAGAGAGAGACAGAAAGAGGAGGGAGAGAGAGAGAGAGAGAGAGAGAGAGAGAGAGAGAGAGAGAGAGAGAGAGAGAGAGAGAGAGAGAGAGAGAGAGAGAGAGAGAGAGAGAGAGATAATATAGACTTGGCATCAAGGGAGTCTCAACTTTAGCATAAGTTTTAACACAGTCATTAAAAGCTAATGCTGCCACTTCAACTTGGTGGTGAGGTGTTCAAGCCAAGTGACAGGACTTGTCTGTCTCTCTGCGTCGGGTAGGAATCATTATGTTGAGAAACCAGGAAATACAAGTATCTAAGGGGATTCTACTGTAAAAGAAGATGTAAATGTTAGAGTAATACTGGCAGTAATAAGCTTATGTGATGTGGTATGTATAAATGGAGTGTGTGCTCGTTACAGAGACGTAATGTGTATTAACGAGCGTGAAGGTGAATGACTCCAGTTCACAAGAAGAGTGAATGGAGGAGCTAAGTGAGCAAAGGTAAGTGAGCAATCGTACGTCGAAATTGATACTCAGAGTTCACATAGTTATATATATGTAGAATAAATATGTGTGTGTGTGTGTGTGTGTGTGTGTGTGTGTGTGTGTGTGTGTGTGTGTGTGTGTGTGTGTGTGTGTGTGTGTGTGTGTGTGTGCGTGTGTTATGGGAGGGGGGGTGACGTGAGGGATAAAATATTTTGTTGGCAACCTGTAGATTCAAAGAAAGAGGTTGTTCCAGCGAAAAAGAGGTGTGCAGGTGGCCTTGGATAGGTAATGTGATGATGTTGACAAAGATGGTGATGCTTGTAATGATGCTGATGCTGATAACAACATCAACAACATCAACAACAATATCAGTAACAACAACAACAACAACAACAACAGAAGTAAAAACAACAATAAAGACTAGAACAAGAACGGAGGAATAGAGACAGAGGTGAAGTTTTGGATCAATGAAGTACAAAAGGTGTTAGGAAGAATGAACAAGCTGTAGAACGATGGGAATTAATGTAAATAAAAAGTCGTACCAAGGAGTAATTGTACCAACTGCAGTATATGGGACTGAAAACATGGGGTATGATACTAGCGGAGAGGGAGAGATTAAATGTAATGGAAATGAGGTGTCTGGAATATGTGTGGAGTAGCGCTTATGGACCAAGTGAGAAACGAGGAGGTCGGAAGCAGAACTGGTGTTACGAGAGAGTTGGCTTGTCGAGCAAAGCAGAGTGTGTTGAGGTAGTTTGAATATATTGAGAGAATGGAGGAGGACTGGTTGGTGGAGAGAATAGTAGGATCCGATGTGAGAGGTGTGAGGTTTAGGAGGAGGTCACGAACGGGATGGATGGATTGTGTGAAAAGAGTGTTCAATATTTGTGGAATGTGGAACAAGGAAGGATGATTGTGCGTGACAGAAATTAATGGAGAGCAGTGATGAATGTATGAATAATGACGCAGCATGTACGACCATTGGAGCAAGTTGCCGCGAATTTAATGTGACCCTTAGATCACATCAGTTGTTGGGAGGGAGAGTGTATGAATTACTTATGAAGTGGCAGGAGTAAACTTTGGTACCCTGATGTGGATACGACCCCGCCCTTGCCCCCAATTGGGTGTCTTGGGTGTTTGTGCGAGATGTACTTCTCTTATCCACAGGGGGACCTAAGGGCTAAGTGACAGGAATGTATATGTATGTGTGCATGAGTGTATGTATGCGCGGATACCCCCTTTAAGGGAGATAACAGCCTGGTATATAGACTAGATTGATGGATAGATAGATTGTTATTGATTTTATTATTATCTTTACCGTTATTATTGTTATTATTGTTATTATTATTGATATCGTTATTATTACTATTATTATTACTATTATTATTATTATCATTATTATTATTATTATTATTATTGTTAATATTATTATTATTTTCATTATTGTTATTATTAATATTGTTATCATTATTACTATTTTTATTATCATTATTATTAATATCATAATTATTGTTGCAAATACTATTATAATCATCATTATTATTATTTTTTTATCATCATTATTAGTATTAGTATTAGTATTAGTATTATCATTAATAGTAGCAGTATTACTATTATTATCATCATCATCATCATCATTATTATCAGTGTTATCATAGTTATGCCTCGTACATTTGGTACAATTAGAAATAGAAGTGGGGGAAGCTTTTTTTTCACTTTTATTAGAATTAGAAAAGAGAATTATTTTTTATTCTACGCCGCGGAATAAAGTAAGTCTCAGCCCAGCGTGGCAGGAACCTAAAAAGCAAAATTAAATTTCCTGAAAAAAAGATATAATGTTAAATTTATAACCCAGACGTGCTCTTTCTCTTTACTCTAATATTTATAAAAGTTTTACGGGAGGAATTTCTCTCTCTCTCTCTCTCTCTCTCTCTCTCTCTCTCTCTCTCTCTCTCTCTCTCTCTCTCTCTCTCTCTCTCTCTCTCTCTCTCTCTCTCTCTCTCTCTCTCTCTCTCTCTCTCTCTCTCTCTCTCTCTCTCTCTCTCTCTCTCTCTCTCTCTCTCTCTCTCTCTCTCTCTCTCTCTCTCTCTCTTTCTGTTTGTGTGCCTCGATATTTTAGCGGATTATTGTGGCTTTGTCTCTCTCTCTCTCTCTCTCTCTCTCTCTCTCTCTTCTCTCTCTCCTCTCTCTCTCTCTATCTCTCTCTCTCTCTCTCTCTCTCTCTCTCTCTCTCCTCTCTCTCTCTCTCTCTCTCTCTCTCTCTCTCTCTCTCTCTCTCTCTCTCTCTCTCTCTCCTCTCTCTCTCTCTCTCTCTCTCTCTCTCTCTCTCTCTCTCTCTCTCTCTCTCTCTCTCTCTCTCTCACACACACACACACACACACACACACACACACACACACACACACACACACACACACACACACACACACACACACACAATAAGTACCAGTGTGCCCCGCCACCTCGCCTTGTTTACTGTTTGTCGTAGATATATGTGCAGGGTAATATTACGTCTTCTATTTAATTTTAAGAGTTATCATTGATATCATTATTATTGTTAGTATTAGCATTATTATTATTGATACTATATCATAATAACTATTTTATATATAAATATATATATATATATATATATATATATATATATATATATATATATTTATATATAAATTAGTAGTAGTAGTAGTAGTAGTGGTAGTAATAGTAGTAGTAGTAGTAGTAGTAGTAGTGGAAGTAGTAGTAGTAGTAGTAGTAGTAGTAGTAGTAGTAGTAGTAGTAGTATAATAGTCTTCATTATTATTAAAATCATTATTATTAATTTATTTCCGCCAGCTAGAGATATTTCCATTTATATGATTTATTCGTGATTTTAGAGGAAAATCCCGCTCAAAAATAATATGAAACAGTACAGTGATAAATAACCATGACGAATATATCTTTGGGACGCTGGAGAAAAATGTTATATGCATGTTGTTGTTTTTTTTGTCTGTGTGTGTGTGTGTGTGTGTGTGTGTGTGTGTGTGTGTGTGTGTCTGTGTGTGTGTGTGTGTGTGTGTGTGTGTGTGTGTGTGTGTGTGTGTGTGTGTGTGTGTGTATTGTAGGCATTCGTGGCAGAATATAACTGACCAGGTAGATAATATAAAGAAAATCATGAAGGAAGTGTTTGGAGATGGTAGACGGTGAGTGAAGGGAGCATAACAAAGTGAGTTAGAAAGCCATAGATTGCCAGAGTTGTGTATCCGTGGGTGTGTGTTAGACAGGTGTAAAAACGATGCAAGCTTAAGTATGAAAATATAAACATGTGTGTTTTCTATGTGTTTTGTCAACTTAATAATTGGTATGTCAGTCACTTGGATATTGAGTGTTAGGAGCGAGGAAAGGAAGTTTCGCCTTGTGATAGTGTTTTGTTGATGTGTTGGTGACTGGAGGTTTGGCTGCGTGTGCCCCTCGTTGACTTTCGATGCTATTTGTATCTCATTCTTGACTGGCAATTTTTTTTTTCTACCGTTTCTTTCCTATTACTCCACTCAGATTTGATGCTGATGATGATGATGATGATGATGATGATGATGATGATGATAATAATAATAATAATGACAAGAGTTTAGAGACAGAACAAATCCGATCATCGATGTTTGTTACTCACTTCTATTATGACGCGGCTTTTCAATATGTTCCGTCGACCTCCGAGACCGTTTGGAAGCCGGTTGAGGTCGAGAACATTGCGCAACCTCCGAAGATAACACAACACAGGAAGTGACACAGGCCAAGCTCCATTAGCTTCTCAGGTCATGTAGAAGCCAGTTAAGTGCAAGCAGAATAAGCAAGGTTGAGTGATGCAAGGCAGCCTGCCGCAGCTGATGGCAGTGCTACGCTAATTGTTACCACTCATTTTGGAAGTGGCATACAGATGGAGGCCCATTACACATGAGAGGTATACGCCACACCTGGAAGGACGAGGCCCTTGTACACATTCATTATTTGGGAAAGGAGAATTGGCGGAAACTACACAAGTATTCCAACTTGATTGAAAATGTTTTAGATGACATAACATTCTTCACGAATCTTAGCGAGGGACGACCAAAGAATGTTTATTGTAGGAAAGTTAGTCGATCGGTAATAAAGATGAGGCGATAGTTATCTGGAAGTTTGTATCTTCGTGACTGGTGGAGAAACTGGGTTTTTCAGGCACTGAAAACTTTTAAGGATCTACCATTCTTGACATTGAATAATGTCTTAAAGTGAAGCATGTCTTTGATGATTGTACATAATTCATACCAGGATGGTCGTCCACTATATAAAGTTCATAAATGTATTCATTGTCATATAAATATAAGTGACTGATATTGAAGTATCATTAATGAATAACAAAATTATAGCTACTCAGAAATTAATGAACTCTGCAGAGCCCCACTATTGATCGAATCCATAGGAGTGAAATTTGGATATCAAGACTCTCAAAACCTTCGAAATGTTCAAGGAATTAGGACATTCTTTTAATAAAGTTTCTGAGAGAGGATGACTAAGATTCAGTTGAGATAAAAAATATATATGTGGGGCAGTGGGGAAGGGAAGGTTCGGTTGGTGGATCCAGTATTTTCTTTCATGTACTACGTGTAATTTTCGTGTCATTTGTGCATGTATAATATCTATCTATTTTGCAAGTTATGCATTATGTGTTCGTGTTCCGTGAATTCTTGGTGTGCATCGTTTGTGCTTTTACTTTCCCGCCTGTATATATATGACTGTTTATCACGCTTGTATTTGTCATCCATTGAACTCTACTTTTATTTTTTTTTATTTTTTTTTGCATACGAATAGGTGTCCATCCTTTAATGTTTAGTTCTGTATATATGAATGTGTGTGTGTGTGTGTGTGTGTGTGTGTGTGTGTGTGTGTGTGTGTGTGTGTGTGTGTGTGTGTGTGTGTGTGTGTGTGTGTCTGTCTGTGTTTACGCTTGGGCATATAGATTATGGAATGACCGTACAATATTGTGTTTATATCCATAAGGGTGTGTGTATGTGTGTGTGCGTGTGTGTGTGTGTGCGTGTGTGTGTGTGCGTGCGTGCGTGCTTGTATGTGTGAGTGCGTGAGTGCGTGTGTTTTGTTTTAGTGTGTGTCACCTGCAGGGCAACACCCACGAGAGAGGGAAGGTGAGAGGCTTGAGATCAATATGTCACTTGAGGCCGTGACCCTCATGAAAAA
>JAPQNM010000013.1:37739073-37744073 GCA_029783475.1 Metacarcinus magister | reverse complement strand
AGTAGTAGTAGTAGTAGTAGTAGTAGTAGTAGTAGTAGTAGTATGTATCATATATATGAAGTCATTCATCGTCTTCCACCTTGCCATGTTGGTAGGCTTCGCGCCCTCTATCTCCCGCCCCTTGTGTGATAAGTGTGTATGCGCTTCTTCCGGGACAAATTTAGCACAGCGCCCTTCAGGAAGTGTCAGAGGGGAGTGATGCTGCTTGTTACCGCAGGAAAGGATGGGGAAGGCCGCTGACGATGCCGAAAGATGGCGAAAACCACCAAGCCTCTTTCACGACCATGACTGATTGCAAGGAAATAGAGCAGCCGTGCATGTGTGCCTTGCGCTAAGCCACAGTAATTTCAGAGAAAATCCCGCTGAAACAGATGGTTTAGCAAGTCTCCCTGGCAAGTCGACTAACCAAGGTTCCTTAGTTTAGTGAATCATTTATGAAGATGGGATGTAGAAGGTGGAATAGGAGACCTTTAAATATTATCATCGAGTATAGGATAGGTAGGGAAAGGGAATTTCAGTTGATAATTCCAGTTTTAGTTGGTGGAAGCACATCATAATGCAAATCAAACGACATATTTAAAATGTAGTGGAAATATTTTCGGTTACGGAGCATAATTTTTATTTCCTCTAGTTGTTGTTGTTATTCATTCGTGCGTATATCTTATGTAAATATCTTGGCGTTTTTGTGGCAATAAAATTTTCAAGTAACTGAATAAGAGTCTCCTGGAGATATAGACGTAAGTACTTGATGAGGTTAAAATGACTTGAGTCTGTTGCGAGATTTGTCTGTCTATTTGTTTTTCTTTCTCTACGCTGCACTTAGTATTCCTCACCGTACTAGCGGCTAAAGCTGTCTTGGGGCCTCAAGTCTGGCTGCGTGACATGACTGATTAAGTTCCTCCTCCCTGGCGTAGTGTTGCGGGAGTGTGGTCGCCTGTACGTGACTGGGTCGAACTGGCTCATTCCATTATGTGATTTCTTTTTCTTTTTTCAGACCATAAGGTAAGACTGCCGTGCTGTAGGTCCAAGCGAGACGGACGTAAAGACTTCCTGTAGCAGTTTTACAACGCCTCGACTACCCGGTAGGTGAAATTGTGTTGAAAAAAAAAATAGAAACGGTCAAACATGCAGCACATTTTACAGCCCCGGTGAGCTTTTGATGGTTTGACCGCGGCGTGTATGTCTCCGGTCTTGTTAGCGAGGAATGTGTCAAGAGAAACGCACGAAAATAGTGACATACTGTACGAACTTTCAAAATCTGAGGTGCAGGTGTCATAGCGGGTCAGTGGTTTTGTTTCCTGTGTGGAGATTGTGTGGTGGTGCGTCTTGTGGTGATGGATGGGTGTTTGTGAAGGTTGTGGTGGTGTGGTGGTGAGGATGGTGGTGGTGTTGGTGGTTACAAGGTGAAAGTGGTAGTAGTAGTGGTAGTGGTGGTGGTGGAGAATTAAGTAAGTGTTTGATTGGTTGACTCTAATATCACTGTCAATCTCTCCAACCACAAAAATGAACATTCTTTAGAAGTTCACGTGAAAACCACTGAACCCAGAAAGAAAAGACCGTTCCTCTGGGAATTAAAATTACTCTTAAGCCACAAAATGTATACAATTTTTATTTTCTCGTTTTCTTAACGTATACCATCAAAGGGTCGCTGGTTTACAAGTTTTGATGTTTCTTTTTTTAGTATATCATCTCAGCATACACCATCAAGGGACTTTACTGCAACGTGAAGAAGCATATAACTATGACCCAGGTAGGGATAATTAGCTGGAGGTGATTCATGATAAGTGCGCCAGAACCCTCCCCTCGTTGGCAGGACTCAGAGTGAAACATAAGCTTCAATCGAAGGAATCAACTCTGTTTTTAATGCATTTTATAATTCTCAAAGCAGAAGTTTTAGGCTCGTATCTGCGTGATCCACTAAGGCGCTTAGCCCTTGTGGGGAAAGGAGGAGAGGGAGAGAGGAGGGACTAGACAGGATGGGAAGGAAGAGGAGGAAAGAAGAGAGACGAGCATGGCAGGGAAGGGAACGACGGCATGGGGTGTGGCGGGTGTCGAGAGGAGAGAGAGAGAGAGAGAGAGGGAGAGGGAGAGGGGAGAGGAGGGCAAGCTGGTATTATAGTCGGGTGGGGCTATGGAAGACACGGAGAGGAAGGGGGCGGGGGAGGGGCTAAGAGGGTGGGTGGAGGGCGAGGGTGTGTGAGCGGGTGTTTGCACTCACTTAAGGAGGGACTCGTTTAGGTACAACAAACGGCATGGAAATAAAGATGATTTAGGGAAAGAAAACACTTGATAAAAGAGCCGGTAATGGAGGAAATGAGAAAGGGTCATTGTGGAGGGAAGTGGGCGTGGTGGAGGGCGTACAAGTGGAGGAGGCTGAGGAGAGCGATGGGATTAGTGGTGGAAGAAAAGAGCCAGTGGAGGATGAGGTGAGGTGGGTGAGAGTGGTTGAAGAGGAGGAAGGGAGGAGGAGGGGAATGCTGAAAATGAGGAGGGAGAGGAGGTAGGCAGGAGAGGTGGAAGAAGGGAAGTAGAGAGTGGGAGGGAGTGTGGACAGTGATAAATGACCAAGTTCCACCTTCCACAAATCTCTTGGGCTTACTGGTGTTTCGTTGACCACCACCACTACCACCACCACCACCACCACCACCACCACCACCACTACCTGTGTCTAGTCCCCGTGGTCCTCCCTAGAGACAGTCGTCCTCAGTTTTATTTTCCTTTTCACCCAAACTTGTATGCTCCATTAAGCTATGTTGTGACGTCACTGAAGGTGGTGCTTGTGCTGGTGTAGGTAGTTTGGGGTGCCTTTTTAAACGCCACCCCTTTGGTTTCATTTTGGTGCTCTATTTAAGCAAGAATAGACAACATATTGATGAGTTTTAACCCCTAGACGGTAAGCCAATGACTGTCAGACACTGGCGGGAACCAAAATATGGGCTTAAACATTATTAATTTTCTCCTTCACGCAACCTCTTTGCCATTACTTTACACTGACGGCTCATTATTTTTCTTTCAAAGTCTTGGTCTTTCATACAGTCAGTGGCGAAAGGAAGGCATTTTTTTATTTGCATTTTTTTCCAGCTATTTATATTATTTTTACTTTTTATTACATTTTAAGAGTATTTAAAATTTTACTGCAGATTACTATGCATATTTTGTCCATCATTTCAATGCAGGAGTTAACTAATACTTTCATTCCTTCATTGTACTTAATGCAACTTTCGAAGAGACTGCTTTCTGCTTTCTTCAATTTCCTTTGTTAAGTTTCTGCTTTCACTGAAGCAGCTCATTCTTTATGATTTAACTTTCATTCAACGGATCCTTGCCCTTCATTCTTTTTATTAAAAGTTTGTGAATTTTTTTTTTCTTTTTAAAGTTAGTATGCAAGACCGTCATAACTCTCTGCATAAATATTAAAAAAAAAAAATGTAATATAGAGAATGACAAACTGCTGTGTTACATGTTTAAAATATACGTAATGTGTGGAAAGAAAATTTGTAGACGCATCATATACAAAAAATTATTATACTATATCATTTAGGATCCCAGAGCAGAATTCAAGGAAATAATGGAAAGAAAATACCCCATCCATCATTCTTATCACTCCATTCACACCAAACACTCCCTTTGAACACATCTCAATCCTATCAACCAACAACTCACTCTAACAACTTACTCACCTTAACAACTCCTAAATATTTCTCACACATCTAAAAACTCAACACACTCTTAAAAAAATCTTCACTCAGCCTAACAACTCCTCATTCCCTTAACTAACTCCTCATTAAAACGGAACATACCTTAAACACCTTCTATTAACTTTAATCCTTCCTCACCCTCTTTAAAAAGTCAACTCCCCCTAAACACTTCACACTCCACTTCAACACTTTCCCACTTCACCTGAGCACTCCTTACCTTACCTGGACTCCCCTTACCTACCTACAGCACTCACTATTCATATCCTATACTCCTAGCATTCTTTAACTCCCATTCACTCCCATTCACTCCCCTTTATGTTTCCACTTTCCTTAGAATACACTCCGCTCACCCTTTTCACTCCAAGACGTCTTTGTAAACACGCCGCCAACGCCTCCTAAGGGCTCCTTGTTCTTTTATATTCCTCCACTGAATGTAAATAATGGTTAAATGCCCCCTAGGTAGCAGAAGATTCGTGACCTCCGGATCTCGTGCCTTCCGTGTTGAAATAGGATCTCTTCTTGTGTGATCCTTTCTTCCCTTCTCCTTTTCTCGCCCGTCCCTAGAGTTGTATATTCAAAAAGAGGCGAACTGAAATGAAAACATGTAATAATGATAATGAAAAGAGAATGGATGGTGAAATGAAGTGGTGTAATGATTATTATTGTTGTTTTTATTATTATTTATTTTGCGCTCTCTGTCCGCCTTTCCTTCCCCCTCTCTCTCCTAAAGCTATATAGTGCGAAAAGAGGGGATGTACAGAAAGAAAAATGCTAATATAGAACACCCAGGATAATCCTATTAATTCGTGTAGTAATTAATATCGTTGTTATATCTTCGCTCGCAGTATGATGCATGCTTCCTACACTTCCCCTTCCTGCTGATGCTGTACATTGTGAGAGAAAAAACAGGTGTGTAAAAATAACAAGGGAGGCGAGATGCAGCAAATATATGTGTTTGTTTGTGTAGGAATTATTATTATTATTATTATTATTATTATTATTATTATTATTATTATTATTATTATTATTACTATCAACATTCAGGTTTAAAATCTGACGCAGAAGAAGAAAGAAGAGGAAGAAAAAGAAGGGAGACAAGATTAAGATGTAAGAAAATAAATTTGCGTATTTAAGCCAAGAAAGGAAGATTATGTTTGGTAATGTGTTGTGGGGAAAATGTTTTATATATTATTATCATCATTCATTATTATCATTATTTGTACTATTATTATTACTCTTTTTATCAGCATTATCATTATTTACAGATAGGTTTTGTTATGGGAAAGTCGGAGTTGCAATTTC
>JAPQNM010000013.1:37721573-37734073 GCA_029783475.1 Metacarcinus magister | reverse complement strand
GCCGTCTGTTATTTTCCTCCAACGCATTTTATAGACCATTGTTGCCTACGGATGACCGACTAGTTTTATAGATGCATTCCAATCTGCTATGTATAGAGTAAATAAAACATTACATATCATGATTTTTTTTTCTCTCTCTCTCTGTCTGTCTGTCTGTCTCTAATACTTCGTTGATAATATATTGGCAGATTTGTTGTGATGGATAAAGTGCCTCATGAATGTATACGTAATGGTGTTGATGCATTCATTTACATTGATTCATCTGATCGAACGTTGGTACTCTTTATCCCAGCACTGTGTTGACATGTGAGTGAGTGTGTGTGTGTGTGAATAACCACTCTCTTCCCCTCACCTCCCCCCCCCCAACTCACTCACATAATTTCCTTTCACTCCTCATAAGGGCTAGAAATCAGTCATTGAAACAAGCACATTCATCTCTAGTTTATGCAATTAAGCTATGATAAAAAAAATATATATATAATTCTAAGGTGGTGACTCCTATAACATTATCATCTAGGAAGGAATAACAGGAACAAGGTGAGAGGAATGACCGAGAAAAAGTCATCCTCAGGTAAGATATACGAGTCTTAGCAAGCGAACAGGAGAAAAGGAAAGGGGAAAAAAACAGGTTAAGAAACAGAAATAACAAACAGGAGAAAAGGGAAAAAGAGAAAATCCAGGTTAAGAAACGAACAGGAGGAAAAAGAAAGGAACAGGGGAAGGGTAAGGGAAGGGAGGGAAGGCAAGGTGCATGAAATAGAGGGGATACGAGTATTTAGAGGCAAGCATGTTACCTATCTCGCGTGAGGCTGTGCAGCGGAGTGGAGGAGGCACGCATCGGCACTCTTCTGGTGTGTGTGTGTGTGTGTGTGTGTGTGTGTGTGTGTGTGTGTGTGTGTGTGTGTGTGTGTGTGTGTGTGTGTGTGTGTGTGTGGAGAGAGAGCCAAATCTCAGAGGAAGCATGCGTCTCCTATTCTCAGCTTCGAGTTTATCCCCTGAGTCTTTCCTCCTTCCTTTCCTTTCCTTTCCTTTCCTTTCCTTTCCTTTCCCTCTCTTCCTGCCTGCCTCCCTCCCCGTCTTAATATCCCCACCTCCTCCCCTCTCTCTATCACCTCCCCTCACCCCCCTCCCTTCCTTCGCTCACCTGCTATATCACCTACCTCTGGAGATACACGTGAAACTCTTTTCTGTGTGTGTGTGTGTGTGTGTGTGTGTGTGTGTGTGTGTGTGTGTGTGTGTGTGTGTGTGTGTGTGTGTGTGTGTGTGTGTGTTTGGAGAGGGGCGAGGAAGGAAGGGTGCAGTATAATGTGCATGGGATTCGATGCATATCACGTTGTATAGATTATCACGAAGCTTATAATTGTGTGCATTGCATCATATTGCAAACCCTCGAATTAACGGCTCTTGGTTCCTCGCCATGATCATGTATATATTGTTGTGTTTCCTGTGTGTGTGTGTGTGTGTGTGTGTGTTTGTGTTTGTGTTTGTATTTGCGTGTATATATGTGTGTGTAAGAGGGGAACAGAGGAGCTGCTTGAATGGTAAATGTGTTTTGGTGTGGAAAGTGTGTGTGAGGGAGCGGGAGGTGTGTGTGTGTGTGTGTGTGTGTGTGTGTGTGTGTGTGTGTGTGTGTGTGTGTGTGTGTGTGTGTGTGTGTGTGTGTGTGTGTGTGTGTGTGTGTGAACTTTATGTACTCATGCGTGTTAGTGCGTGCAGTGTTTGCGTGCGGGTGTGCGGGTGTGCGTGCGTCAGGACACTAAAGGAGGAACAAAGCCTTCGTCCCATCACCGCCTCTCATGACGTCTTCTGATAGTCTGACACGGAATGATGGATTCCTGTGGGAATTGAAGACTAACAGCCCTGTGTGTCCCTCCACCTGGCTGGACACACACACACACACACACACACACACACACACACACACACACACACACACACACACACACACACACACACACACACACACACACACACACAACGACAGATTGAGGTGCGTTTCCTACCTTCCTCAGAGTGTTTCTTTGAATGAGTGAGTAACAATATTAATGATAAAAATAAAAAGGTAGAAATGATCAAACAAGAGCAATTGAAGTGTTTATTTCCGTGCTAAGCCTAATCCTACGTGTTAAGCCTCGTGGAAGTATTGTGTGATGACAATATAACGCACATTGCCTCTTATACTAGTGTCAAGGGAAGTAAGTAATGTGGTCAGCGAGAAATGCCACAAAAAAAACGTCCAGTTGCCCCCCATAAACACCTCTCTTTGTGTTGATAGCTGGCATTACCACCTCGATTGTACACACGAGCCTCATAAAACAAGGTAGAAGGGAACACACAAAAAAAAGATGATAAAGAAGGTACAAGAGAAACACACACACACACACACACACACACACACACACACACACACACACACACACACACACACACACACACACACACACACACACACACACACACACACACACTAATGAGATATAAATAAGAGAAAATATAGTTGCAAAGGGGAGGCGCGGACCATATTGACCATTTAAAGTTAACAAACAAGGGAGACCTGAGTGACTGTGGCCGCAGGTAACTTAGATAATGGCTCCAGCGATGTTAAGGAATGTACAATCAGGGATAATTACAGTTTTATACTAATGACCAAATGAAATAGGTAAGCCCACCGTTAGCACTAATCATACCAGTCATCACTCCTCCCCTCCCCCCTCTTCTAAAGCTGCCTCCAACCAGGCTTGCCATTAGTGGTGATAAATGGGATTATTCCGAGAGTAACATCGCCCACAACAGCCTCAACACGTTCACTAATGACTCTTTAAGAAGGGAGGGTAATTATGATATGTAACTGGCCTCCGCAAGCCCCGAGGAACACTCACTAACTATTCAAATGACCCGGATTGGACATACATAGCTTGTTCTTGGTCTCAATCCCCTCTTGTTACACCCCAACTATTACACCCTTTACACCACACACACACACACACACACACACACACACCACACCACACACACACACACACGCCAGTTCCCCTTCATAGAAACACTGTGATATCATGTCGCTTCAGCTTTCTTACTTTTCCTTGTATCACTGACTCATCCTCGTTTTCTAATTAGTGAATCAATACTTCTGTTATTTTTTTTTCTTGTTATTATTTTCATACGAGCTTGAGTTTTTTTTTTGTTGACTACGTTGTTGTTTATGTTAATTAGTTCTTTCTCTACGTCACGTCTAGCAGAGTTTATGTTATGTAGTCCTTTTAATATTCCGTTGTGTCACGTTTGTTCTACTAATCTGTGTTAACCCTTTCATTCATGTCCCCCTTTTCCTAGTTCTGCTGCTGGCGTTATCAGTCTGTCTTCATCTATTTTTTTTACAGGTTTTCGTGTCATAACATACACTTGACTCCGCTAGGGAACTCCCTCTTCACGCTAGCTTTCATGCACCAGATACTAAGGTGCATGTATGTGTGTGTGTGTGTGTGTGTGTGTGTGTGTGTGTGTGTGTGTGTGTGTGTGTGTGTGTGTGTGTGTGTGTGTGTGTGTATCTGTATCTGTATGTGTGTGTGTTTGTTTAATAAAATCTCTTGATACCCTAGCTCTTGCCTGCCATTCACACGCATTCCATTTCCGATTCAGCCAGACACGTTCTAGTTTTGTTTAGCTTACGTGCCAGAAAAACACCGGTAAAGCACTTCAGCTGCCTTATCTACACTGGGAAGTTTCTGGCGCAGTTTACGATCATGGGAAGTGAAGAGCCTCATGCGCGCGTCTTTTCTGTAAGCTGTCCAGATTAGCATAGACTTTTCTGGGTATGAGAAAGAACAAGTATCTTAGAGGCAGCAGTAAACGTGTGTGGTAGTATGGAGGAAGAAGAAAATTGGATCTTTCTTCGTCGTTTATTTATTCACTCTTTCTGTTTACGTTTTGAAGAATGGGGACATTTTTATAGCTTCAATAAAACGACAGATCAAAGATGGCAGAAAATCTAAGACCATCAATTCTGATTCTCTGTAAAATGTGTATCTCTTGGACAGGATATGAAGAAGAAGAAACATTTTGCGCCTCCAGATTGAGGATACCTGTTGCGTCAGAAATGCATGAAGGAGTGAGTGGTTATGCTCTCTGGGGCTTGGCTCGAAAATATTACAGCAAGAATGATTTATAATAGTCTATAAATCATTTTCCATCGATGTACTTACGTTCGTGTAAGACTAAACAGCATAGTGAGATGGAGAATAACAGGGGGAGGATTATTAGAAGAACATGGCACGGAATGGCATGGAGATCAAAGGGATGAGATGATAGGTTGAAAAGGAGTCGTAAATTTGTCATATCAGTTGGTGTTGGTCAGAGATTTACGACTCAGCTCGACACACATGGACATTATTTGTGTTTGGTTTTTTTTTCCTCTTTTATTGGAGTGACAAAAGACCGTCGCTGTGTGTTGAGTGTTATGGAATGGAATTATGTTTGATGTGGAGTCTCTCATTCTGAAACAACGTCATTTGAGAGAGAATAATATTTCCTACTCAGGCTAGCTTGTTCCTGTGCCGTTGCTTATCTCTCAGAGGCTCACGTAAAGTATCCTTGCCAAAGCTCGTAAAACTCCTGCATATTTCCCGACTGAATCGTGTCATATCTTTTCTTGATCGGCATAAGCGCACATATGTACGATTTTTATGTAAGCCGGTTATATCGGAAAGCTGTTAGGTGTTAGATGACGATGTGGTAACGATTGTAACGCGGTGCACGATTAACACGTCCACTCATAGTATTGATGGAAGTCAAAAAACATGTTCAAAACCACGAATGAATTGAATGAGGCGACGGAATGTTCTCAAGAGTGCGAGAAATATAAATGCAAGCACTATCCAGCACACTTCAGATTATTTCAGAGCTGCGATCCTCATTAACAAGTCACAAAGTAAATGAATGAATGAATGAATAATAATATACAGCGACTGTAAATCACTGAAAGGCACACAGACACTCTTGCATAAATAATATGAATATAACATACTTTTTTCACATGAATTTTCTGAAAAAAGTGTAACTAAACATTATGATTATATATTCAATATATAAATAAACAAACACACACACACACACACACACACACACACACACACACACACACACACACACACACACACACACACACACATATATATATATATATATATATATATATATATATATATATATATATATATATATATATAAATAAAGAGAAAGAGAGAGAGAGAGAGAGAGAGAGAGAGAGAGAGAGAGAAGAGAGAAGAGAGAGAGAGAGAGAGAGAGAGAGAGAGAGAGAGAGAGAGAGAGAGAGAGAGAGAGAGAGAGAGAGAGACTATGTATACAAATAAGTAGACACTTCCAATATCGTTTGGGAAATTACGTCATGAAATGGAACCGTAATGGTGTGTGTTCTTCACTGTGAAGTTTATATTCAGAGAGAAATCCTCGTTATAAGGCAAAGTTACCATTCAGCATCACGGATCCTGTCTAGTGTTTGCTTCCTTCATAATAAAACCATCCGTTGCTGTTTTTTAGAGATCTGTGAAGAAAAATGGAAAATAAAATCAAAGGGAGGAGATGATTTATTGTTGTTCAATCTTTGAAAACAGGTATTTCCATGACAACTCGACTATTATAAAAGCAGTGTTATAAAAAGGTAATTTGAATGCCAGTGCGAGAGGAAAAACAATGAGCATGATGTGGAAATAATAGTATGTGAAGAACTGTATGACTTTATGATTACTAAGCAGCGAGGTTGAAGGTGTGGAAGAAACCAAACATTTGACAGTATTTGAAAGGCATAGTGATTTACTGTCACTCCCTGTAACTCCACCAAACATTTTAATACTTCACGAATCTTGAGTTTTAAATATTTGGAAGCATTGGTCTCAAGAGTGTATAGAACGAACTGCAAGGAAATGAATAAATGCATGAGGGCTTTACTAAGCTTAATTCGATTTCCGTGAAAATCTTGCTTGATGAAAAGTCGTAAAGTATCAAGAATGTATCTTTTTTTGCAAATCATGATGAGTTAATGTGACTAATTCATTCTACTTTATACTACTTTATTCTATTCCTTTCCTACTCCTTAAAATATATGCAGTAACAAGGTATGAGGATGTCAGTTTATTTTTATAGTAGTAGTTGATGCAAACAAAAATCATTCTCTTTTTGAAATGTGACAGAACATTATGCATTTGTGAGGTAAACCAACAAATGCGTCGTTGGTTCCGGTTATTCCATGATGTGTTCGGCAAAAATGCGGAAGTGACTTAATGCTCTTCCTCCCTGAACAACAAACGGCGTAGCGGTGCCTTCCATCGACCCAAGTCTCACGGGAAAGCCACAAGATTTCGTATATTATGTTCTTGTCAGGGTTGTCTGCATGTGATCTTTTTTATGCAGGTCTCTCTCTCTCTCTCTCTCTCTCTCTCTCTCTCTCTCTCTCTCTCTCTCTCTCTCTCTCTCTCTCTCTCTCTCTCTCTCTCTCTCTCTCTCTCTCTCTCTCTCTCTCTCATTTGCTTGCATGCATACGCGAGCACGTGCATAGGCGCCGTATGAGTCGTATGCACGTAATAGATCATTTAATTCAAATTCAAAATGCTTTCTGTAACACTTCTTAATCCTCAACACATTATCCCTTTGTAGTAAACATTGTGCATTCCAGGTAACACACACCTGCAGTCACGCTAGCCCTTCCCCCAACACACCCTACACACCATGCTAGGAATCCTCTCTGTCTATACTGAGGACGGTAACCCAACTTATTGTGCATTTCACATACGTAGCTGCTCTTAGACTATTTTTTCACCTCCCGAGTATGAATTTTCAACTATATTGCAAGTTGAATTAAACGCTGGAAGATTATAAGAAAATTACGAGAGATGAAAATGCACAATGACCAATAATTACAATGATAATAATAAAAACAACAATACTACTACTACTAATAATAATAATAGTAGTAATGATAATAATGATAATCCTCTTCCTTGTCATAGGAAAATGGCAACCAAGAAATAAAAATTAAAAAAAACTTTACAAAAAGAATTGGGGACAAACAATCAAGGGACCCCTTATGTTACCTTCTTGTTTCGTGGAAAGCAGAACGTACGCGAGCGAGGGAGGGTCTTCCAGCCCTTCCTTTTCCCTCCCCTTTAGTCACTCTTTATGACACGCACCAAACACTGGAACTGATACCAAATCCCTTGATATACTAAGAAAAAGAATAGAAATAACAATTGTTCCTCTTACCTTACGTTACGAAAATTCTCAGAGCCAGAATACTCTTTTTTTTTCTCTTTTTAGTAATGTAGGTCTTCTTTTAGGGGAAAAAACCCGGTATCACCAAAAGTTAATCTCCTCAAACGAAGTGGTAATAAAAAAAGCGCCCAACAACCCTTTAGATTGGATTGTTTTTTTTTCTGTTTTTTTGTCTTCCTTTTTCGAGCGAGAGAGACAGAAGTAGTGACACACTTTTTTATACAGTGAAAACTAAACTAATTCACTCCTCGTTCTTCGTATTGAGGGAACTACTAAGGCTGCGACAAAAAAAAAGAAAAAAGTATATGAGGTCTTACCACAAACACGTTCGCAATCAGTACCAATTAAGGACACGGAAATTCGAGGCTTCCACACCTTCCGGATTCGTAAACAACAGAAAAATTAATCCCGGAGAAGTCTTAGAATCTGGTATTTGTTTGACATCTGGAGAAGGGAAGGGACAGGTGTAGGGGGGAGGGGGAGGAGGGAGAGGGACAGGTGGTGGTGCGGTAATGAGATGCAAATGAGAGCGGGAAGAGGCGAAGGCAGATGTTTTCCACGGTTCTAACCCGGCAAAGCAGTGTGTGTGTATGTGTGTTTGTGTGTCTGGTGGGGGGGGGAGGAGGGTTGTAAAAAGAGAAGCAGCGATAAGAAGCAGGATGGAGCTGAAGGCTTGGGTGAAGGAAAGCTGCCTACGCGTCTACACTTCTTTAAGGAAAACACTTGCAGTTTTTTAGGCCTTTCTTGTTAGGGGAAGTCTTCCCTTGTTGAAATTAATTTAGTGGCCAGATGGCGAGGCGAGAGCGGGCAGAGGGGAAGCTGAGGAGAGGGAGTGAAAGCTGAAGGAGGGACGTAGAGAACCAGCTGGTATGTAGCAGGTTACTCCGAAAAACAATGCGTTATATTCGCTTTAATTTTTGAAGTGGCAATAAGTCGTATGTCATTCATTTTTCATCTCAGAATTCATTATACAACACTTGCACCTATTCTCCATAATTGCCCTGTCTCTAATTAAACGCCCCTAATTTCTTTTCCTGCATTTCACCCTCCCTCTCCACTACCCGCCCCCCCAATGCAGCAACAAACATCTCCGGCTGCAACAATGGAGCATGAAATAATTTTGGCGAACAAAAAAATTACGATCACGTTTAATATTGTCTTTCGAATAACGGGAAACCGGTCATCTAAAATGCAAATACAAGCTAATTTTAGAGAGGGCAAAGCGGGGTGCAGGATGGAGGGGGTGAGTGGAGTGGGGAAGGAAAGAAGGAATGAATGGAGGGAGGTGAAGGGAATGAAGGTGCAAGGAGTGATTTAGGGGAATGAAAGAAAAAGGAAAGATGAAAACAAAAGGACGGAAAGGAAGGGATGAAAAGAGAGAGACGAAAGCTTGAGGGGAAGGCTGAACAGAGGAATAAAGTAGAACGAAAACAAGGAGGAAAAGGAGAAGGAAGTGAATGAAGAGGACGAGGACGAGCAAGGGAGATGTGGAGGAACAGAACAAAGGAAAAGAAAAGAGGTGACGAAGAAAGGGAAGAAGAATAAAAGTGTAAATGTGGACACAAGAGAGAAGAAAATACGAGAGAGAAAAAGGGGGGGGGGACCAGGAGAAAGGAAAGGTACGGCAGAAAAGAGGAGGAGGGAGAGGAGGAAGAGGAAAAGGAGGAGGATAAAAAGAAAGAGAATGAACAAGATGAAAGGCAGATGAAACTTAGCTGAGAAACAGAATGGGAGGATAGAAAAAGAAACAAAAGAGTAGAGGAGGTAGACAGTCCACAGGGAGAAGGAATAGAGTTTTATGAGCGGCATCGATAAGACGTTGTTAGTGTGAGAGAGAGAGAGAGAGAGAGAGAGAGAGAGAGAGAGAGAGAGAGAGAGAGAGAGAGAGAGAGAGAGAGAGAGAGAGAGAGAGAGAGAGAGATGGAAACAGACACTAAAAAAAATGAGTTATGAATATAATACTATACCAATTAGATCTATCCAAACTACTGCTGGTATCACGCCTATGAGTTCAGAAGTCAAGGAAATCTAAGAGCCAGGACGAAAGGTGCTGAATCAGTCGTTACATCGTTAGCCAAGAAATACGATACAATTCCTTTTGGTTGTTAGTTGTTTGTGTACATCCTTGTTTCACGATTGTACTTCCTGTCTGCAAAGTATGATGGAATAGTCACAATGTAGTTAGTCTTATTTGTAAAGCCTTCAGGTAGTTCAGAGTATTGTGTGTATAACCTCTTCGTCTGGCAACTTTTCGTGTACAAAATGTAGTGTATAAAGATGGAACCAATTTGTAGTTGTTCCTTGAATTGCTTTGAATCTTGCTGTATTTTTCTTTTTTGTAAGACGTAGACACCAAAACTTCAGTATTCATTGTCAGTGAAGTTTGACCGAATTGTTATAGGAAAGGAAAATTTCGATTCATAAAGCTAAGTATTTCGCCAGCTTTACTAGCAGACTCGTTGTGTTTCCGGGAAAATTTCAGTAGAAGAGAGAGAGAGAGAGAGAGAGAGAGAGAGAGAGAGAGAGAGAGAGAGAGAGAGAGAGAGAGAGAGAGAGAGAGAGAGAGAGAGAGTACAAAATAAAGTTTCCCCATCTTTCTTAAACATTCGTCTTCATTTATGGTAAAGAGACAAATAACTAAATAAAATGTACCTTGCAACACTTTTATTCAGGTTAGTGCCGGAAGAGAATGTCCTCAAGGGAGAAGGCAAGAAAAATCAGTGAATAAGAGAAAACGCAAGTAACACGCATTCACAAAATACCCGGGAGTTTCCCACAAAAAGGGGAACGAAGACAGCAAATACTGAGCTAATTTAATTCTTCTTAAGTTAATCTTGGAGGAAAGTGGATTTTTGGTTGTGGAGGAGAGTCGGAGAAACTTGTGAGGGGTGACAGCGAGGCGGGCGGCGGGCGGCGGGCGGCGGGCGGCGGGCCTGTGGTGGCTTCTGGAGGCGGAAGGGACAAGGGAAAAATGTGAGGAATATTTAACTCAAATTTTCCTCAGCCGCCTCCTCTCCCGGCGGGTAGGAGCGGATTTGCTTGACAGGAAAGGTTGAATTCTCGATGCTGAGTTGGGAGGATTTATATTTTGTCTGCATATTTTCTTACATTATTACATTTTTCACCCTCCCTTGTCCTCTTGTGTACAGCCGCTGCAGTGTGACTTTCACGCCTCTGCTTCAAGCCTCGGAGTGTTTTGGTATTCCTCTTTCTTTCACAGGGAAACCCGTGTGTGCTTTGAAGCTATAGATAGTGTGTAAAGGTTTGGCGTGTCGTGGAGCGAGTACATGTGTAGGTACACGTTTGGAAATTGGAATCACGACGGAGTATGAAAGGAAGAGGAAGAGGAGGAAGAGGAAAGAGAGAAGGAGGAACACAAAGGAACACAAACAAAGAACAAACAACCTCAGACCTGTTTGTCTTTACGAGGTTGTTTGAAATAAACTACACAATTTAATCTGAAGTGAGAGGCACAGGACATTAAAGGCGAAGGCTTCTCTACACCCACAGCTCCCTCCAGCCGAGACGAGTAGGAAAGGAAGAAATAGAAAAATAGAAATGCAGGAGGAGGAGGATGATAAAAATTTTTAAATAGCACAATATAAAGATAAGTTGATAACCTCTATTGAGCGAAGTTCTCAATTTTTTGCTTGCATAACATCTTTTCACACTGAACTTACTGTCAAAATAATGATAAAACAGCATAGTGCAGCACAACTATGACTCGAGACACTTTACTCCGATGTCTGAGAGTAGAGATCTTAAAAAGCGTTATGTGACTTAAAGGTGTGCACAACAAACACACAAGTACATCGCCTTGTTTTATGTTTATGTTTAAGTGCTTATAGGTCTCCTATCTATCCAGAGTTATATCAAAAACTTATATTCCACTCACATTCTTGCATTTCTCCCGTGACACAAGGTTATTGATTCACAAGTTAATCGTTGAGTAATAACAAGTAGTAGTCAGGGTTCGTGATCCGCTGAAAAGGAAGTCCTATACCTGGATAAAGAAAATGTTATGTATTTCATCATGCACTTCAATTTTAAATAAATTAAGAAACTGCTAAAAAAGTATGCGTGTGTAATGAAATGTTGTGATGTGACCTCGTGACCTCGTGAGGATATTGGCTAAGTTAGGAAATTGAGAGGAAGAGAGGCACGCAGAAGATTTTTTAAGAATAAGAAGATTGAACTTTTCCTTCGCTCAGGAAGGCGGAGTGGTGACATTAAGAAATTTGTGAAAATCGCAAGCAAGAATTAAATGAAATATGGTACCCTGTTGCATGTATTCTGAGTTACACACACTTGCATATTTGCATGCGATCTGTTCTCCACCACTGTTAACCCTGTTTGTGTGTGTGTGTGTGTGTGTGTGTGTGTGTGTGTGTGTGTGTGTGTGTGTGTGTGTGTGTGTGTGTGTGTGCGTGTGTGTGTGTGTGTATATATATATATATATATATATATATATATATATATATATATATATATATCGTCATCCTCCTCACTATCAGCCACTATGAGTCCGCTGTAAAACAAAACTTTCCCTACTTATCTTTATCAGCTGCCAATCTATTCCAGGTTACTCCAGCAAAAATTCCTGTCTCATCTCTCCATCTAGTTCTCTGTCTGCCCTGCCTTCTTTTGCCATACCTGGGTTGGCATTCCGTTACTCTAACAGTACATCAATTATATGTTCATCGCATGACGTGTCCTGCTCATGTCCACTTTTTCTTTTAATTGTGGTCAAGATGTCTTCAACTTTGGTCTGCTCCTTAATCCATGAAACGCTCTTCCTCTCCCTCCATGTCATTCCAAGCATTATTCTCTCTTGTCCTGAGTAAATGTTTTGAAGATTGTTACGTTTCTTGTGTGCTTTTATTTATGACGCGGTTTTCTTCGTCAAAACCATTTAATATACGTATTTATCAGTGTGCGGGTGAATACATTAATGTCATTATGAAAGACCTTATTAAAAGTTAAATTAAGAGTAGAAGCCTTACTCCTTTATTAATCAATCTTCGTTGTCATGGAAGAAGCCACATATCTTTTTTTCTTCGCATATAAAGTTAAAATCAGCTTTTTTTTTTATGAATTGTATAGTCTCGTGACGAATATTTATTACACAGTCGTGTTTGATATATTCTTATTTTCCATTGCACACTACTTCGAAATTAAAATAGTTAATACGAACGGTATCCCTGACTATTTATTTT
>JAPQNM010000013.1:37691573-37716573 GCA_029783475.1 Metacarcinus magister | reverse complement strand
GAGAGGTGGTTCCTGTATATATTCATGTCACTGGTACACACACACACACACACACACACACACACACACACACACACACACACACACACACACACACACACACACACACACACACACACACACACGTCTCTGGATCTTTACCCTGCAAATAAAACACTGTGTAATGAACGCAGATGTCACACTTGACCCTCTTACTTGCCCTTTACAAAAACTTATTACATCTACTTGGCATCTGGAGAGCGAGTGGGTGGGGCAAGAAGGAGGTGGAGGGACATAAACGTCCTTACCTTATTCATTATGAAAATACTCATTCCTGTCATTCCTTCCTCCTCTTCCCTCCTCCTCCTACTCCTATCATCCTCCACTTGCCCCACCCTCCTTATCCTCCTCCTCCTCTTACACCTCCTTTTCCTTCTCTTTCTCCTTCTCCTCCTCCTCCTCATCATCCTCATTTTCCCTCCTAGCCTGGAAGTAATATGACTCCTAACCATTGTTTTATGATTTTTCCTTTTCCTAGAGGAAGTAATATTTCCTTTTGGTCCTCTGGGGTTGTAAGTAGGACGACGTGTTAAATAAATAAACAATACACTTCTAACTTTACGAACATAGTTGCTTCTGGGGTGAAAACAAACAGAGATAGAATGCATAAGTAGACGAAAGTTGGAGAACGAGGAGGAGGAGGAGGAGGAGGAGGAGGAGGAGGAGGAGGAGGAGGAGGAGGAGGAGGAGGAAGAGAGGAAGGAGGAAAAGGAGGAAGAGTAAGAGGAAGAGGAAGAGGAAGAATAAGAAGAGCAGGAGGAGGAAGCGGAAGAGGAGGAAAGGAGGCAAAAAAATGAAGATTAAGAAGAGGAAGAGGATGAGAAGGCGGTGGCGGCATAAAAAGAGAAAAATGAAGAGGATAGAAGAGGAGGAGGAGGAGGAGGAGGAGGAGGAGGAGGAGGAGGAGGAGGAGGAGGAGGAGGAGGCAGGTAAAAAATCAAAAGACGAGGATGAAGAGGAAGATGAGACGTAAGCAAAAATAGAGGTAGAGGAGGAGAAAGAGAAGGAGGAGGAGGAGAAGGAGGAGGAAGAGGAGGAGAAAGAGGAGAAGGCAGATAGCTACATAAGAGTAAGAAGAGAAGGCAGCAGCAGCAGGAAGAAGAGTGGTTGAGAAGGGAGAGAGAGAGCAAGAAAGAATCTCAACAACAGGACCGCCTTCGGGTGGGTCCTGATCAAAAGGATGAAGCAAGGAAGGTCGGATTGTCATCTTTCAGGCCGAGTGAGTCTCTTGTTTAAGGAAGCGGCGGCATCTGGGTGAAGAGGAGACAAAACACACTGAAGGAGAGGCCGCGTGCAGGAGGAGGAGGAGAGGAGGAGGAGGAGAGAAGAAGGAGTGTGAAGAGACTAGAGCTAAGTAGAGTTAGGGACCAAAAAGCGAATCTCCGTAAAATAGAAAATAAATATAATGTCAAGTGAGAATTAAAAAGAAAATGGAAATGAAGTCAAAAAAACGGAAACGAAGAAGCAAGAGGCAAGAAGCCAGAAATTAATGGAACACTAAAATGGTGGACGAAGAGAAATGATGCATTAAAGACAATTGGAGAAAAGAAAGAAAGGGAAAATAAATGAGGCTAAAAAGGAGTTATTCTTTTGTGTAATATATAGAAAAAAGAATAAGACACAAAGAAGACTGATAGTGATGGACGAGACGGAGGTAAACACAATGAGAGAGAGAGAGAGAGAGAGAGAGAGAGAGAGAGAGAGAGAGAGAGAGAGAGAGAGAGAGAGAGAGAGAGAGAGAGAGAAAGAAAGAAAGAGAGTTAGAAAGAGAGAGGGAGATCCAATAACTTAAAACTCCACTAAAAGAAACCAGACACAAGTATATAAAAATGTAAGCCATTATTAAAACACACACACACACACACACACACACACACACACACACACACACACACACACACACACACACACACACACACACACACACAGCTCAAACTTGGAGTGAAAAGTGGCCTGAAGACTGAAAGATAACTTGTTAGGAAGATTAATATTGACAGTACTCACCCCAGTCTTCTTCCTTTCCGGGCGTGTAGGCGCGCAGTGGCGAGGTGGGCGTAGGCGTGTCTGGGCGGGGTGTGGCTGGGCCGGGTAGGAGCAGCAGAGAAGCTAATAACATCCACACCCACATCCACCTCCTTCCCTCCCGCCCAAACGCCAGCCGCCACATCCCGCCCACTGCCACCCGCGCTGATGCTGGGTGTAGCCTGGTCCTGGGTGTTGTCACTGGTGTTGTTGCCTTGGAGTGCAGCGGTGGTGGTGTGCTCGCCGCCTCCGGTTCCAGTAGTGTTTTGTCTCCCTTGTGATGATGGCAGGTCACTGTTAGCCTCTGATATTGGTTGTATTATTCACTTTCATTGTTGGTGGTATGTTCTTAGGTTTCAGTGTGTGTTGCAAGTAGTGTTGCAATGTTAGTAAGTGTTCTTTTTCTCCAGTTTTGTATCTTTTGTTTTGCTGTGGATATACACTTGCAATTTCAGCGGCAGTCTTGAATTTATCACGTGAATTATTTCAACTCTAATAATTTTCCCACATATTTGCATTGTTGTCTTTTGTTTCACGTGAAGTATCTGGAATAAAAAAAAAAGTGGTTGTATGTTGCATGTTGACTTTATTCACTTTGGCTTCACCCCAGTAAAGAGTTTAGGGTCATTTTCCAAACTTTACATTACCACTTGGATTAAGTGAGTGAATTTGCAAGCTCAATATCTTTTTTTCAATTTAAAGTTCTGCAGTTTCGTGCTTTTATCTCAGTGTTTTTTTTACACAAAACTATTTTTTTGCTTGCGTTAACAAGAGTTTGTTGAGTAGCGTTGTGAACCCCCAAAGATAATATTTGTGTCCCTGAAGGCGGGAGATTCAAGCACTGTCACTCTTTTTATACAGTACGACAGACACTTTTACGCCTGGTTATAAACATAGACGTGAGGAGTGACTTACTATTATTATCAACGCCTCTACTACTACTACTACTACTACTACTACTACTACTACTACTACTACTACTACTACTACTACTACTATCATCACTATCATAAATCTTTCGTTCACTTTCACTGTTGTTCAGTATGCATCCCTCTCACCTTCACAGTATCACTTCAGCACAAACCCTCCTCCCTTTTTCCTCCTATATTTATATTTCTTCAACCAAGTTAATTGCCATCCGGAGTTTCTGCCGCCTGACCACTCCCTCGCCTTTCACTTTCACCCTCTCAAGGCCACAGCTACACCCTTCCCCCAAGCCCACGCCCAATTATCCACCCACTACCCCTTAACTAGTTTTTCTTTCACCTGCCCCAACTTCTATTTACTACCTATCGCTACCCTCTTTCACAGTCAACAACTCACCCAGCACTGGACCCAAAACTTATCTCCATTTCTCCTTTTCCTTCCCTTCTTCCCTAAACCTCATCTCCACCTCCACGCTATCACCACCAACCACCACCACCACCACCACCACCACCACCACCACCACCACCACCACCACCCTCGCCACCAGGTCCTCTTACGCCCTCATCTTTGAAAAACCTTCACTCATTAGGACTTTTTTTTCACGCTGCATTAAGCTCAAAGTATTCAGTTTTACGGGGTCGCCTTCTGAGTGTGATATTAAGCAGGGGGCGGCGCTCCTCTTAGACGGGTCTTTGTGTGCCTGCGCGCGGGACCCACACAGTCATAAGTATGCAGATTGTGTGCTATAAAATTTACATTATATATCAGGAGGCAGCTTTATCGAGGAGAAGTTTACTGTGCCTGCTTCTCCCTATCATGATGGTAGTAGGTTAAGGAGGCAGAGGGACGGTCAGGATAGTGAGGAGTGAGAGGCAGTGAGTGGATGGTGATTAGTAGGAGAGGGATGAGTGGGTAGTGGGTGGTGTGTGTGTGTGTGTGTGTGTATGTGAGAGTGTGTGGGTGTATGTGAAAGTGTATGTGTGTGTGCGTGTGCGTGTGCGTGTGCGTGTGCGTGTGCGTGTGCGTGTGTGAGTTCCCAGTTATTGGAAGCAGGACAAGGCTGCAAAGGAGTCACGCGCTTCACATCCACTGCACTGCCTCGCCTCACTTAGGTCTTACTTAGTGCTTCATAACTTCCCTAAACACTCCATTATTGAAAACGTATCATGTATCTGCGTTTTAAATTCCCTTTTCGTTTTTTTTTCTTCTTCGCTCTCTCTCTCTGTCTGTCTCTCTCTCTCTCTCTCTCTCTCTCTCTCTCTCTCTCTCTCTCTCTCTCTCTCTCTCTCTCTCTCTCTCTCTCTCTCTCTCTCTCTCTCTCTCTCTCTCTCTCTCTCTCTCTCTCTCTCTCTCTCTCTCTCGTTTTAATATAGTTTTTTTCTTCCTTTAGTGTACAGTTAAAGTTAAAAAAAAATTACGTACAGTTTGATTAGGATAAGTTTGAAAAAAAAATATATAAAGAGGAACATTAATAATAAATGTACCGTTTAATATAAGATCTAAAAGGGGATGAGTCTTCATTCAAGATAGAGACAATTCACTTATCTTTCCTATCTTTTCTTATTCTCCCTCTCTCTCTCTCTTTCTCTCACTCTTTCTCTCTCTCTTCTTCTTCTTCTCTTCCTGCAGTAGTTAAGAAGAAAGAAAAAAAAAGAAAATCGGTGGACTTAAGAAAGCGTTAATTAGGGGTAAAATATTTGGATAAAAATTCTGCACAAAAACTGGCACAGTCTTAGTTCTCATTACTGGAAAAATAGTTAATTCCACGTGTTTTTCTTTAGCTCCCACGTCCTGCGGCAGCGAGCGGTCTGCAAGGCGCCGAGGGGAAGCTACACAGGCACGACGGGAGGGAAGGAAGATTATATGTGATAAACTCTCTCTCTCTCTCTCTCTCTCTCTCTCTCTCTCTCTCTCTCTCTCTCTCTCTCTCTCTCTCTCTCTCTCTCTCTCTCTCTCTCTCTCTCTCTCTCGCTCGCTCTCTTCATTATAATATTTATCATCACGAAAAAAGTCGAGTGGAAGACCTTTTTTTCAAGATGATAAAGAGGGAAGTCGAGTGGTGGAGGAAAGTCTAGTGTTGGAGGCAAGTGGGGTAGTGGATGACAGTAGAGTGTTGGGGAGAAGTTTAGGGAACAAAGGGGGGGAGGGTGAGGGGTGGCTGGTAGGAGGGAGGGTAGATGGTTAAGTAGTGAAAGAAAGTTTAGCGGTAGTGGAAAAAAAAATAATTAAGGGGTTAAGGAAAGTTTGATAGTGGATGAAGAACTTTAATGGTGGTAGAAGACACCTATATTTTGGAGGAGTAAGTTCAGTGGTGGAGAGAGTTCAGTAGTGGAGGGAAACATTCAGAAGTGGAGGAAGAACTTTAAAGGTCGAGGAGAAACTTCAGAGGTAGAGTAAGATATTGAATGAAAAGGAGAAGAAAGTTGAGTGATAGAAAAAAAAAAACTTCAGAGATGGAAGGAAACCAAGTTCAATAGAGGAAAATAAAACTCAGAAGTGGAAGAAAATATTTAGCAGTGCAAGAAAAAGTTCAGAAGTGGAAGAAAAAGTACAGAAGTGAAGGAAAAAGTTCAGTAATGGAAATAAAGTTAGAGGTGAAGAAAAAGGTTCACTCTGGGGGGGAGGGGGAGGAAGGATCAGCATTAGAGTAAAGTTCAACAAGGGGAAGAAAGTTCAACTGTTGGAGAGGAAAGTTCAGCTGTGGAGGAAGGTCGAGCAGGAGAGGAAAGCGACGTAGTCAGTTGAAGCAATTAGTACTAACAAGACCTCCTCCTCCTCCTCCTCCTCCTCCTCTCCTACTCCTTCTCCTCGTCTCCCTCTCTTCCTACACCCTCCATTCCTCTAAAGTCTTCCTCCTCTCTTCCATTCCCCCTTCCCCTTCTTTAGTTTTCTATTTCCAATCATCCTTATCCCTTCTTTCATTCCTCTCCTCGATTTACGTCTCCATCCAATTTATATCCTTCTTAACTTTGCCATTCTTATTACCTCTTCTTTTTCCTTCTCCCTGCTCCGCCTTCATCTCCTCCATCTCCTCTTCCTCCTCGTCTTTTATTCTTTTCTTCCTCATCTTCGTCCTCGTCTTCCTTGTTCTCCTCCTCCTCCTCTACTTCTCTACTTTTTTTTTCCTTTTTTTTTAGAATAATTCATGGGCAGAAGAATAGGAAAGTCGAAAATGAATTAGTCTGAACGAGCGGAAAGATCAACAGAATGAAGAGGAAGAAAAATAGAGTAAGAGGAAGAGGAGGAAGAAGAAGAGGAGGAAAGGGAAAAAAAAGAATAACAAACATAGGAAACGATGGAGCAGGAGGAAAAGATGTGGAGGTAGGAGAGAATGTTGAAGAGAATGCATGCATGGGACGGAGGCAAGGGAGGAGGAGGTGAAGGCAGTGTAGTAGGGCTGGGGTGGGGCCATAGAGAGAGAGAGAGAGAGAGAGAGAGAGAGAGAGAGAGAGAGAGAGAGAGAGAGAGAGAGAGAGAGAGAGAGAGAGAGAGAGACATACGATCACCTTCAAATGAGCTCCGTGACAGGTCAAGTTCGGCAACCTCTATCGATCTCTTACCTGTCTGTCTTACCTATCTGTGTCCCCACCTGCTTCTTTGTCTCCTCTCGCTTCTATGTCTCTCTTCTTCCTTCGGCTTTTGTGCCTCCACCTCCATCCCCCCCTCCCCCCCTCCCTCTCCCACTGGCTTTTGTTTTCTCTCTCCCGCTCGTATGTTTCTCTCCTTGCGTCTCTTTCTTGCTTTTCCTCTCTCTTGCTTTTTTTTTCTCTCTCTCTCTCTCTCTCTCTCTCTCTCTCTCTCTCTCTCTCTCTCTCTCTCTCTCTCTCTCTCTCTCTCTCTCTCTCTCTCTCTTTCTCTTTCTCTTTCTCTTTTTTTTTATCTTATGTATCTATCGTTCCCATTTGTGCCTGACTGTTTCCTCAAGTTTCTTTTTATATTTCCCCTTCACATTTATGTTCCTCTCTTTACTACTTACATAACTCTCTTTTTTCTCTCTTTTTTTTCCCTCTTCTTCCATTCTTCGCCACTTCTTTATCTCCTCCATCGTCTATATCTCCCCTAGCAATAGTTCTTCTTTGTTCTCCCTCTCTATCCCCCTTGTTTTATTCCCTATCTTCATGTTTCTCGTCTGTAACCTTAATGTCTGGAACCATCTGTCTGTGGCGGCTCTTAAGCTCTCATTGTTTTCGCTTTTGTGTGTCTCAACAGTTAATCACTTCAATTACAAATGAAAAATACAGTATAATTGTCTCATGAACGTCACACTGCAGGTGTCATAAATCTTACACCTTAAATACATGCATTATCGTATTCTTAGAAGGAAGGTATGTACATTCTCTACGTGCCTACATACACACACACACACACACACACACACACACACACACACACACACACATCCACACACAGAGTTATATACAGTTCCTTCGTTCATCCATATGAATTTCGTTTTCACCTGCGATTGTGTGTTTTTTGTTTGAAACTCAGTGAAATAAATTTCGGTTCTTGGTCCTCTAACTGACGTTTGTAAAAGGAAAAGTTTTGAAATTTGGAGAGGTGACAGTCAGAGTCCACGAGTCCACTCTGGTGTTGCTCCGCACGACACTCAAGAGACATGACCATTGGGCACCCACCACCTCAGGCTCTGGACAGTTCCCTTCACACACACACACACACACACACACACACACACACACCACACACACACACACACATGCACACTCTAGGCTCAAACTTTGACATCGTTCTGGTATAAAACCTTCACGTATTCATAATATCATGGTGGGGTCTAAAATTTTATGCGACCAAAAGAAACAGAACCAGTGCTGCGTTTTCCATGAGCCAAGTGATCGCAGAGTCTTGGCCGTTGAAACGATCACCTTCAAGAGTAAAGTCTATGGCAATAATTAGTGAACAACTGAATAACCTTTAGTTTCACCCTCTACAATTCTCCCTTAATTTCACAGAGCCTTTCAAAACCCTATTAATGAGACGGAGAAATTCTACCTCACTACCTTTTATTCTCACTCCCTTTCAAATTCGTGTTTACGCCTGACGGAACTCGACAACATCTGAAGGAAGGAAGGAAGGGCGAAAGGGGACGTGTGTCAGACAGACCGAGCGGCCCCTACCTCGCCCTGTACCTTGCCTCCCAGTAATTAGATGTAGAGAACGCCGGTTTGGGCTCCATTATGCAGCATTTGTAAGGGTTTTACAGTAAAGGGCAGCAGCGGGTGTTTGTGCAGATGCCACTATTTTGACTTTAATTCTCGCAGTCTGATTTTATTTGCTTTGTTGCAGCCAGTTCACGTAAAACCGGAAATTAAGGAATCATGAAAGGTGCTCGTTAACCTTACGTACTTTTGATTGCCTTTCTTTTTCTATTCATTAGTTTGCCTCCTGCCTGTTTTGAGTGTTTGTCTGTCTGTCTGTTTGTTTGTCTGTCTATTTAGTTGATTGTGTGTCTATTTTTCCATATATATGTTTGTGTGTTCGTATATTTGTCTGTGTGTTTTGGTTGTGTGTTTGTTAGTATCTCTCTTTCTCTTTTCTCTCTCTCTCTCTCTCTCTCTCTCTCTCTCTCTCTCTCTCTCTCTCTCTCTCTCTCTCTCTCTCTCTCTCTCTCTCTCTCTCTCTCTCTCTCTCTCTCTCTCTCTCTCTCTCAGTATCTATCTATCTATCTAAATGCCCAAAGCTATTGTTCTTTGTTGTGTACCAATGTATGTACTCATTTATACAAACTATTGGATCTTTGCCAACCAATCTGTAGCCGTACATCGCAAACACCATCCATCGATTTCCTATGTAATCTATCTACAACTCAATCACCATCATTTCCTCTCTCTCTATATCCACTTCACTCATATACATTTAGATCATATCTCCCCTCCCTTTCTATTGGGTTCATACACACCTCAATCACATCCCCATATTATCCATCTTCTCCCTACCCACCTGGCTTATAAATGCATTTAAATCACCCGCCGTCGTCACTTCATCGTAATTGCCACTGTTAGTTCAGGTGTGCGGCGGTGATGGGACAGACAGGTTAATTACCCAAGGGCTGCATTTTTATCAGGAGCATTTCGGTGAGGAGTAGGGAGTGTGTAATTTAGTCAGTCTCTCGTAAACCTCTCGCTGAAGGAAGGGAATTACTATGTATACTACCACTCAAGTGTCAGGTCTACCTACCTATTCACCACCTAGTACCTATCCACCTGAAATTTTCTCACACTCTTGGAAAGTACGTAATGTTTTCTATATGCATAGGAATTTCATGTGTGTTGGTACAAATTTTCTTGGCAGGGTGGTAATTTTTGCGTTTGGAGATTCTTATCTGATTTTGTTTGTTGTTGTTGTTTTTATAGTTGTTGTTACTTTTTGTTCCATGTGTGTGTGTGTGTGTGTGTGTGTGTGTGTGTGTGTGTGTGTGTGTGTGTGTGTGTGCGTGTGTGCGTGTGTGTGTAGTTGAGAGAGGGAGGAAAGACGTTTTTCCTTAACTTCTATTTTACAGAGTTCATCAAGTATTTAGGAGGTTTTCAAGAGGATAAGAGACTTGCGTCATTTCGTTCAACTTCCTAATCTACTTAACGATTAGATAGATGGAAAGATAGATAGATAAATAGATAGATATATAGATAAATAGATAGATAGATAGATAGATAAATAAATATACACATAGATAAATAGATAGATAGAAAATTAGATTCATTTTAACTGCTGATTTTTCGTCATTATTTAATTGTTTATTTGACTGTATCCAGCGCGTGTGAGACACATCATTAGCTCGGAAGCAATCTTCTAATTTTTATCTCTTTCTCTTTGCAATATTTCACGGGATCTTTTTTTTTTCTTCTTTTCCTTTAAAATCAAACGCGGGTTCGGGAGGAGTATTGGAGGTTCGGGGTCAGGGTACGTAATGCTGCTTCTGATCCTCCTCCGGCAGAATACCAATCAGTTGCTGCCTTAGAGAACAAACCTCCATGCTACCACCACCACCACCACCACCACCACTACCACAACCGCTGCCGCTGCCGCCACCACAAACTTCCCTTCCCTTTGCATATAGTCACCAGCACCATCTTCACCATCCACTATTACTAACATGCTAATCTTCACTTTCACCATCACTCTCAATATTGTCTTTATTCTAATGCTCAGTCACCACATTAATAGCAACACCAAGAACAGCAGTAATAATGATAACAACAACAACAACAACAACAACAACAACAACAACAACAACAACAACAACAACAACAACAACAACAACAACAACAACAACAACAACAACAATAACAATTCCTGTAATGCCAAACAACCACCCAAACATAGCCTAGACACACATTTTACGACCAACAAAAGTGAAAGGAAAAAGTAAATCAAGAAATAAATAAGACACAAAACAAGCACTTATACCACCTCCACCATCACCTCCTCCACCATTACGCTACATTACCACCACTCCCACAACCTCCACCTTAACCACCACCACCTCCTTCAACATGCAACACGTCTTAGCTGGCTCGGAAGGTTCATAATTACCCGTTAAGGTGGTGGTAACTCTCCAGTAATTTCATCTCTTCAATTCGTCTTAATTGCCCTTTTAAAAATACACATGTTTGAATTTTAGAACCGAGTTTAGCGTTGGTGGGGCAGGGAGGCGTGATGAATGTGTGCTGCCAGGTGATGGCCGGTGGGCAGGAGTTTTTTCTGTGATAAATAATGTTGTGAATGTGTAAGGCGAAGGAGTAACGGCGTTTAATGGGACGTAACTCATGTCTGGTAAATGTATAAAGTTTTAGCAAGTTACTCTTCCTTCTCGTGCTTTTGTTTGCTACTGACACATTATTCCTTGTATATCAAAAGCTTAAATGTCAAATTACACTTTTATGGGAATCAAGGGCCTTCCTTAGATCTAGAAGTTGTTGTAAAGTCGTAAACATTATTCTTGGAAAATATCAACACGAAGCCAACCTAAAAACGTATTTCCTCTGAGAAGTCGAACAAAGATGGTTCAAACACCAGTTCCTTGTGTAGCAGAAAATGGACAAAGCTCAACAGTTTACTTCCCCGAAAGGTAAAGCACATGAAACACCAACACAAAACTACAATTCTAACTCACCAAGAGGATCTAACTCTCTTCTAATTCTTCACAGCGACAATGAAAAGGTTGGTTTTCTTTTGTTTATTTACAAAGAGGCCACAAAAGATCTCCTAATTGCAAGACACACTATTTTTTTTCCCTTCAGTTTCTTCCTCAGGCCCAAGCAATACTTTGTTGTGCTCGTAATTCCGGAGGTAATAAAAAGGTATTTTTCGTGGACCAAGACAGAGACTAAAGCGACCGTCTTTATTGCCGAAGACGAATAGTACTTTTTGTAGTGAATTTCCTTGCAAGAGTTTTATGACGTAAATTATAAGAAGAAAGCTGGAGTGAATTATTCCAACGAGTCACGAAGGTCCAGCGGCGCCACCTAGATGCACGCGCTGAAGGTGAAATTAAGTTAATATACAACACTGTGTCAGTAGGGATTATGCACCGCCGACGTGATGGAAGCACCACACGTGTCCATTGTAATTAAAACAGGAATGTAAAAGGAGCAATTGAAAGGTGGACAACTATGACCGTAGAGTTATATGTGCTGTGTGTGGGTGGTACAGTGTGTGTGTGTGTGTGTGTGTGTGTGTGTGTGTGTGTGTGTGTGTGTGTGTGTGTGTGTGTGTGTGTGTGTGTATGAAGTATATTTACGTATTGTTCTCGTTAATTGGTATATTTATCTTATTGCGTGTCGTGCTGGTGTGGTGGTGGTGGTGGTGGTGGTGGTGGTGGTGAGGTGGAAGGCAGAGGTAAGGCAGAGGTAAGGCAGGGAAGGCATGTACGTGGTGCTGTTAGCCAAGACCTTGTGACTGATAGTGATGACGGTGATAAAGGTATTGATAATCTTTAAAAACGACAGCAACCCAATAAAAAACCTAACATCTCCTCTTCCAACTACTCTGTCATTCATGTCATCATAGTTCTGAGGCTAACGAGGATCTTCACGCAGCTTAACAACAAGTCAGACAGCAACAACCTAACAACCTACCAGTCATTACCTCACACCATGGCTACCTTCATTCACACACACCATGACTGTAGTGAAATGGTATTATCCAGCCGGTGACATCAACCACAACAGGCGAGGTTCCCAAGCCTTGAGTCACGATACTGAACAATTCCAATACTGCTGCATTGCCTAAGCCTCCATAACTGAGTTTATCTACAATATTCCCAAGGTCATGCTCAGTTATTGTTATCTCTCGTCCTATATTATTCCTTAACAGTTTCCAAGAGACAAATCAGCAGCTTTACAAAGGTTAGGTATCTCACACGAAGAGGAATAGGATGCCAGGACCTCGTGGCACTTATAGTATAGTTAAAAACGTGGCGTGATTGCATGAAGGTAATCTTAGTACAACGTAATAGTTGGAGTAGTATAGTTGTTAATGTTATACTGATAAAATTAAAGTGCGCCTTTCTAACTAGCTATGGTAATATTGTAGAATTCATTTAATAGCCGTCAAACACTTGTGTTTTGCTGATTGGATGGATGTGGTGATTGTAATCCTTCCTTTTATTGGCAGTTGTAATTTAAGCGGTAACCTGATGTTCTTTCAAATATCTGTCCAGCTTGTCGTAGTTTATGAGGATAGAATCAGTTCGAGTAGTAGTAGTAGTAGTAGTAGTAGTAGTAGTAGTAGTAGTAGTAGTAGTAGTAGCAGCAGCAGCAGAAGTAGCAGTAGTAATAGTAGTAGTAGTAGTAGTAGTTGTTGTTGCAATAGTAGTTGTAAAATAAGAAGTATTAGTATTAGTAGTATTAGTATTAGTAGTAATAGTAGTAGTAGTAGTAGTAGTAGTAGTAGTATCAGCTGCAGAAGCATCTTATTGCCTAAAAAACGATATGTTGAGTTTTTTTCAGTAGCCACACTCATTTCTTAACCTTGAATCTGAAGTACGTAGAGTAATGACATGGTCGAGTCTGAAAAATAAGTAATTAATCAAGTATTCATCAACATACAACTGCATGAAGAGGTAGTTCAAAAAATTAATAACTTTTATTCATATACCATTGAATTAATTGTTATCTTGTGTTACTCGTGCAGATTACCAGTAAAGTGACAAATATCAGATACAAATGTGTGAATTTTTTTCAGCCTTATCTATATATTAAATATGATTAATGATGCATTGACTGTAACAAATATTGTGTGAAAAAGGAAGGTTTCAGTTAACATAACGTATAATATGAGTGTAGGACAACGCGTGTAATGAAGGCAAAGTGAGTGTGTGTGAAATGCGTAAAAACTTATCCTCTGTATATTCAGAGCCACACTTCGTTATTGCAAGGTCGCAGCCGCCAGATTCACTCGTTATAACAGTTACGAGCATGCACATCATCCTCTCTACTATATTTCCATCATTGAGGAGGATTAATAAAGTTTCTTTTTTTAATACAAGCGTTCATATGTTACTGATGTTGCATTCGTTTCATCTACAGTAAATACTAACGAGTTTCAGTTGACATCAAGAGTTGGATTCAGTCGCCAACGCCCTTTGATTATGTACACTTCCTGTCCACCTTGCCTGCTGCTGACGGTGCGAGACTCATCAAGCATCACTACTGGACTGTTGCATTAAGGTTCAGTGATTGCAGTTCATTGGTGCTCTGAATAGGTGGGTGCGCTGTGCTGGCCAGTGTGCGTCACTTGGCAGTGTGCAGCGTGGGGTAGCATTTTGCAGCTACTAGATGGTAAAGTCCTGTGCATATTTGCTGTAGGCGTCATTTGTATTCTAGTTCGTTAGTGCATCTCGTTCTCTTATTGTATTGTCGTATGGCCTTGCTTTAATTTTCTAAGCAGAGATAGCTGTCATTATAAGTAGTATGTGGCTACAAGAACCTCCTGCTTTCAGGCGTGAAACCCTTGATATGCAGTTAAGATATTGGGACACGTGTAAGACTTGCTCTACTAGATTAAAGTTTGAGTCGAGGCCTCGAGGAGGTTAAGGCAGCAACATGCCATCGTCCCCTTATGAGACATTCAATGACCTAAATATACAACAGTTGAAAATAAAAAAAAGAATTAATAAAAAAAAGGATTAATTAAGTAATAAGAAAAATTATATATATATATATATATATATATATATATATATATATGTATATATATATATATATATATATATATATATATATATATATATACATATATATATATATATATATATATATATATACATATATATATATATATATATATATATATATATATACATATACATATATATATATATATACATATATATATATACATATATATATATATATATATATATATATATATATATGTATATATATATATATATATATATATATATATATATATATATATATGTATATATATATATATATATATATATATATATATATATATATATATATATATACATATATATATATATATATATATATATATATATATATATATATATATATATATATATATATATATATGTATATATATATATATATATATACATATATATACATATATATATATATATATATATATATATATATATATATATATATGTATATGTATATATATATATATATATATATATATATATATATATATATGTATATATATATATATATATATATATATATATATATATATATATGTATATATATATATATATATATATATATATATATATATATATATACATATATATATACATATATATATATATATATATATATATATATATATATACATATATATATATATATATATATATATATATATATATATATATATATATATATATAGTTTTCAGTCTTTTGTTAGGTTGTGATATATGTGCAAATTGCTAAATTTGTACTGTTTGTAATTCATCGGTGAAGCCTTCGATAACAGGGGCGAGCCACGTCCCATTCCTCCACTCTGCCCACCACGGATGGACTCCGAGGAATTGCATTTGACGGGACATTCGCTTGCCGGTATAGAATATCACGGTTGGATGACACCAGTTTCGATTTCCACTAGAAAAATACTCGTTGACACCGCCGTGTGAAGGTTTGGTTTAGGTGAAGCATCACCTTATACAAGACTGTGATTGCGGTGCAGTATATTCTAAAATATCAAACCTGACGCATAACATTGTTTACATATGTATGTATATATTTATATATATATATATATATATATATATATATATATATATATATATATATATATGTATATATATATATATATATATATATATATATATATATATATATGTATATATATGTGTGTGTGTGTGTGTGTGTGTGTGTGTGTGTGTGTGTGTGTGTGTGTGTGTGTGTGTGTGTGTGTATGTATATATGTATATATAAACATATATATATATATATATATATATATATATATATATATATATATATATATATATATATGTGTGTGTGTGTGTATATGTATATATATATATATATATATATATATATATATATATATATATATATATATATATACATATATATATATATATATATATATATATATATATATATATATATACAAAATCAGTATAAAAGGCTATTCTATCACGTCATGTGTTCTTCCATCATCTGTCTTTGTAGAAATAAACTAAAGCGGCAGTAGCAAGGTCTTACTCGTCATTCCCCGCTCACCTCGCGCAGCCTCTGCCGAATCTCTGATCATCTTTTCTACGTGCCGGCAATCAACAAGTTACCGCCGCCAGCCTTCGCCTAACTCTCCCGCCAGGCAACTTCAGGGTAACATTATCAAGACGTGAGTGGCGGCCCGAGATTGTGGCGAGGCGAACAAACTCGTGTAATCGCAGTTCTGATAACACAATAGCATCAAAGTTTAGACTCGGTCCCGACGCCCGAACCAAAAGAGGCAGGGGACGGGATAGCTTTCTGATGACTTTTTCAATCATAGAGTAAGAGGGAGAGAGAGGGATAAGGAATTGACCTGGTGTGGAAGGGAAGAACTGAACGATGATTCTGAAATTTTGCAAATGATCAAAACTTGGTCACTTGGTCACGTGACAACCTCAAACTAATGTTAATCGCACTAGCTAACATTCCTCACTTGTTATTAACGGTGGTAACACATAATACTAAACAGGTTTTTTCATGGCATAAGGAAAAAGTACAAGAAAAATACAGGTTATTTGTCATCATCCTGAGGAACGCTCGACCGCCATTTATCTTTTATATGAATCACGTGCCAAGAAATTGTGACATTATGGAGTCACATTTTATTTTAACGTCTGACTCAAGTCATAAAATGCCAATTATATAAAGACAAGACTTTTTCAATCTCTCTCTCTCTCTCTCTCTCTCTCTCTCTCTCTCTCTCTCTCTCTCTCTCTCTCTCTCTCTCTCTCTCTCTCTCTCTCTCTCCTCTCTCTCTCTCTCTCTCCTCTCTCTCTCTCTCTCTCTCTCTCTCTCTCTCTCTCTCTCTCTCTCTCTCTCTCTCTCTCTCTCTCTCTCTCTCTCTCTCTCTCTCTCTCTCTCTCTCTCTCTCTCTCTCTCTCTCTCTCTCTCTCTCTCTCTCTCTCTCTTAATCTAGGCAAATTAAAAGTTAATCTTCTATCTGCAAGGAAGCTTCATTATGTTGGATTTACTTTCATTGCTGTTAAATAATCTGTTGCCTTTATTTAGAAAAGTACTTGTATTCAAAACACTTGCTTTAATTAATAGAGTCATTTTGTTTTGTTACACAACTAAATGAGTTCTTAGAAATAAATGGCTTTCATTTCAGTACTTTGAGTGTTTTTAATAGTGAGTGTATTGCAAGGTATTTAATATTGGGGCAGAGGCATGACGTTAACTAATGTAAATTTTATCATATCATCCTAATTGAATTTCGCCAAGTCAATGTTGGAAGGTCACTGAAAATTATTCTTAGTATACTATTTGATTACCAATTGATTAGATATTGTGTATGAATATGGATGATTGTTTTATGCTGTGATTAAATTAATTATTCATCAGGTAAGAACAGTGAACTCTAAGGTGAATTGGTCGTTAAGGTGAGCCGGTGGTGGTTGTAGAGAAGGTGGTGGTGTGGGCAGCGGGCCAGCCAGCTCATCACCTCTGTTCTGGCATTGCCACTAAGTGTACTGCCTGAGGCCATACATTTTTCCTAAGGTTAGGTTGTGTCAGACTAATTTAGCTTAATGTACATAATGAAATACTTATTCACATGAGTGTAACTTTTGCTCAGTACGACTCCTTAGGCCACTTTCAGTATGAAGGGAACGCATTAACATTATTCCTACTTTTAAGGGAACTTTCATCGAGTTGAATAATGGGCGTTTTAATAAGGTAACCACCGCTACTACATAGAGACCGATGGTTTTAAGCTAATTGCTCTAACAACGAAATTATGTTAATAATAATAATGGACCATGATAATAACTGTAAGACAACGACGATGACGAGACGAGGATGGAGAAGAAGAAGAAGAAGAAGAAGAAAAAGATGAAAACGAAAACGAAGAAGAGGAAGAAGAAAAAAAAGGCGAAAAACAATGAAAACAATAACAAAAATGAATTCATATAAAAGAGCCAGAGCACCGCCGCGTATTGGACACATAAAACATTTACTACTTTCTTATCAGCTTTTATCTCTTGGCTCACACTGACCAGCCCACCACCATCACCACCACCATCACCACCACCACCACCACCACCACCACCACCACCACCACCACCACCACCACCACCACCACCACCACCACCACCACTACTACCCTTCGTTTCCTCCACGCCCCCGGCCAGGCTCCAGCGCACAGTTGACCCAAAGACCTAAGAGAAAAAAAAATGTGGAAGATAGAAAAAATACAAGAATAAGAAACTAGAGTAGGAAGAAAGGCAACTTGTTTATATTATACTCGGGCCATTGAGCCTTTTGTTTCAACGATAAATCCTTTCCTTGCTGCCATTACCAGGGCCGCCGTTGCCCTCCCCTCCACTATAGCTACAAGGGACCCCTAATTTTTAACCCAGCCTAAAGCGCGGGCTTGGAGGGGCACGATTTTCCTCCTCTTCCCTTCACATCCCTTCTCTCTCTCTCTCTCTCTCTCTCTCTCTCTCTCTCTCTCTCTCTCTCTCTCTCTCTCTCTCTCTCTCTCTCTCTCTCTCTCTCTCTCTCTCTCTTCTTTTCCATGCACCACCGTTTAGAGGGTCCATGGCAACTGTGTGTGTGTGTGTGTGTGTGTGTGTGTGTGTGCGTGTGTGTGTGTGTGTGCGTGTGTGTGTGTGTGCGTGTGCGTGTGCGTGTGTGTGTGGTTTTCTTGAGAGTGCTGATGGAAATAGGGTTTGGGTTTTGCCCTTGTGGCGGTGGGAAGTGAGGGCGTGGAGTAACAACACAAAGTCAAGGAATTTCAGAGCAGGAAAAGGAGTGGAGGACAACTATAGGAAGAGAAAGGGAAAAGTGAGGGAGGGAGAAGAAAAGGGAAAACGAAGGAGGATGACGATGACGACGACGAAGAAGAAGAAAGGAAGGAGGAGGAGGAGGAAGAAGAGGAAAAGAAAAAGGTGACCAGTTAAGGATAGCTGTGAGAAGAGAAGGCAGAGGAAGCTGTAAGTTTCGGATAGCAGTGAATGGCGAAGGGATAGCAGTAGGAAAAGGAGAGAGAAAATATAGAGCTGGAAAGCGTCTGGCGGTAGGGGCGAGACAGGAAGTGAAAAATATCTGCTTAAAGAGTTTGGGAGAAGAGAAATAAGAGAAAAGCATAGGTTCAGGGTGACAGACGAACGGGAAAGAAAATATATAAGACCAGGAAGTAAAATACGACTATGAAAAGGAGGAGGAAGGAAGAGTGAGGGAGGCCAAGAGTTGAAGGGGAAAAGAGATGGAGGTAAAGGAAGGAGGGGCCACGGCACAAACTTGAGCAACTGACTTGAAAAACGGGGGGGAAGGGGGTGGAAGAAGAGAAAGAGGACAAGTAGAAGAAAGAATCGGAAGACATCAGTTGAGGGTAAGGAGGAGGAAGCGGATGAGAGAGAAAAAAAAAGAGAGCAGGAAGATGTGAATGGATGAAGAAAAAAAATAGGGAAAAAGGTGGTGGAAAAGCGAGGCCAGAACAACCGTAAAACGAACGACAATAGGCTTGGCGCGGTGCTGCCTCGATCCAGCACAGTGCTTCGAAGTCTCGACACTACTCGGATCATTTAACGCCCGGTGTTAGTGTGTAGTCGATAATAAAGAGACTTCCTCCCACACTACACCCTCCCTCCCTCCCTCCCTCCCTCTCTCCTTCCCTCTCAGCCTCACATCCCTCTCCTTCACTTCACCTTCGCTTACTCGACCGACCAATCCAGAGACTACCACATCACGGTCAGTTCACCACCACTACCTTCACCTCATCCTTCCACCCACACCACCACCACCACCACCACTTCCACCTCCTCCTCCACCTCTAACATCGTCATCTCAAACTTCTTCTTTTTCATTTCCTGTTTGTTTTATTGCAAATGGATTTCGGTAGTGAGCTTGAGAAGGGAGAATTCGTCTCTGTTCCTGTTTTTTCCCCCCATTCTCCGTTATTTATTGTGTAAGTTATGTATGTATTGTACGTACGAGTACTGTACTGGTGATGTGCTGCCGTGTGTGTGTGTGTGTGTGTGTGTGTGTGTGTGTGTGTGTGTGTGTGTGTGTGTGTGTGTGTGTGTGTGTGTGTGTGTGTATGCCAGGAAAAAAAGAAGTAAGGTTGCTGTATATTTATGATAATTTAAGTCCATATACTATAAAGGTGGATGAAAAAACGAACAAAAAGTTTCCGTTTGAAATAAGATTCTCAATATTCTCATCCTGAACGGAAAGTTGATGCCCAGGTTTCCCCTTACCGCCAGGGGCTGTCTTCCCATTTCCCCTTCCCCTTCTCCTCCATCCATCCACGGACCAGCGTGTTGAGGAAACTGAAAAATGGGTTCCGTGAAGAATACTAGAGAGGAATGGAGCGAGGAACCTCATCCCAAGTGCCTCTCTGGTTCTTCACATCAACTTCTCCCTCAATTTTATGTATGGGCGTCACCTGCTTCGAATATCATTACATTTGAACTTCAACATTTTCTTTCTTAACTTTGACCAGAACAAAAAAGACAGACAGAACCTTCCTCTTCCATCCGTGAGCTGAAGGACTTATACTTTAAAAACACCTCGGCAAGAAGAGTGGTGCCTCTACCCAAATTCAATAAAAACACCAATAATGAACGAACGAAGGAATAAGAAACATCAACAACAACGCCTTTCCCCCCGGCACCCCCATGGAGGAAGATAATTAGATTGAATATAAATTTCACCCCAAGGCAATCCATCCACTGCTACACCGACCCCTCAGTCCACATACCTACCTACAACAATACAAACTTCGCCTCTACGGCCTTCCACCCACCAACTCGACACAGTTGAAATTTTTATAACCAGTGTATAGCTCATGAATTTCCTTACTCAGAGCGTCAACAAACAAGGAAAGTCACCACCAACTTCCCCAAAGAATTCCCCACAGCAGGTAGTGACGGCGGCAAGCAAGGTAGTCAGTGCTCTCGCGACGCGTTACAAGTTGAGGTCCTTTGATCAGGGCGGGAGCGTCGTCACACGGTCACTGAGGCGCGTCTCTGCCAGGCCATGATGCTGATGAGGAAGTTTTGTGAGAGATGAATCAGGTGACGAGGTAAAGTTACACTGACAATATACTTTTTACTCCAGCGGCCATTAGAAATACGTTACCTGTTACGGGGTGTTTTATGGTTTTTTATTTTCATCGTTAAATATATTTCTCCTTTTCTCACGGTAAAATACTGCCTCGATGAAAGTTATGTCGTAATTAATGTACGAGGTAAACTTTGCGTTGTGTTTTATTTTAAACGAAAATTTTTTTTTTCTGCGTAAAGTATTTTGGTGCAGCTGCGTAGTCGCACAGCTGCTTCCATCCCCAAGTGTAGTAATCTTCACACTTTATGGCATCGTCAATCATAATGAATTACGACAGATCCAATGTGTCGAGAAATGCAAGCACCAAGAAATGTAGCATGATATATATGCATATACATGCATGCATACATACATATATATATATATATATATATATATATATATATATATATATATATATATATATATATATATATGTGTGTGTGTGGTGAGGGGGGGATGTGGGGTGTGTGTGTGTGTGTGTGTGTGTGTGTGTGTGTGTGTGTGTGGGTGTCTTCATGTATATATATATATATATATATATATATATATATATATATATATATACATATATATATATATATATATATATATATTATATATATACACATATATATATGTGTGTGTGTGTATATATATATATATATATATATATATATATATATATATATATATATAGAGAGAGAGAGAGAGAGAGAGAGAGAGAGAGACAGAGAGAGAGAGGGAAAGAGAGGGAAAGAATGAAAGAGAGACAGCCAGGCATGACTGACTTGGGGGAGTAGAGTTGTGGCAATAATCTCACTTCTGCCACACAAGTTTCTAGCGAGATACAGTTTTTAGTGGCATCCTTTTTCATTATAGTCGTAGGATCCCTATAATATTACATCTACAAAGTTTCCCAAAAGGCAGCAGCTCATGTATCTACCCGAAGACTTTCCTTTCTCCTCCACCCGGCGACACTTTAGGCGGCAGTGGAAACCTGTTATATCCTCACAGGTTTCTATCACAAAGACTGGAACACAAGGTCTATCTAGTATGTAATGACAGCTATGAACTATGGATTTGAAACTTGAATAATAACTAAATTAATGGGAAATGAAAAAAAGAAGTGTATAAAAAGTAGTTAGCTCATAAATTGAAAAGAAAAAAAATTCTGCAAGGGAGAAATCACAACATAAGACATTTTTATTAACAAAACTCAATATATGGTTAAAAGAGTAATGGATGTAGCAAAAAACTCGATGAAGCAGCATACGCAATAGAGAGAGTCGGTGATGTGATCGAAAAGTGTGCAGGTAAAAATTTGGTAGAGATTGCACAGTGATGGGATGCATAACGAGGGTTGGAAGAAGCCTTTGTTCATCAGTGGACTCGTTACTTCTTTTCGTCTTCTTATTCCTCTTCTTCATCTCTTTTGTCTTTTTTTGCGTCTTCTTTTTCATTTTCTTTTTCATAATTATGTGTTCTTCTTCTTCTTCTACTTCATCATCTTCTTTTTCCTCTCCTTCTTCTTCTTCTCCTCCTTTTTCATTCACACTGTACCTACATCTACACTACATTATACTTCATAACACGCACAGATAGTCCCGAATTGACAGTCACCAGTACTTATCTTGACCTGCTACGGACTGTTGATCACCAAGGGCCCATAAGAATTTAAGACACCAGGGGTCACTACTGCACGGCATCCCACAAAGGAAAGTACACGGTGTATGAAACGGAGCTGGAGCCTGATTGACTGCTGCCTCACTAGAAAGCGCCAGGCAAGGCACCATTTTACTCCTTGACTTGACATCCACACTATACATACACCTACACTATGCACTCAGCCCATTTTCACACAACCAAGCATTTATATCTCCCCCACAAACAATAATAGCTGTAGATTACACCCTCTGTCATACTGGCTTCTTAGTTTTCTGTTTTTTTTTCAATACTACATGACATCAAGCAAGTTTTATCGTTGGTATTTTTTCATTCTTTCTATAACTATTACTACAAATATGCCAACACCTATAGTTGTGTTTTCTTTTCTCGCTCTGATCTAAAAGTGTGTCAGTTACTGCATAAACTTCCAGTGAATCGAAATCCTTTGTTTTTTTTGTTTTTTTTGCCATGGATACGATGAAATATATTTATACTCCCTACGAAATCTAGCATATTCCCGAGATTTTGATATCAAAGTTGAGTAATAAACTAAGCATATCTGTATTTTTCTTATTTATGTTAGTTTCCGTGAACAGAACTTTGACTGGATAATAAATCTGAAGTACGTCTATTTTAGTAAGTCCTTAATTTTGACACAAATGTATAATTTTTCCACCAATTTATAATATTGTAGATTTCTGGTTTCTGAGAATAATTACACCATAAAGGATCAGAAAATATTTGTGGTGAAAACTATATTGCAAGGTAAAACAAAACAAAAAAAATAAGAATACAATAACGAAAGGAAGATTACAATAAAACAAAGGATGAGACAAGTTCTCTAAACCGGCTCACCTTTAACGTAGAAAACTTATTTCATGGAATTACAACGAAAAAAATAAATGAATTAAAGGAGTTGGCGAATCTGAAAATCCTTATATTTACCGATGCCATTACTTTGATGCATGAATCCGAAGAACAGCCACGCATGAACGTTGAACTGCGATGTTAAAAGTAATTCAGAAAAATACGTGAACAATATCAAACGATTACTCAATGATTGTACATTAAGATTGTTGTAATTTGCGAATGTTTTACTTGCGAGTTGAGAAATACGTTTACAAACTATTAGTGTTAAATCAGTCCATCTATCGTAAATAAAAAAATAAATACTCAAGGGTTTTTTTCCGATATACAGAGCAACATATTGACTGTAATCAATACAATTTTTTTAAAGTAAGATATGCAACTACTGTATTCAACTAGTAATAATAAAATAATAGACCGTGATTAACTTGAGCACATTCCCATTCACCTTTTCTTATGAAGCTCCTCAGTGAAAATTTTGCGTCGCTTCAGCTGATGCTTTTCACTTCACTTATCGTTAATTGCGATGAGTTTTTGTTGTTACTGCAAATTGCATTGAGGAGCACCTTTATGTCTGCACATGTTAATGAAAGTACAGAAAGTGTTCATTAAAATTCATGAGGCAGCCAGGAAGTAGGAAAGAAAAAAAATAAAGAGAGCAGCAATGAGAGAGAAAAAAGAGAAAAAGACAGACATACAGATAGAGAGATAAACAGATAGACAGATGGATAGCCTTTACGGGACTTACATCAACAGACTGACAAAGGTACTGTTTAACTTACAAACACCTGATTCTTCTCAAGTTTCCCTGGCCTTGCAAAGTGGCCTCAGATTACCCTTCCTCTCGTCATTAATTAAAACGAAAAGTTCAAGCATAGTGATCTTACTGCATATAACTAAAAAAGTATTAAGTCCAGTGTAATTAAATCAAACTTGAAACCATAAAAATTTAGCGCCAGTGTTGAGGTCACATTTCAGAATTTAAGGTTTTCAAGGATGTCACCTAAGTCAGTGAAGCTCAGACGAATCCGGCAGCAAAGGGAGCGTTCGGCCCGGAAGCTGGGAGGGAGAGGAGAGGAAGGAAAGGGGGGAGGATGAAAGGAAAGATGGAGGGAGGGAAGAAGCGAGGAAAAGAAAGAAGGAAGGGAGGAATGATTTTTTTGCAGTTGCCTGGAGAATATTCACTAGATTCGAGAAGTGATCAGCATTTTTTTTTTTGTGTGTGTGTGTGTAAATCGGAAACTCATAGGATCTCCCCCACGTGATTTAAAAGACACATAATCCCACACGAGTGAACCTTGTTAAGTTTTACCTCCGTTACCAGCGTAAAGTTCCGGCGCACTCACGTCATGGCACATCAAGGGTTTCATGCTGCTAATCCAAAACTTTACTCAGTGTCTAATTGTAAAGTATAAAAATTTGAACCAAAAGTTTCGAAAGCACCTGAAACGTTTCTCACCACTGATCATTTTTCTGTCTGTTTAGAGTTATTGCTGTTGTGTTAAAGAATATTATTACTTTTAAAGATTTTCGCTCTTCTATATTCACGGTATTTCGGGAGGGTAGTTTATACCTCACCGTGGCCGAGCATCACTCACAGTAAGATGGGATGGGGTTACATTTTGCATGAGGAAATTAAGTTAAAATGTTCCTCTGTCCCTCGGCTTTAAAATTCACATTGGGTTTGATTTATGAGGCAGGGAGTGATTTATTTTCCAGGAAACAACTAGCATTGTTTA
>JAPQNM010000013.1:37666573-37686573 GCA_029783475.1 Metacarcinus magister | reverse complement strand
GCTCATCTCCCGTAACATCGGCCTTTGAGCCTGTGGTGGAAATTAATCCGTTACCAAAGGACATAGAGCCAATGTGACATCTGGGTTACCACAGTTTACCTTTCCTAGGTTACCCTAGATACCTATTTATCGACCAACACGTTAGGGAGGACGAACAGCTGGGTGTGCCATGCGCCGCCTGCCTTCGTCCGGGATCGAAATCGGCCAGCGGTTTCGTAGTCAGACGTGCTAACCACTACACCGCTGAGGCACTCACTTCAAATATGGTTTATATAACTGTATCAGAAGAAAATAGTTTGTCTTTATACTCTCTTCCGTCGTTTATCCGTTTCGCTTACTTAATTACCCATTCTTGTTGAGCTTGTTCTCTATATTCATTGTATCATCCAACTTTTCCATTCGAGTTCTGTGCTTTAACTATTTTTGTCTTATATGTTTTTCACCTGGCGCGGCCCTTTGATTTGATCAGTAAATCAAGGAAGGCTTCTATTATTGTTACGTCTTCTCGCACAGTATGAGTTTAATTTTCGTTGTTATGTTAGTAATTGATTTTTGAAATATGACCACTCCTAATCAGTTTAAGCCGTTACACCACCCTGAGAGAGAGAGAGAGAGAGAGAGAGAGAGAGAGAGAGAGAGAGAGAGAGAGAGAGAGAGAGAGAGAGAGAGAGAGAGAGAAAGGGAAAGGGAAAGATAAATAAGCGCCAATACACACACACACACACACACACACACACACACACACACACACACACACACACACACACACACACACACACACACACACACACACACACACACACGATATATGTATTACTGGAATCGCACGTTTCCTGAACCTAAGCGGAATATTGAGATTAAACGTAATATACGTAGATTTCGGTGATAACTGATGGTGAGCATAGCCAGCTTGTGTATGTGTGTGTGTGTGTTTGTGTGTGTGTGTGTGTGTGTGTGTGTGTGTGTGTGTGTGTGTGTGTGTGTGTGTGTGTGTGTGTTGGGGGGAGGGATGTCTGTGTCTGTCTGTGCCTGTTCTGACTACATGCTTCACATATATACACTCACAACTCAGCCAGACATACGCTAGCATGTAACATCAAAACATTGGTAATACTTAGAAAAATGTGGATGAGAAAATGTACAAGCAGACGAGACCAGTGAACCTCCGTGTGTCGGCCTGAACTTTATTATAGATCGTCCTCGTATTCAAAGCCGTTGTCGTCATGGTTGCCCTGGAAGTGAAAATGGTCGGTGTGGCTTTTATTTTGAAATAGTTTTTTTTTTATTTTACTTACAAACTGTTCGTGCACGGTTTATTTTTTGTTTAGAATTTCAGAATAAAACTGTTAAAACTATTACAGTATCATGTTCTTGAAGATAAATTGGTTAGAAAATAAATATGAAGGGGACTTGTGAAGTGTTACATCGTGCAGTCAACTAGCACTCGCCTTGAAGGACCACTCAAAACTTTAAAGCCACTTACAAAATAATTGGAAGACAGAAAGACGCGCCACCAACCACCAGAAAAACATCCTGCTCATTTGATGTTCTTAATCACATCAATGAACGAACTACACTAACAAACATTGGGGACAAATTTAATGATGATAGCATTAATGATGATGATGACGGTGGTGAAAATTATGATAATAATAATAATAATATTGTTATTGATATTATTATTATTGATTGTAAATGTTGTTATTATTATTGTTATTATTACTATTATTATCATTATTATTAATTTTGTCATTATTATCATTATCATTACTATTAGTAGTAGTAATAGTATTGTTATTAATGATAATGATAATAAGAATGATGATATAGATAATCATAGTAATAATGATAAGATCTTTAATGATGTCAATGATAATAGTAATGATAATAATGATAACAATAATGATGAAAATAATAATCATATTGATAATGATAACTGATAACAATAATGATAACACTAATAATAATAATAATGATAATTATAGTAATAATGATAATAATAGTAATGATAATAATAATAATAATAATAATAATAATAATAATGATAATAATAATAATAATAATAATAATAAAGATTATCATTATAGTAATAATATTAATATTATTGCTATTAATATCATTATTATTGTTATTATTATTATCATTATTATCATTATTATTATTATTAATATTATTATTATTATTATTATCATCATTATCATTATCATCATTATTCCTTACATTTTTTTTTTATATTTATTATTATTGTTATCATTATTATTATTATTATTATTATTATTATTATTATTATTAATGTTATTATTAATATTATTATTATTATTATATTATCATTATCATTGTAATTATTATCATTATCAATATTATTATTCATAGTAACAGTGATACTGATAATGATAAAAACAGTAATAATAGTAATGAAGATATAGATAATAACAAAAATAATCGATCTATCTATCCACCTGACATATATCCTCATTTAAAGGGGTTAGCCAGGACAAGGAATTTAGAGTTCAGGGAGACTTTACTCACTACTCCTGTGTCCAGACTTTTCGTGGAAGAGAATACGGAGGAGGGCCTTCCCAGACCTGTCTCTGTCACTTTTTGTTGCCTTTTATGATTTGCAGGGAATACAGTGGTAATATCCTTGCAGCCCCCACCACAGGGTAATCAATAATAATAGTAATAACAATAGTACTGATAGTAACAATGTTAATAATAATAATAAATATTAATAACAATAACAATGATTATAATAATAATCATAGTAATAATATTAAAAAAATTATGATAATGATAATAGTAATGATAATAGTAATAACAATAATAATAATAATAATAATAATAATGATAATAATAATAATAATGATAATAATAATAATAATAATAATAATAATAATAATGATAATGATAATAATAATGATAATAATAATAATAATAAAAATAATGATGATGATAATAATAATTTATCTATATCTATATATCTGGCTTATATCCCATTTAGTGTTCAGGGAAACTTTACTCTCCTCTTCTGTATAATAATAATGATAATGATAATAAGAATAAGAACAAGAACAAGAACAAGAAAAAACAAGAAAAAGAACAAAAAGAACAAGAAGAAAATGAAGAACAAGAAGCAAAAGAAGATAAAGAAGAATAAGAAGAACGAAAAAGTAATCGTATAATAGTGGTAATATTAGGAAGCAATTGTCAAGTTACTGTTATAGCCACGTAACACACACACACACACACACACACACACACACACACACACACACACACACACACACACACACACACACACACACACACACACACACACACACACACACAATGAGCAACATAAGCAGTCGCCGTAAAACACACACACGTCGGTAACCATTTGCCTCTGACAATCGAGAGTGCAAGCGAGCGGAAACACAGACTATTGGAATGTGAAATAAATGGTGTGGAAGAATGTTTTAAAACTAATTCTAAGTCTTTTAACCTGATTAAGAGCGACTGGAGCACCATTAAGTCTTGGTCTGAACGCTGCGACCTCGTTTTCCTCCGCGCGTGGCTAGAGAAGGGTGGCAAAGCAGAGGAGTTGAAGGAAGTGCAGGAGAAGCAGCAGCAACAGCAAGAGGAGGAGGAGGAGGAGGAGGAGGAGGAGGAGGAGGAGGAGGAGGAGGAGGAGGAGGGGGAGGGGAGGGGGAGGAGGAAGAGCAGCAGCAGGAACTTGAACAGGAAGAAGAAAACTGGGTAAAGAATGAGGAACAGAAGCAGGAAGAGGATCAGGATCAGGAGGAGGAGGAGGAGGAGGAGGAAATGCATCTATTTTTATTACATTAATGAGGTGAGTTATGTATCTTTTTTTCACTCCATTCCAGTTTTCGAATGATCATTACAGGAAAATTCCTTAGACTAAGGGTCTAGTTTCAATTTGTCTAATGGTGTAAAGTGTAAAGGTTCAATCCCACGAGTGTTTCCGACGCGGTGCATGACATGACCCCGACGCGTGTGTGTGTGTGAGGGAGAGTGATGACATGCTGGCCAATAAACGGATCCTTCCATCTTGATCGAAAACGACTGTCGGACTACATGAGGTAACTTTGCCCCACACGCTGATTGCGGACTGTGTTGTGTTGTAACGTTATGTAACAGGACAGGACATAGTGTTGGGAAAGGATACGTTGTGTAAGGGAACGTTTTATAATTTTTTTATTTTTTTTATTAATTTGTTAAATTATATAAAATCCTAGCTTTCTATTTTTCTTTTCTATTTTCATTTACTGGTACACCTTTTCAGGGTTTGCTTTTTTGTTTTTTTACCAAACTAACAGAACTATAACTCCAGTAAGCCGTAACCTAACACTGAGGCAAGTCTTTAATGGTATAAACCTCTATGTTCTATCCTCACGGACACTGTTTTAAAGTATTGTGACTTACTTTTATTAAACTAGTAAACGTGTTTCACATACTGTGCGGGTGAGTCATCAGATCAACTCGAAATTTACAAATATATTCTACATGCTTGAAACCATGAAGCAACACATTTGGCAAATTAGATTTTTTATGTCAAGTGAATAATTCTACTTATATGTTGTTGTTGTTTTTTTACTGTTAGCCTCGCAACCCTCTCACAGCCACCAGATCTCTATGAATACGTAATGTACTAAATACACACACACAAAAAGCATATGTTGTTCGAGACTTTATAATTATAAGAGCATTCTTAAACCCGACATAAATTATTAGATTAAAACGTTGGTTGTGAATCTACATGTGTGTGATCATATGTTGAGCGATACTTGTTTGGGGGGAAAGAGTAAGTGGGATGCAGCATAGAAGGGGAAGGTTGGATCTGGACTCAAACTTATGTGCAGTGCTAATCTTTACCTTCGAAGAAAAAACTGTAGATTATCGGTCACTTTCCTTCCTGTTGTATCTCCGTCAAACAATTAATAGTTCTCAATCCAGCACACAACGACCTCGTCTCTATAATAATGGACGTCTCGGTGAGAAAAATAAAGGAACACAAATTCTATTAATGTAAAGTCATGTTCCTTCCTCACAGCACAAGCAGAACGACTAAAAAAAACAATGAATAGACGACCAGTTCCAGAATGATAATCTTACAACTGGCCATGTCTTCATCACATATGCGTGTTTACATTGATCGGGTAAGATATCGCTCCTCTTCGGAACATTACACAGATCACTTGCATGTCTCTCAAACGTCATGAATTACCTCTCCAGCGCCGTTGCTCGATCCTGCTTCCACTTGTCATTAGCGGCCTCAAGGCGGGAAAGCAAATATTCTGACTGTCATTCCTCGCCGTTTATTAGTCCGCCGAGCACCGCCGCGGAGACCCGGCATAACTTCACTGTATCTGGTCAATTTATTTCAGTAGGTCAGGTAGTATACAGAATGCCCGACCACTTTATGAAAAATATCCGAATGTATAAATCCACTGTTTTATCCACCACAGAGCTGCAACATGTAGGAAACCGAGGTGAAATTACTTTGTTTTCTTTTCTTTTAAGTATTCCGTGTAATAGTTTGAACCTTGTCGATGGGAATTATCAAAAGTGTACGCTCTTGATGGGTAGCCCGAACGGCGGTGTGACGCTAGCACTCCACACGTCCGACCACCACCACCACCCGCCGCTGACTGGCTGGCGAGTGGCACTCCCTATCCCTCTCCCTCCCCGCCCTCCTGCCCTTCCGCTCTCTCGCCCACCCACCCTGTCCGCTGCCTCCCAACCAGCCAGCCTCCCCCTACCTTCACTTGCCTTCTTCCCTGTTAAGTCTCCCTCTCTCCCTTCTTACCGGCCTTCCCGCTCCCCTCCCACATCCTCCCTCCCTCCTTTCTTTCCTCCCACACTATCCACCTTCCCTGTTTCTGTACAGCTGGATCTTCTCTTATTACTATTCGATCTTCCTTGAATCCTCTTCACTTTTTTTCCTCTCTTGCAAATCTATTCTTCACATTCTTCCTTTCTTCTGCAGATCTCTCTCTTTTTTGTGTGTGTCTCTCTCTCTCTCTCTCTCTCTCTCTCTCTCTCTCTCTCTCTCTCTCTCTCTCTCTCTCTCTCTCTCTCTCTCTCTCTCTCTCTCTCTCTCTCTCTCTCTCTCTCTCTCTCCCTTCTCCCATAACCAATCAATCACGTGCTAATCACTCATCATATTTTTTGATAGCGAATTTTACATCATTTCTAGGAATTAGGTTTGTGTTTCATATTTGTAAAACATTTCAGATTCACACAGCCATACACAAGCACATATGGACGCCCACACGCACACGCACTCCATCACACACACACACACACACACACACACACACACACACACACACACACACACACACACACACACACACACACACACACACACATACATAAACACACGTACCTACAGCACCTACCTCACTCCAGCAGTCCATCCCAATCCCCGTTCTCACACCTACGTCAATTTGTGGCTTCCAACATCTCTAACCTCTCCTCCTCCTCCTCCTCCTCCTCCTCCTCCTCCTCCTCCTCCTCCTCCTCCTCCTCCTCCGCATACATATATCTAAAGCCACACACACACACACGCACATACACAGACACACACACACACACATACACACACACTTACATACCCGTCCACAACCAAATGCATTAATTCCCCCGCACCTCACTAAATTCCATCGAACCAGTACACACACACACACACACACACACACACACACACACACACACACACACACACACACACACACACACACACACACACACATGAGGTAGCCATGAATATTCGGGAGGAGGTAGGGTGTTCCGGAGCGGGTAGGAGCTCCATCCTTAGTCAGCAAAGGTTCAGTGGCCGTGGAATCGCTCAGCCGCCCTCACACAGCTGTCCAGGAAGTAATAGCAGCTGAGGAAAAGGTCGGAAGGAGGAAAAGAGGGAGGACGGGAGGGAGAGGGGCAGGAAGGAGGCAGGAAAAGAGGCAGGGAAAGAGACGAAGAGGGGAAGTATGGGTGCTATTGAGAGAGAGAGAGAGAGAGAGAGAGAGAGAGAGAGAGAGAGAGAGAGAGAGAGAGAGAGAGAGAGAGAGATATAGGGAATATATACTGGAAGTCCACTTTAACCTGTATTCGGCTTGTATTTGTTCCCTGGTTGGTCTGTGCGTCTCGTGTAGCCACCTGCCAGGACACAGCATTACGGGTCGCCACGGCATGCAGACAAGCGTGCTATAATGCGCTTCGAAAATGTAAACCAAACTAAGTGCACAGGACGCCTCTGCCCTTGTCAGCTGCAGCAGGTTCGCGTTCCACTTATGGGCATGGACGTTTCTCTCTCTCTATGTATGTGTGTGTTTACGTGTGTAGGTTATTTGTCTTTCCCATTGATTATTGTAAGTACTGTGAGCGTGTGTGTGTGAGTTAATGTGGCGTTCGTAAAGATTATTATTGTTGGTATTACCGTTTTCTCTCTTGTTTTTTAGGGGATTGTCAAGAGGAATGTTAAAATTTGTATTCCTTGTGATGATTTGGCTTTCCCTCTTTCTCTCACACACATACACACGCGCACACACACACACACACACACACACACACACACACACACACACACACACACACACACACACACACACACACACACACACACACACACACATACATACATATACACTCCCTTCCCCTTCATCCCTCAGGCCCCTTCGTCTCCCCTCCATAATTCCTCATCCTTCCTTAATCTCACTTTGCCATTCTCTCCTTAACTCCTGTGTTCCCTCAGCCTTCCTCATCTCTTGTTCAGTCCCTTGGCATCCCCTTTCACACCCTTCAGTCTACCTCATCCTCCCCCATTTCCTTGTCTTCCATCCCCATCCTTTCACCCCAACAGATCTTCATACAGACACACGCGAGCAGTCGACGGAGAATCCTAATATTGTGTGGGTTTCCTTTGAATTCTCTTATGAGTTTTTAGTGATATTATAAATGAATTACGCTCCCCGAAAAATGGCTCCATGAATGGATTTGAATAGCTCAGTCAACCTTTTTTTTTCCTTTCCCCGCGGGTATTTTCTTGAGCTTCTCGATGATTTATTTGTGTGGGAGTTTATTTGGCATTGCAATATACAGCATCGTTCCTGAGCAGGTCCCTCGTGCCGTCATATCAGCCGTGAGGTATGGAGACAAGGGTAATATTCATACTGTATATGTTTTAATCATGAGGAGATCGATCTTTCCCTTCTATCCTCTCTCATCCTCCTCTTCATCCTACATATCCTCCTTGTTGTCATGTCTTCTCTCCTTTTCTTGCGTTACTTTTCCATCAGATCGTGTAGTGAGCGTCGCTGTAGTACTCCTCTCGTGTCTGTTCACTGATATACTTGGCGCCTCTGTTGCCTACCTTTTCCTTAGGGAGACGAAAGTTTCTCCTTAACATCTGGGGTGTAAGAGATGTTGGTAGTGAGTGTGGTGGTGACGATAGTAGTGATGACAGTGGTGGTGGTGGTAATAGTCATGGTGGTGGTGATGGTGGTGGTAGTAGTGGCGGTAATTGTGGTAGTGATGACATTAGTGATCATTGTATTAAAAGGAATTGTCTATTTATTTGTTCGTGATGGTGAAGATGATGATGTATGATAGTAATCTTTGTTTCCTTAGATAATGTAGTATATATAGATCTCCGTCCCTCCATTACATACTACTAATAGGTAACGCTCAATTTTGACAGAGAATTCATACATATACATCCCTCAATTAACACTGTATACAATGAGGCAAAACTACGATGAATCCCTTATACTTTTACCATATTACAGTCTATTCATACATAACACCTTGATGGATGATGGACAGCAGCAGTTATGTCTACTTATTAAACAACCCATCCAATGCATTATTCACCTAGAGCTTACCTTACCGAACCCATAACTGGTAAGAGGATGTTGGGTGTGTCGGAAGGAAAGAAGGGTGGTGGAGCAGCTTATCATTGACCATAATCTATATAGAATACGGTCAGGTCATCAACTCTCCCTTAATGTGAGGCTTTCCAGGTGTGGCTCTGGCTCTCTAGTGAAGGGATAGGAGAAAAATATCGCTATTAAGAAGAAAATATACTCCGCAGGTATTAAGAGTGTATTAGAAGCCAAACTCTCTCTCTCTCTCTCTCTTTTTTTCTCTCTTTTTCTCTCTCACACATACAGGAAAGAGAGAGAGAGAGAGAGAGAGAGAGAGAGAGAGAGAGAGAGAGAGAGAGAGAGAGAGAGAGAGAGAGAGAGAGAGAGAGAGAAAGAGAGAAAGAGAAAAAGAAAGAGAGAAAGATGAAGAGAGGAGGAGACTCACACACAGACTTACGCTCTTTATGAAATTAGAAGCAAAGAGTTTCTGTTCGTATCTTGGAGAGGACAGCGGGAAAAGGGTGGCGAATGCGAGAGTAATAAAATAACTCGTCACTGGTAATGGCGCGGACGAAAAAAATGTGTAAATGCGAGACAAAAATGTTAAATGTGGTAACGCTTTTTTATTATTAAACATATATTTTTTTCTTTTCTTCTCATTCTACATATTCTATTATTATTATATTCCTTTTTCTTCTTGTTCTTGTTGCTGTTCTTCTTCTTTTTCTCATTCTCGTTTTTCATGTTCTAGTTCCTGTTCTTCTTCTTGTTGTTCTTTTTTTATTCTTCTTCTTCTTTCCTTATTTCAAGAGGGAGGAGGGAGAATGTGTGAATACCGTGAGTGACGCAAGCAATTACCAGGGCGGGAATAAATGTTGTTGAAGGCGGAGTAGTGAAGGAGGGAGAGAAGGGAGAGAAGGAGGTAAGGAAGAGTGTTGCAAGAATGAATGTGTGGCGTTGGTGGTGGTAAAGAGAGGAGAGAAGAGAAGGGAAGGGAAAGAATTTGTACTACGACAAGATGATGTTGAAAGAGAGGGATCTTAAATTAAACAAGTAAGATTGCTTATATAAATTTCTTTCTCTCTCCATATCTATCTATCTATCTATCTATCTTTCTCTCTGTTATAGTTCGTCACCCTCACACACTAATCTCTCGTCTCTGGCCCCTGGAGGCTTGTAATTTGTTATTAAAGAGGCGGTGGCTTGTGTTCTGAGTAAACCTCGGCGATGTCTACGGCAGCCGGGATAAGCAGTGTCAACATAATGTAATTGACTTGGTGATGGCCTAGCCTGGACCCCTTCGTCTTAGCGAGGTGGTGTTGAGGTTGGTGGTGCTGGTGGTGGTGGGAGTGGTATTAAAGGTTAGGTTAGGTTAGGTTATGGTGATGTTGATGCTAGTAGTTGTTGTAGTTGTTGTTGTTGTAGTAGTTGTAGTAGTATAAGTTGTAGTAGTAGTAATAGTTGTAGTAGTAATAGTAGTAGTAGTAGTAGTAGTAGTAGTAGTAGTAGTAGTAGTAGTAGTAGTAGTAGGAGTGGTGATAGTAATAGTAGTAGTAATTGTAGAAGTAGTAGTAGTAGTAGCAGTAGTAGCAATGATTCTGATGGTAATAATGGTATTAGTGGTTGTGATGATAATGACAATGATGCTGGTAGAAAATAATGGTAATGAAAATGATAGTGAAGATGACGGTGTTAGTGATGAAAGTGATGGTGACAGTAGTGATAATGATGCTAAGAACAATGAGGATGGCGTTGGTAGAAATTACATCTGGTGTGACCGAGGGTGAGAACGAGAGAGAGAGAGAGAGAGAGAGAGAGAGAGAGAGAGAGAGAGAGAGAGAGAGAGAGAGAGAGAGAGAGAGAGAGAGAGAGAGTAAGAGAAAGAGAGAGAGAGAGAGTCGGGAGTGTTTGGCAGGAGAGGTTAATGAGGCAAGTAGAAAACGTAGGCATGGAGGCGGAGAGGAAAGAGGCGACAGGAACCGAAACAGATGCAAGCAGGAAGAGGGAGGCGGCCGCTTAAGAGCTTCAGGGGCGAGGTGACGGCAGGTGGCGGAGCGAGACGGTGGCAGGTACCAAGGAAAAGGAGACAGAAAGGGACGAATATGCAAGGGGAGAGAAACATGATAGGAAAACGATAGAGGAAAGGAAAAGAGAATAAGAGAACAATAACAACAGGAAGGGGAGACCAACATAAAACAGGAGACATTAATGCGGGCGAACAGACACGGGTAGAGCGAGAGAGCAAAAGAGAAAGGGAGGGTTCAAAAAAATTATAAAAAAAAAAACAGACAGAGAGACAGAAAGACGGAGGAAAAGAAAGAGAGAAAGGGAAGGGAGAAAGAGCCAGTGTAGGCCATCTGACAAACTTCCCCTGAACGCTAAAGAGCCAGCAGAATAGAACCAAACCCCCGTGAGCAGCTTAGCAATATACTGTACCTTCACTCAGGGTGGGAGGACGTGTAGACTTAAAATGCCACACGTTTCAGGAGAACAATATCTGCGAAGTGTACACGGAAGCCCAGGCAGCGTGGAGTCTTATGAGTGGCTGGACGGGACGAGACGAGATGAAACGAGGTGGTGAGGTGAGATGGTCTGGCGTGATGTGGTGAGGAAACAGATGAAGCAAATGTGTGTGTGTGTGTGTGTGTGTGTGTGTGTGTGGGGTGTGTGGGTGTGTGGGTGTGCGTGTGCGAGCGTAAGATATTCAGAGAGGCGGGCTGTGGAATCATGTGGTTGTGGTGGTATTTAATTTTGAGGGTGTAAGGCAGGCATGTGTGTGAGGCGAGGAATGGTGTGAGAGTGTGGATGTGTGGCATGCTGAGTGTGTGTGTGTGTGTGTGTCTGTGTGTCTGTGTGTCTGTGTGTGTGACTGTGTGTCTGTATAGTTTGTTATGTATGCATATATGTATTTATGTTTGTATGTGTAACAGATTAATTATTGGCATTTGGATTATTGGTATTGCAAATCAAAGGCCTTGCATTCATATTCGAGTACATGGATCAACTATTCATATATGTTGAATAATTATTGTTTAGTTGTGGTTGTAGAAAATGAAAGCAAGGAATGTTGAATTTAGTTTTGATGAATGAAGAGAGAGAGAGAGAGAGAGAGAGAGAGAGAGAGAGAGAGAGAGAGAGAGAGAGAGAGAGAGAGAGAGAGAGAGAGAGAGAGAGAGAGAGAGAGAGAGAGATATGGGGGAGCTACCACCAACTTATACAATTCATGATCCACGAAGTTATGATATAATACAAAGAAAACAATAACATTCCAGATGCGTCACAGTTGCCATCACTGTATGAATCACAATGAATGTTAAAAACTGCTTTGTCTAGTAGAGGAAAGACTGAACATGTTAGATAATATTGCGCCTCCGTTGTGTAACTCTAGACAATTATAAAAGTGTGAGTTATGATGTTGATTGTTCTAAGCAGAGAAGGCTGAGTACCACGGAACTGAACACCAGAAATTGTTATCAAGGTATTGAGTATTGTGTAGTTATAAGGACAAACTTGAATATTTTCACGTTAGTTTTTTTTAAATAATGATATTCATGAATTATTTCGTGATTAAATTCGTTAAGTCTTCGTATTTACATTCGGATTAAAAGTATTTCCGTGTATTTACATTCATATTTTGTTGGAAACTAAAAGTATTCGTATTCTTTTTCTTAATATTTAACTCCTACATTCATTTAATTATTTGGATATGTTATGTATGAATGAATGTATGTATGTGTCTTATTGTGTGTGTGTGTGTGTGTGTGTGTGTGTGTGTGTGTGTGTGTGTGTGTGTGTGTGTGTGTGTGTGTGTGTGTGTGTGTGTGTGTGTGTAGTGCTGCATGTGGTGTGGTATGTTGCAATCTTTTTAGGTGAGTTAATCATTATTGAACGTATAGTATAAATCCACATACAAGTCTTAGGTGCGCTATGAAACAGTCCCGTTATATTAATGATATTAGTTACACACCTTTGCCTTGAGAACGTCCAAGCATTAACCTGCAAGCGGCATCAGGTAGAAATAGTTGACATTCGAAAAGATTACCGAGAGTACCGCCCGCACTCTTAATTAGAATGAAAAGCCAAACAATCAGACGCAGCTAGGCAGTGTGAGGCAGGCTGGTGGGGAGGGACGGGGTAGCTTTTGCATGACACCTCGCCACTCTGACAATTTATAAGGTATGAGGAATGCATGATGATGATAAATAAAATGGAAGGAGTGACTAAAGTTCCTCGAATTCAGAAGACTGAGCGCAATAGTGACATTTCCGGGTCATACAGAGCAGTGAGGTCTTCGCAAAGCTTACGTAACACCTCCACATACTACTCAGTACACACAAGGAAATGTAATCAGTGAAATAAGCTCCATTTCGTGTAATGATTTTATAATCCAGTGGAACTATGTACTCCGCAAATAGAAGCAAACGCTGTATCAAGGGTTTATTTCATTCCGTGATGTGTTCAATATATATTCCATGTTGTGTGTGTGAAAAATTGATTAATATTAACTAGCTGTACTTCAACTCTACTCCGCACCTGAGTCACCTTCAAGGCAGCTGCTAACACTACCACTCGATCCATCAAGGCCACGGAAATGGTGCCAGACACGAATCACGTAAGTTGCATCATGACTACGAAAGACACCATTGATTGCACGGACGGCACACTAATAACTGTGATATGCTTGCTTGGTGTTGTAAGCGAAGTGTGAGATGGTGTAGTGGTGGTGTGTTTGTGTGTTTGGTGTGGTGTAAGTGTGGCATGGTGTATATTATAGTGTGTAGTGTGGTGTGATGGTGTGTTGTGGTGTGTAAAGGGAGCCAGCGGTCACAGGTGCAGATTTGCAGATTTTTTCTCCTATGTTCATCGAGCGTCCGGAAAATTGCTAACATCATTCACTCCTGTATTTTTCACACTATGTTTTTTCCTTCATAGTGACACAGTGAACAACTAAAGGTGAGTTTCAGATTTTGATGGTTAACTGCGTCTGTGTATGTGTATGCGTGTGCATGTGTGTGTGTGTGTGTGTGTGTGTGTGTGTGTGTGTGTGTGTGTGTGTGTGTGTGTGTGTGTGTGTGTGTGTGTGTGTGTGTGTGTACACGTGCGTGCGTGCGTGAGCGCATGGTGTAAAACAAGCGCCTGAGAATGTGTAAGTCGCTGCGTGAAACTGTATTTTAAGCAGTGCAAGACATTTTTCTATAATGTGAAATGAAGTTAACTTAGTTACATATTAATCATAATTAGATATGCATGCATTTAATTAACACTTTTGTGGAGTCTTTACTTTTATAGCTTAATTAATTTTTCAAACGAGTGAAGATGAGCACGGTTTGGTTGGACCAGAAAGTTACACTTTTCAGACTCGCATCTCGTAAAAAATTTGTGACAAAGTCTCGGAAACTATATACATAAAGTTCTCATCTCTGTTCCCTGCAAGGAGGACCGGTGATATGTGGAGTCAAATTCAAGTCTATCTCTGACTTTAGATTTCCTTCGGACTGCCAAGGGAAGCATTCACCTCACGCTATTAGTGCGGAAACTGAGGTCATATATTTTTGGGTCAGTCGGGTTACCAGACGGCGACCCCAAATTAATTCCCCGGCGTGCCATAACCTTGGACGACCCGCGGGCGTCTAAGAATTCCCAGTTCCCGGGGAAAGAACTCTCGTGTAGTTCTTAGTTGGGGGAGGCGTATTTTATGGGGACTACAGATTTTCAGTATAAATGGGAAGATCAAAGAAGCGTGTTCCTTTGAGACGAAGCAGCTGGTTGGGTGATCTTGTCCTTCAAACGACTTTTTTTCCCCTTCGATTGTCAAACACGCAGTCACCTAAGCCGTGGAAGGTTTAAGGTCAAATTTGTTTCGACAACACAGACTCACTAGGGACGACGTTGCCCCTCCTGTAACATCCTGTTTAACTAACCGTGTCTGATGAGCGTTTTCGTCGCTGAGGCAGTCGTTCAGCCTGGTCGTCGCTGTGAAGGAAGCTAGAAATACATATATTCAGACAATGAGCAAAAAGTTTCAACACGTACTCACTGAAGGGAACGTACACATAAGTAAGATTTATTCGTTTGACACCTGAACAAATGATGTTTACACGTATGCTGTCACGGAATGATCATATTCAAACACAACAAAAATCTGCGTAGAGGATTGAATTTTACAGAATTCATCACTTTTTACGGAAATAAAATGTGAATATAATGTAGATGCATCATTTAACTTCCCAAGAAAAGGCACGTTTCACTTCCCCATTATTGTGAAGCAAAGACTTGCCACTGAACTATTCTCCGCGCAGGGAATCTCCCCGCGGAGCTACCTGCCGTCCTCCACCAAACTGTACATTGATATGCACCCCTCCCGGCCTTGGCTGGCTGGAATACACAACTGAAGTAGGGGAAGGCAGGTGCTGAAGATCAAAAGAAACATGGTTTTAGTCGGTATGGTGACGGTGGCCATTTAACCTGAAGGGTGAATAACTATAGCAAACAAGTAGACAGGAGCCGAGTGGGTTGAGTTCAGAATTGTATAGTAGTGATGCAGAGTCCCTATTTACATTCCTTAGTGTCCTAGCCACATGAACACACAGTGACTTACATATTGTTTTGGGTCACCGGAACACCTTAAACACTGTTACCAGGCGTGTACTAGCATGAGGAACGTCAAGAAATCACGACAAATTCACTTGTTATGTACGTGAAACTTGAGTCCAAACACCCGTAGAGTTTAAGTGCAAAGTGAGAGCCAAATTGCGAGGTTCTTTTAAAAGACTGGACGGTTTTTCATGGGTTCGGCGATGTATAATATAAATATGTTTTTCAAATTAACTCTAAAATGAAAAATATGAATTCAAATTTACATCTACATAATTTGTCAATGTCCGAATAATGCAATATTCTTGAAAGTATCAAATAGAATTACTTAATACATTAATTCACGGTTCTTTTATTATCTCCACCAACGAAATTGAGCAAGAATCTATGTTTTCACGCTGTCTGTATTAATCTATGTCTCTGTGTTTGTCTGTTTTTTCTGTTTGCTTGTTTGTCGGTATGTTAGCAACTTCCTGACAACACCTTGCATCGTAACCCCATGAAACTTCATCAATATTACCTCTTATCTTAAATCTCAACTCCATTAAGTTTTGATTGGTCAATTTCAAATATGAAGGTTAGGAGAAATTTTAATCACCATTCGTATTCCCATTGGTCTTTATCTTCTGCGCGACCAACACGAAACTGGCAACTGACTTACACTATTTTCAAACAATCATAAATCTGTCAAAATGTGCCACAACTTCGAAAAAAAATAACCAATATGACCCATTACCCAAAGTATATACTCCATTTATTCTTTAATTGCTAATGTCAAAGGTCGAGGCCGGGAAAACATTACAAATATCACCATAAACAACGGCGGCGGTGGAAGCACTTACGTTCTACCCTCTTGTTATTACATAGTTTCTTGCCCATTCAGTTTTAAGGATATTTTCTCCCTCATGGTGAAGCATTCCGTTAATACTCGTGTAAAAACAGACACATCGCGAGTTACGTTCTTCTGACTCAGCCGAATTTTACAATCGGGACTCCACTCGTCCTCGGCAATTCAGACGTTAAGTGGAGTTCTTTATGACCATCAGCGTTAAAGCTTGAATAGAAGGGATTCCTGGGATATATTACATTGGCTCTGAACTTCACCAGATTCCTGCATCACCAATGAACTCTGTCTCACATTTTCCATGACGATTCAAGCCTTAAACTCACTCCTGCATACACACCACACCGCAGTTTTCTATCACCAGCTGTCATACCTTCCAAGTGTAAAGCCAAATCTTCCCCAGTGCCTATGTACCGTCATCTGAGGCAGCATCTTCGTTGTAGTGTCTGTCCAGATCTGTTCATTATGCACCTCACGTCTCACTCCGCTGGGTGCTGCCTCTCGCCTCTCCCATCATTGTTTATAGAGCCCTGTTTACCCATCCTCTTCCTCCCAAACGCAGCAACACTAAAACTTGCCAGGCATTTGTTTGGGTGGCTACCCTCAAGGTTTAGATAATATATTTCCTGTCGCATAAATCAATCGTCCCTGATTCCACCGACTGAGCAGAAAAAGAAAAAAAACTCCATTCCCACAACGTCAAGTCTGAATCTGAACTTAATCCTCTTACGCCGTGGACAAAAGGTCAGTCCGCGAGGCTGAATACTAGAAGGAATTGTGAAGGCAAATTCCGTCAGTGTTTGTCTTCGTCATTGGTGTATTTTTTTGTGAAAAGAGAGAGAGAGAGAGAGAGAGAGAGAGAGAGAGAGAGAGAGAGAGAGAGAGAGAGAGAGAGAGAGAGAGAGAGAGAGAGAGAGAGAGAGAGAGAGAGAGAGAGAGAGAGAGAGGAGTGGGGAGTGTATATATTTTCATATATAGAACTAAGAAAAAACAGATCACACAGCATCATAGTGCACACACGGCCTCACTGTAATCCTTATCTCCCGTTGATTGATAACTTCTATTTGCTGAATATCTGTATCATACACAGGCAGATTAAAGTGAATTAAGAGTGTATTGATTGTTCAGCAAATGTAGTGTGAATGTGCACGATATCATCAATGAACAAATATTTAGTAAAGTGTAGACTTAGCCTATTTTTATACGTATGTGTATTGGTGTTTTTTATAAGTGTAATGTTTTGTTAAGGTTAAACTTTTCATATGATAAAGTAACACTATATATATTTTCTCTCCTGCCTCAGTGCATTGTTCAGTGAGTTTTTGATCCCTGGTAGTGATTACTTCCAGGTCTTTGACACTTGTTGGGCTGTTGGATTTTATATTGCATTTTTCTGGGGAAGCGGAGTAGCAGTTTTTTTTTATGTCCATAATGTTTTAATGTTCATAGTATTTACGTGAAATATTTCCCATTCAAACCTTTTCCTGTGTATTGATAATCATGTCGATGACAATCCTGTGTGCGTTGCCATAATGCTACTTGAATTAACAATTTTGCTAAAGCTACTGATTCTATTGAAGTATGCGCACTGAAGAAGAAAAAACCATAGTAAATTTATTGGAAATAAGAGACGTCAAACATTTTGAAAGACCTCGACCACAAGGCTGTTCAACCAACACACTAACAACTCGACTAAAAGTGACATCATCCTTTATATTGGGTGGCTTGATGGTTGTATGGATAACCAGGTCAGCTACAACATAACTGTGAATTAAACTAGATTTGGGAGTGACCCTTGCCTTCACTACCTGCGACCAAAACCACGTCAGAGTGTTCATCATTTCACACAAGTGAACACAATACAAGGGATGCAAAGGAAACAGGTAAAAAAAATTGCCACTGATAGATTGGCGAGCTTTTCAGCCATTGATGGACTCGCTTTCATCAAAGCTCGATTTTTTTTTATTTGCTTTGGCTGTGGAGCCTCACTCGTTTTATTAATTTTTTTCTTTATATCGAGACAGATAGTATCAATGTCTTATTTGTTATATAACGTCATAGTATTATGTTGATATATTCGATGAACAATATTTGTTTACGACCTGAAGCCATGATAACTTTCCAATGAACAAGTAATCCTCCAGCTACCAGATTTGTAACTTATCTTTTTAGGATCAAATAGGCGTTGGCGCCAATTCTTTGACCTTTTGTGTGCGTTGATAAAAGTTTATTGTTTTTTCAGTGATGATAAATCGGAACGAACTGATACAGATTTTTACATTTTCATGGAAAGATTAACTTGGTTATCTTACATACAATCATTTCATATATATATATATATATATATATATATATATATATATATATATATATATATATATATATATATGTGTGTGTGTGTGTGTGTGTGTGTGTGTGTGTGTGTGTGTGTGTGTGTGTGTGTGTGTGTGTGTGTGTGTGTGTGTGTGTGTGTGTGTGTGTCTATATATATATATATATATATATATATATATATATATATATATATATATATAGATATAGAGTGAGAGAGAGAGAGAGAGAGAGAGAGAGAGAGAGAGAGAGAGAGAGAGAGAGAGAGAGAGAGAGAGAGAGAGAGAGAGAGAGAGAATTGATTTATAGCATTAAATTGTAAATTCCAGAGGCGAAAGAGTAAGTATAGACAAGAATATGCCATATATGACAAATAATAACTTACTAACGTGTGCACTGTAAATAGTGTAGAGTTATGTTTATGCCAAAACTGCACGACCACGGCAGAATCTGAAATTAAGATGTTTTGTAGCTGCTGTCTCGCTGTAACCAGAGCTGGGTAGTATTAAAATACATCCGTATTTAAATGTGTATTTAAGTACATTTGTGTATTTAAAACTATATCTAGAAATACATTGGCTTTTATATATTTCAATAGAGCTGTTGAATATTTTAATAAGTAATTCAATACAATGTATATAAATACTCAAAATATGGAAACCTAAATACTTTTTTTACTAGTCAATTTAGCCATAAACTCGTCCAACTATATGGCGACCCTGAACAGCAAACATTGTGTGAGTTCAATTCCATCAGTTGTGCGCCACTCTTCATCGCAAGTTGTTTATATTATTGGTGTTTGTGGGTCATGGCTTCAGCAAGCAAATTGGGTGAATCAAAGAGTGATATATCTACAGATAACAAGTTAGTGCATCCTTCGTTTCATGGAAAATACATATGTTAAAATGTATATGTAATTAGAAAAGTAATTAAATGCAAATGATATATCTATCATTTATTATTTACATAAATCCGTAAAATGTATCTAGTGTTTAGTATTTGAGATATATATTTTTAATTTATTTAGTGTGTTGTATATCCATACATTCAATGTAATCAGTGCCCAGCTTTGTATGTAATCCATGAGGCTGCTCTGTATATGTAGTCTACAAAAATTAAAAATATATCCAACTACATTTTTTTCATTATTTGCATTACATGAGTATATATCAAATTTTCATTAAAAGGATAGTCTTGTGAATCGAGTCCATTAGTTTCAGACTTATTTTATAGTTATATGTGAATATGAGTATAAAATCACTATTTCAGGCACATCATCACAATCGACTCGATTCACATTCGTATGAAGCTGTTATGAGTCTGGTAGATATATAGTTTTCTAGATATACAATTTTGTTCCTAGT
>JAPQNM010000013.1:37631573-37661573 GCA_029783475.1 Metacarcinus magister | reverse complement strand
TATCGGCGGAACATTACCAGAGTAACATACAAGTGTCCATATCTATTAATAATACGGAAAAACTAATCAAACAGAAAATTAATAATGCACAGCAGAGAGCAGTAGAATTCGGTTGTCCAGGATTCGAACCCAAGCCGAAGCAGATCGGCATCCAAGAAAGGTCAAGAAAGTCTTTAATGTCATCGAGGATTCTCACTGCACTGCACACATTCCTTTGTAACACAGAGGCCGTAGTTACCAGCAGCCCCATCACGGTGGTGTCAGAATATGCATGTGGTCTTGATACTGTCACACCAAACCATTTACTTAGATTTGACACATAAAACAACCTACCTCTAGGAAGACAACTTAATGTGGTACACTATCGTCGGAAGTGGAAACATGTATCGAGTGTTGAGACGGACAAGTGAGAGAGAGAGAGAGAGAGAGAGAGAGAGAGAGAGAGAGAGAGAGAGAGAGAGAGAGAGAGAGAGAGAGAGAGAGAGAGAGAGAGAGAGAGAGAGAGAGAGAGAGAGAGAGAGAGAGAGAGAGAGAGAGAGAGAGAGAGAGAGAGAGAGAGAGAGAGAGAGAGAGAGAGAGAGAGAATGAGAGAGAGAATAATTATTTATATAAGTTTTATTAATTTACAATTGGTAATGTTTTAAAGTCGTCTGAAGTGAACATACTTATTCTTCTGTACACAATTGTCATGGTCACCTCTGTCTCCTTGCAATCCTTTCGTATTCTTCAAACAGTAGCAGGTCACGAGCACCGACATTCTCACCAAGCAGCAGCTCATTTATCTTCGGTGATGCGGCGCAAGCTCTGTTGTTAAAGAGAAAGAATTAGGACGGGATATGTTCAACAAAAAAATAAAAAGTTGCAAGGCTCCAGGTCCCCCTCACCGCTGTGAGTATTAGCCCCTCAAGGGGGGGGTGTCACATCTGCCACATGCTCATTGTCGCCTGGTTTTGCATTATATTTTAAGTTAAACGCAGTAGTAGGTTTCCGTACAAGACAAGCAAAACCAAAATAAAATGGCGAAAATTAATTAGCATCCGTAATAAAAGGAAAAGTTTAGTTTCTACCTTTGATAAAAGGGACGATTAATTAGCACCTGTAATAAAAGGTAAGATTAATTAACTCCTCGAAAAACTGGATGATTAATCAGCACCTGTAATAAAATGGAAAGATTAATTAGTACCTGATGATTGTTTAGTACCTGTAATAAAACTGCGAAGATTAGTTAGCACCGGTGATTAAAAAAAAATACCTGTAATAAAACGGAGTACTGATTAGCACCTGTAAGGCAAAGTAAGGGGTGATAATTAAGTAACGAACACTTCCTTTGCATACCTTTTTAGCAGAGGTTGTCATTGCATGAAGATCCATTCTATTACAGCAGTGTAGCTCTTGTTTTCTTCTTTAACTTTCCTCTCCAGCTTGTGCCTTGTTGTATGCCATTACTTCAGCAGAGAGCATCACTTCTTCCTTGTAATTTTGTCATCTTCAATGCAACTCCTACACAATACTGCAAAAGAATAATTAGTCAGCATATTGCACCAGAAAGCAATGTCAAATGAAAAAAAAATTACGTTGTGTAACCATGTATAAAGCCACCGTATTACTTACTCAAATAATTGCAGCACTTCGTCTTCCCATTTCACCATTTCCTCTCCAACACGTCGCCGCTGTGGTATACTCGTACTATCAAGGGCATTGCTGTGGAATAATCTACAGAATGAGTGTGTACCTGTAAGGGAAGGAAGGTTAGCAGTGTACCTGTAAGGGAAGGAGGGTTAGCAGTGTACCTGTAAGGGAAGGAGGGTTAGCAGCGTAACATCCTATCGCCCTAACGCCTAGGTAACCAAAATTTTCCTTAGCTTTTTTTGAAGAGTTGCTCCGGGATTTCCTCTCCAACACAACACGTCGCCGCTGTGGTACACTATCAAGGGCATTGCTGTGGAATAATCTACAAAATTAGTGTGTACCTGTAAGGGAAGGAGGGTTAGCAGTGTACCTGTAAGGGAAAGAGGGTTAGCAGCGGAACATCCTATCGCCCTAACACCTAGGAAACAGTAGCTGCATTTACTGTGTTCGAAGAGGTGCTCCAGCGCTGTCCCTCTTCCCGTGATGCGCTGTATAGGGGTACTTACCTGAAAACAAGAAAAAAACACGTGTTATTAAGAGACTCATTAATAATTATAATTGTCAAATGTTTATTTCAATGTACTCTATCATAATCATAAAAAAATTAATTCCTACACCTCTAAGCCAGCCCACCTAATTACAATCATACAGTTCACTAGGCCAGCAAATCAGCCAGCCAGCCAACCATTAATATAACGATAATTATGCTCAACACAAATATAATCGACCTTCTACTTTACTGCAGGCATTACTTACCAATACGATGAGCAGGGTGTGATGTGGGTGGGACCGAAGTCTTCATTACGTATATTAACGCGCGCAACACACTCCCGCCGCACACCGCTTCCAGCCTGGTAACTAACTGCTTGCCTCGACTGGCCTAGCGTCATTGCCTTGGGGTCTCTCCGAATCCATAGTTAATGTTCTGACTAACACATCTATGGCTCATTCCCACATGTTTTTCCTCATCGCAGTATAAGATCAAGTTATGTTTACGTGTTTTGTTATGGAGCTGTGTGTTTCAAGTGATCGGAAACATGAATAATATGAGAAATGAAAGTTGTGTGCAGTGGTCGTTCCCTTTCGGACACGTACAGACTCCAAGTGGACGGCTAACCCCCCACCCCCTTCCTCCTCGTCCCCACAACTCCCATTGCCCCCTGCTACTCCCCCACCCCCTTCCTCCTTACTGCCCTGTATCCCTACCCACCCTCCTACCCGGATCCTTAACACACTGATCGTTTTTCGTTACTTTTTCTTTTCTTTTCAGTTACAATACGTGTATATCCTTCTCATATCTATGTTCATGTTGAGCAGATAAAATGAGTGAGTGTTAATATTACAATGTCTCAATCATACTTGGCCAAGCAAACCACCGAACCAGTAAATCGTTCCTATGTTGAAGCAATTGTTACTTTAAAATTATGGTAGCTTCCTAATTACGCGTTATGCAAACTCATGTACGGTACGTATTCATGTTTTAAAAATGAGAATCAATGTTATCATGGAGCACCAGGTGAACATCACGATATGTGAGAAAGTAATGAGTCGCTGTGTCGAGGGATAGCTTCGAGCAGGCTGTGACGCGCCGGAAATGAGTTGAACCAGCCAGTTGCCAGTGTCCAGCGGCATTGGAGCTTAACCACGCAAACATGGAGACAAGACGAAAGCCATTAAATATTCTCATAAAAGAGAGAGATTGTAGTTTTTTTCACTTCATTTTAGATCATAGACAGTATGATGTTCTCTCTCTGTAGTATAAACAGGATAAAGAGGAATAATAGAATAAGCAGGAAGAAGAGGAATCTAGCATAAAGAGGATAAGGAAGAATAATTATATATTTTCTTGTTTCCATCTTCAGTTTGTTTCTCATCCACTGATTCATAACCGTGTCTCATCTCATACATAATTTATCAATTAGTTTCTTCAGTGTGAGGAACACTGTTAAGTTAGCTGAACCATTTTAGATGTTCATCTCAGATAAGCCTGATGCGTCCTCTTATAATGGCAGATTATAATGATAAACTGATTTCCGATGATCAGGACATATTGATCCCACAAACAATGAAAAGTACTGAGATGATACGTGAATGTGGATATAGTTATACAGTATCAGGCCCCTCGTCTCCTGGCACTTGGACGTACCATTGCCGTGCAAAGGCCATTCGAGGTTCACCTCCATACCATTTACTCCCTCGTTAGTCTCTTCGACATTGTTTTCGTTCTTGTTTAGTAGTTGCGTGTCATCTCTCCTGGCTTATCCTGACCTTTCTTATTCTCACCCAACTGTGTCTACAGTTAATATACCCGGATTGAATTAGGATCAAGCTGAATATGATAGCCTTTACCAATTTTTGTTTTCGTCTAAATGAGTTGAATACGTGATCGCTAGTCTCGCCCCAGAGCCTCCTGTTGACCTCTCGGACTGTGTGTGTGTGTGTGTGTGTGTTAACCTAGTTATATTTATCTAGTTCTAGTATAAAGACTGAGCTACACTTGTGTTGTTGGCCCCGTATTTATAATTGTCCAGTCTTTCTTTATTTGTTTTACATCATTTGCCAGTGTCACCTCTTCTTTCAGTCCAGTCCAAGTATTTACATTTCTTTGAGGAAAGTATAAATTATTATGGTGGTTCAGGGAAATTCTTTATTGCAAAAAGTTAAGGAGTGTAATGATTCAATATGCACTTCCACACTTATCCATCAGGGGGGAGAATAGAAAAGGAACGAAACATTTTTTTTTTATTCATTCCAATATATAGTTATAATATTGCATGGTTATATAACTGTTGATTTGATATCGGAATGAGATTAGTTAAGGTGTTATGTAGTTTTATTTGTCTTCAATTCGTCGTGCAGGAATCAAATCGAAGCATGAACCAAATAATATTAATAGTAGTTGGAAAAGAAGTGGCTCACCACCTCTAGAGTTTGGATTTATGAATCTATATACTTGTGGTGAGCATAGGGAATATGACACTATGTTAATGTTTTTTGCAGGAGCAGGTATGTTTACTCAATTGAGATCAGTTGTGCAGATATGTTGTAAAGTTAACTAATTGTAAGAATAATCGGGTATTGTATTAATGTTAGGGTAAGAGTGGCAACTTGGCACAGTCTCGGAGTCGCTGTGTCGAGGGATAGCTGCGAGCAGGATGTGACGCGGCGGAAACAAGTTGAACCAGCCCAGTAGTTTTTTTTTTTCTCTCTCTCTCTCTCTCTCTCTCTCTCTCTCTCTCTCTCTCTCTCTCTCTCTCTCTCTCTCTCTCTCTCTCTCTCTCTCTCTCTCTCGTTCGTCTGTGTGGTGGTGTAGCATAAATAAGATAAAGAGGAATAATAGAATAAACAGGATAAAGAGGAATCTAGCATAAAGAGAATAAGGAGGAATAATTACATATTATCCTGTTTCCATCTTCTTTTTGTGTCTCATCCACTGATTCATAGCCGTGTCACATCTCATACATAATTTGTCATTTAGTTTATTCAGTGTGAGGAATAATTAACACTGCTAAATTAGCTGAACCATTGTGGATGTTCATCTCAGATTTTTGTTTTAATCAATTTATTGCGCCAAGAGCGTCAACCAAGGACATATGATATATACATGTAATATTACATCAACAGCAACAAAGACAACAAAAAGAACAAAGGGTAAATATAGTGTAAAAATTATGTTTCCCTGTACATGACAGAATGGCATGCAGCCTTAGAAGCCATGACATAGAAGGCAGCCCAGCGTGGCAGCCTCACCAGCAGTCACCGAAGCGAGGGTGGCGATCGAGTATCTCGTCGAATGTAGGGTCCTTCCATATTATACAGACTCACGCTCGTCGCTGCATCTCCTCCTCTCCCGCCACCAGTTAACATCAACAAATTTAGAACACAGTATACAACAGGCCCTCATCAACCTCACTACACAAGGATGGGAAGTAACCCTTCAATGGGTGCCTTCACAAATATCAAAGGGAATGAGATAGCTGATGTTGCTACCAAGATGACCCTAACCGAGGTAAACATCACTCCTCTCCCGCTGCCTCTCTCCACGGCAAAAAGACTCATCTCACGAACGTACCACTCTACCTGGAACAACACACTCAACAATGCCCTCCGTGCCACCTTTATGGGACAATATCGCACGTTTTCCTCTCCACAACCATGGATAAGGCAAACGTGCCGAATTTTAGATGCCGCTCTAGCCCGCCTCCGCCTTGGACACACACGACTCTCGGCTCACTTATAAAGCTTACGCCTGTCACCCGATCCTTACTGCTCCTGATGCAGCAATGTGGAGGAAACAATCGAACACTTCATGCTGCAGTGTCCCCGCTCGTATTCCCACCGAATTCTTCTAAGCCAACTCCTCGCCCTAAACATCACCACCTTCGACCTGCCCACCCTGCTGGGGGCGGTGGGAGTGCATCCCTCACGACAATCTGCTGTCATCCGCCTCACCTGCGCCTTCCTCAGGAAGACCAGTCAGCTACCACGCCTGTGATCACCTCGCAGGACACCACCAGGGCAAATAGGGTCTAATAGACCGTCACAGCCCTAAACACCAACAACAACGGTAAGCCGGTCAGGTGAGTTTGACAGCTGATCGTATTTTAAGTGATATTTATTTTATAAATTAATATTTATACTTCCTAGGGTGATTATTTTGATGTATGTATGTTACTAGTAAAGGTGTAATATAAGGTAATTATGATATACACGTGTGTTTTACCTGTAATCACCTGCCCTAACCCGAGGAAGGAGACCCATTCAATATCTGGTTACCTTTATAATGCACTGCAAATTCAACCTCAGATACTTGTTCTGATCACACCAAACAGTTATGCTGATGAATTACAAAAACAAAAACCTTTTTTTTTGGGGGGGGGTTACGTTTGGTTTGAACAAGGTTCTGTTATTTGTCAATATATTTAAGGTATGGTTAATTTATGTTATGTTATGTTGATTTTAAAGCTATCGAATGTTTTCTATGACTAAAAGTAGTGGGGTTGTTGTGGGAGGTGCAGACGCCATTTTCTTTCGTAGCCACACGCCATTCTGGTGAAGATGTAAAAAATTACCGAAAGATATAGCTTTATTAGCATAATCTTCCCAGAGCTGTAGTTAAATAAACCTAACCAAAACTAATCCAACCAAACCTAATGTAACCTTAAAATTTTTTTTCTTTTTTTTCCCATAATTTAGCGGCATAACTGTTTGGTGTGATCTGAATAAGTTTCTGAGGTTGAATTTGCAGTGCATTATAAAGGTAACGAGATATAGAATGGTTAAGGAAACGAGTCTTTACCGCAACTTTTAAGTTATGTTATGTTATGTTTGGTTTGGTTCGGTTAGGTTCAGTTATATAAGCATTTTACCCAAAAGTTAGGCACGTGCTGTATCTATAAGCGAGCACTGAGGATACGGCATTCGTTAGGTTATGGTTAGATTAGGTTATGTTAGGCACGGTTTGGTTCGGTTGTATAAGCTTTTTATATTTTATTACCCAAAAGTTAGGCACGTGCCGTATCTATAAGGGAGCACTATGAGGATATGACACTGCCTTTTTTTTTTCGTCGTATTTTTCCTCACTCAAATTTTTCACTATTGTCATTTATTGATATTATATGGAAAGATTTGTGTAAGATTTAACTACATGTGTGAATTTTTATATAAGTTAGCAGCACACACACACACACACACACACACACACACACACACACACACACACACACACACACACACACACACACTTCAGACTTCAGACTTCATCAAAATGTTACTTAGCAATTAATGATCTTATTTTATCCCCAGGTTTGAATAATTTGGTCGTGATGGCAAGACTTTTAGAACACATGCATTCAGAAATGAGCCTCCTTGGAAATGTTCTGGATAGACTAATATTGACTCTGTTCCCAAAAGGTATGATATAGAATGAACATTATTATATAGTGAATTATCCATACAAATTGTGTAGACGTGCATTGAATTTTAGTCAATGTGTTTAAAAGTTATTAATATTTCTATTTATTTGAATACAGTTAATGTTATATGTATAGTTACATGTATATCCTGTAGTTTTATAAATATGTTCCTTAAGAAAGAAGTAAGAGCCCAATCCAAAGCAAATTTCTTTTCTGTATTACGCAAAAAGGATAATATTGAAATAAATTTAGCGTTAGGTTAGCCACGGAGGGTTAGAGTTAGGTTAGATTAGCCCTGCAGGGATAGGTTTGGTTTCGTATATTTCAAAATGCTAACTGTTATGCCGTTAGCATTGTAAAAGCATTACATCCTACCCAAAAATAAATAGTCAGTGTCTCAATTAGTAGGCTAAGCTTATCTCCGTTTTATCCCACAAAAAGACTAAATAAAGTATATATTATTATTATTCATTATTTCAGGTCCTCCCCCTATGGTGACTGCTGCCAACCTTCCCTCTTTACATAACACAGCTCAACACTCTCAAGGAACCTTATCCAAACATCCAATGGAGGAAGGATTTTTATAAGCCGTCCCCAAGAACAGGAGATGCCGAGAGAGAAGACTCGTAAGAAAATTTGGTCTTGAGACCTGTGATGACTGTGGACACGTACATGAACCTGGTCGCCTCTGTTGTAAGTTGATTATTGTGTGTGTAAACATACCTAGACTCATGTACTGTATTTTTTTCTTACAGTGGAGAAGAAAAAAATACTGTGTGCGAGTCTAAAAAGTTGTTTATCGTGTGTGTATCTATACACACACATTCTTAGACGCACATACACACACACTCCTCTGTTGTAAGTTGATTATTGTGTGCGTATCTATACACACACACATTCCTAGACTCACATACACTCCTCTGTCATAAGTTGATTATTGTGTGCGTATTTATATATACATATACCTGGCTGACATATTATTATTATTATTATTACCATGTACTTGTTTCATCTTTATCCATGTAGATATTTGATAAGAATATACAAGCACAGATTCTCATAAGCCGGCCAGACATGGACGTCATAACCAAACCTATCCCTGTAGGGCTAACCTAACCTAACGCTAACTTTATTTCAATATTATCCACAGGTTTGCAGTCCGTCAATTCATCTTATGTTAATTACTTATCAATTTGTTCCCCTGACAGGATTGAGCGCCCGTGTTGTTTCCACTGTGGTAATGGTCTGTGTAACTGTTGGAAGGACGATGACCCTTGGAAGGAACAGGCTCGCTGGTATCCAGAATGCAATTACGTCCTACTCAAAAAGGGACAGGACTTTATCGACAAGGTGCGTTGTGTTGTGTTGTTATAATCTTGTTTTTGTGTTTTTAATATCAAACCAAGGTATTTTTACATTCTTGTATAGCTATGCCAGTCTTGATTTGTTTATGATAGGATAGTATTGCCTCTGTTAATTAAGATGTTCAAGGTTGGAATACGCTTACGGATAAATTAAAAGATTGTGTAGGTAATGGCATTATTATTGACAAAGAAGGTCTGCACGTAGCATCTGAAGGTGTTGGAATGAAGAGGGAACCTGTACCTAGTGAAGGGGTGTCCAAGACCACTCCATTCATTATTTAAAGGTCAAAAAGTCGGGAAAAATTTGTGAATATTAGTTGCGGCATCGGAGGTCGTTCACTGTCTTGTCATCTATAGTTATGTTAAGTGATGAAAACAAGAATGATTATGGTGTTGATATAGGATGGATTCAATATATGACGTATAATATGGCCATTACTATATGTTGATGTATTTATGGTTTAGATCAAGTATTTATTTATAACAAGGCTTTTGATTTTATTATTTTCAGTCTAGGACAGTATGACAGTAGTGTTTTATATTTAATTTTGCCCTAAAGGTTAAAGGTTCCTGGGGATTAAATTGTCAAGACCAAATGGTCCCCAAAATTTGATGACAAGTCTATTTCTTTCTAGTTTTGAACTCTTAGGTTATGATTTGAGCACATGTAACATCATTGGTATTTAGTATTATAAATTATTCCTTTATATTTTTATATTATCTCTGAAATAATAATAAATTTCCTTTGCAGGTTAGACGAGTGAAGCCACTCTACCTGCGGTCTCATCCAGCCAACAAAGCCAGTTCATCCAGCTGGGCTCAAACAATCATTACTGAGGAGGAGCCTAACCTAACCTAACCTCTTATGGAACTGGACATCATTAAAGCCACATTGGCAATGGGCTTCCCAGGAGACAAGGTTAAAGCAGCCCGGCACACAAAATTACAACAAACAGAGTTGCCTTTCTTCAGATTGGAAACTTGCATTGAGGTTGTCTTTCAATACATGGAGGAGGAGACGCAGCTGGCCCTCCAACAGTCATCAAGCAGGAGTGTGGAAGCAGAGGCAGCAGCTCAGCAGGGGCCAAAGTTGCAGACGCTACAGTCAACAACACTTCCCTCCATGACTTCAGACACTCCTATGACCAACACTGCTGCTACTGCTGCTTCCACTTCCTCCTCCTCCTCCTCCTCCTCCTCCTTATCGTCTTCATCAGTTGGTCCTTCCTCTCACCCTGATCCAGGAGAATCCAGTTCAGAGGAGCCCATGGATACAGAATCTTGTCCTGTATCCCCCACTGATGATGTCCTGAGCCAGGCCGATCAGGTCATTGGCTTGGCAGAACAGGCTTTCAATGCTGCACCCACTTCATCATCATCACTCACCCCGAACCCTTCTTCAGGACCACCTCCACGTCTACCACTCCTCCCGCTGGTGACTCCCATGATCTTCCCCCATCCTCCAGTGGTGATGCTTCCTCGTCTTCCTCCAAGGCTCCTGACGCTGTGATGAAAGAAGTGGAAGACCAACTCTCCTGCAATAACCTTTTAGTCTCCAAAAAACCCCAGACATGTGAGTTTGAGAGTGGTTTGAAAGTACAGTTATATCACTGATTTACTGCCAACCAATGGCCCAGCACCTCAAATCCAGACAAAATTATTACCTACTTCAAATTCCAAACTACTTTTAATCCACAAACTAACTACATTTTGAAAAGCAATATACATACAGTACTGAAACCATAGAAATTGATGTTTAACTATAAATCCCTTTTTGTTGTTCAAGAGTCAAAGCTTATGATACACACTGTTAATATCACACATTGCCTGTTTAACACTTTCAAATCCATCCTCTTAAGTCTGTCTGTGTGCGCGTGTGTGCGTGTGTAGTATATTAGATGGCACCGATTGTGTTGTGTGTATTACGTACTAGCTAGGATAGTTTACGCAACACAACTGGGTGGGAATCCATTTATTTTGTGAGATTGATAGCTTATTCGTGTCGTTTAACCCTGGCTATGGCTTCTAAGAGAGATGGTGATGACAAGGGTGTGCCAAACATAAACACTGCTCCATGTTAATCCAAGAAAAGTTAAAATGTTGAAAAAACTGGATTATGGTAAAAGGTTGGCTGGTTCGACAAAATGGTTAATTGAGAAATGACTTTGGAACCAATGGAGCCGGTAGATTGGTGGTGTAGCTGTACATAATGCATTGGATTAGTGTCAGGTGACTACCAATTAATATTATCTTTTTATAGAGTTGTGGGGAAGAAAAATCATGGAGTATGATACCCCGAATATATTTACACACACACAAATAGCAAACAGTAGGCTAAAAGCCAAAATAAATCACCAACGACGAACTGCTTGTAAACAATTACCAGAGCAAGGGTATGACACCCAAATAACTCCCTGTACAGCTGTCTATGGAGGGTGAGATGCGTGACAGCAACACTCGGCAACGTAGATTGCTCCTCAGACAGCAGGAAGGGTCGAATGGTGTAGGTACAGTTGAAGGGCACACTGGAAGGGAGCCCAAGTCTCCAGAAATGCCTTCGGAATGTTGAGAACCAGCAGCAGGTGGTGAGGTGTTGTCAGGTGTGAGAGCTGAGGCGTTCTGTCCTTCTCCAAGCCGGTGGCGTGGAGCTTGGCTCGGTTAGACTACCCCCCCTACCCCTGGACAAGGGGATGGGGTAGTGGCGGGGAAGCCGGTGAACAAGCGCCGGCAGACGAGAGTGGTAGTTCAACCACTAATTAGGGGAAGACGAGGCAGGTGCAGTTCCTCACACATGCCCCCACTAAAACATCTGCTGCACAGCTGATGTTGAAGAACTGCAGCTGACCAGGAGACATAAACAAACTTATAATATACTTGAGTGCAGGAAACAAAACTTGTAAAAGACTGGAGTGCAGGAAAACAAAATAAAGAAAAGCTATTGCCGGCTGAGAAGGTCGGCTCCAATGTTGTCTGTCCCGGCAACATGAACAACCCTAAATTTATAGGGTTGAAGACCTAAAGCCCATCGTAGTACTCTATCATTTTTACCTTTGAATTTCTGAAGATATATTAGAGGCTTGTGGTCTACTTCAAGGATAAATTCCTTACCTCAAAGATAGAAGTCAAACCTATGAATGCCGAATACGGTGGCCAGGCATTCCCTCTCGATGGTAGAGTATTGTCGTTCCCGATCCAGTAGTTTCCGGCTGGCGTAAGAGATGGGATGTGGACGATCATCATGGTACTGAAGGAGTACAGCACCTAATCCATAGTTTGAAGCATCGGTACGTAGGACGAAGGTCTCGCTGGGGTCCGGAAGACGCAGAATAGGTCCCGACGTCAAGGCTTGCTTCAGCAGCTTGAACCGTTCAAGCAGATCTTCAGTCCACTGGAGGGGATCCCGTACCGGCTTCTTCAACAAGTCAGAGAGGGGGCTGGTAAGCTCAGAGGCCTGAGGAATGAAAGCTTTATAAAATGATATCAAACCTAGGAAACTCCGGAGTAACTTCTTGGTGGTAGGAGGAGTCATGGAGGTGATGGCAGTCAACTTGCCAACTTGTGGTTGAAGATGGTCGCGGGACAAAACAAATCCCAGATAATTGATGGACTCTGCTCCAAACCGGCACTTTTTAAGTTTGACAGTCAAACCGTTTTGTTGTAGTCTATCTAAAACAGACTTGAGGGCAGAGATGTGAGTGAGCCAATCAGATGAATACACAAAAATATTATCAAAATAAAATGAAACATTGGCCAAGCCAGCAAGCACAATCCTCATTAAGTGAATATAAGTGACACAGGCCGTAACAAGACCAAAAGGCATCCGAGTAAATTCCATCAGGCCCTTGTGAGTTGGAAACGCAGTGAAGCGTCGAGCTTTGGCAGAAAGTGGAACCTGGTAATATGCCTTACTCAAATCTAGCTCTGAGAAGAACTCAGCACCAACGAACTTATGCAGCTCTGTCTCAATACTGCAGGATGGTTCAGCATGGAAAATAGTAACTGAGTTGAGTAACCTGTAATCAATGGCCATCCGATACGTACCGTCAGACTTCCTGACCATGATAACCGGAGAGCAGTGTGGAGAGGTTGAAGGTTGAATGATTCCTTGACTCAATAGTTGCTCAACCTCTTCCTGGTAGTAGTGCTGGAGATGGATTGGCACCGGGTAGATCTTCGTTTGTATTCTCTCCGTTGTAGTGAGGGTGATGTCGTGCTCGACAGTCTTGGTGCAGCCAGGTTGATCTGAAAAAGTAGACTGGTATGTGAGAAACAGGTCTTCAACCTGAGCAGACTGGTTCCAAGTGAGAGCAGGACTAATAACAGGTTCTTCAGCATTAGTTGGACCATCAGGTGTTAAAGCAAGCTCAGGTAAATCATCAATACCCTCACTAAAATAGGATGACTTACCCTTTTCCTTGGGCTCGCTTAAAGGTGAAATCTCGTCGAGGACTTGTAGCTGGTTAACTTGGGCCCGCCGGTGGTACTTCTTGAGGATATTGGCGTGGTAAAGTTTAGGTCCTCTTGGCATCTCGATCAAGTAGTCCACCTTACCCCGTTTTTCCAAAACTTTGTGAGGGCCACTCCAAGCAACCAACAACTTGCTGGAGTCACTAGGCAGTAGTAATAATACCTCATCGCCTGGCTGGAATTGACAGTCTTGAGATCTTACGTCAAAGTAAGACTCATACCGGGCAATACTCACATCCGCGTGTTTGGCAGCAAGCTGGGCGCATTCGGTCAGTTTCTCCCGTAGCTCGATGACGTAACGGAAGGTTGATCTCTCATCTTCTGGGATCCTACGGTTTTCCCAAAGGTCACGGAGCACCGAGAGGGGACCCCGCACTGACCTGCCATAGAGGAGTTCAAATGGAGAGAATCCAGTCCAGTCGTTAGGGATCTCTCTGAGGGCAAACAAAGTAGGGATTAAATATCGATGCCACTCCTTGGGCTTATCAGAGCACAGCTTCCAAAGGGCAGACTTCAGGGTACCGTGCAGCCGCTCAACTCGCCCATTTCCGCTGGGGTGGAAAGGCGTGGTGAAGATGGGTTTTACTCCCAGTAGTTTGTGTAGCTCTGCCATAAGCTGGGAAGTAAATTGAGTCCCACGGTCGGAAAGTATTTCCCTGGGGATTCCCACTCTGGCGAAGATGGTTAGCAGAGCTTCAGATACAGATATGGTGTCAATATCTTTAAGAGGCATGGCTTCTGGAAACCCAGTGGAGAAATCAATTAGAGTGACGATGTAACGGTGTCCTTCAGAAGATGGTGGAGACAAGGGACCTACCAAGTCAATGGCAACTCTGGAGAAGGGTTCAGTTACGACAGGTAACGGTTGAAGAGGTACTGGACGTACCCTACCCTTAGCCGACATACGTTGACACTTGTCGCAGGAATGGCAGTAATCCCGGATGTCTGCACACATCCCTGGCCAATAAAAGTCTTGCAAGACCTTCATCTGGGTCTTCCGGTGGGAGAAATGTCCAGCCAAAGGACCTTCGTGAGCAACACGTAGGATGACAGGATGGTAATCGCTGGGAACAACCAAGGATAAACCATTTACCTTTTGAAGGTGATCCGATGAGAGACATTTTCGGTACAGGAGGCCTTCCTCATGTATGAACTGGTATGTGGCACCATCCCGTGCTTTCTCAACTTCTTGAGTGGTAGCCTTTGATTGTAAACCCGTCAAGGAAGGACAGGATTCCTGAAGTTGACGAAACTCATCAGGGGTTACAGTCAAAGGATGGAGCTTAGGCAGAACTAGAGGGTGGACCCGTTTAGATCGACCAGCTCTGGTCTCCACAGCACACACTTGAGTAGTTGAGGACTCAACTGGTGGTAGATGCTGACATCCAGAAGGGCGGTTGTCCTTTTCTTGAGAGGAGAGGGAAGTTCCGGGCGAAGGCGAGTCATCAGGAGGCAACAGAGGATCTTGTAGGGAAGAAACGTCAGTGGTGGCTTGGTCATGGTCACTATGGAGAAGATGGTTGTCATTACTGAGTAGAGAATCAGGACTATCAGGATCTTGTACTCCGGGAATATTCCCAACTAGAGCACTAGCAAATTTAATTGGGGCCCTTACAGCATCTGTCCAACCAGTGTAAAATGGGCACCGTAAGTAACACTTAACGACAGGAAATTCGTCGATGCGTCCCAAATAGTCAGCAACTTGTACTTTGGGGCAGAGTGATGGGTCAATGTCTGGCAAGGCTTCCTCAGAAATTACAACTCCAGAGCATCCAGTATCCCTAATTATAGAGGAAGACCATGACCCATTAATAGTCCCCGTAACTGAGAAGTTAGGCACTTTATGGTCGTCTAAACAAAATCCAACCTTATAGGGGGACGTGGTAGTAGTTCCATCCTTGAATGCTCGAGGATTCCTGGGACAGCGTGGTCGTATATGTCCTGCTTCCCCACAATTGTGACAAGTCACAGTTGAGGGAGACTGACTCCCAGGAGAAGGTAGAGGCTGGAGTGGAGTAGCAAGTCGAGGGGAGATTTTCTTAGCGTTGTTGTTGGAAGAGACCTTAGGATAGGCGTTGTGGGCGGATGCCCAGTCATCCGCTAGTTGTATTGCGTCCTTCAGCTTGGTAGGCCTTCTTTCCTTGATGAATAGGCGTATTTCTGCTGATAAGGAGGACCAAAATTGGTCAAAGATGATAAACTCCCTTAAATCAGCATAAACATTGGCCACAGAGGAAGACTCAACCCAAGAATCAAACATCCTCGATAACTGGGTAACAAACTGATGGTAGTTCTGTCCTACTCTAATCTTGTTTGACCTGAAATCCACCCGGTAGCCATCTGGAGTTTTACTGAAGCCTGTTAACAAGGCTTGCTTCAGTAACTCGTAATCCTCAGTGGTGGATGACGGAAGGGACGTGTAGAGTTCGGCAGCTTTACCAGTAAGGAGGCAACCCAGACGAACGGCAAAGGTATCTCTGGGTAAAACCAGCATCTCGGCCACACGCTCAAACCTAGTTAAATAGATGGCAATGTCCTCTTCATCCTTGTATGGTGGTAGACTAGGTCTGGAAACAGGATCATGTGATGGTAGAACTGAGGGCTTACCTTTAGCTGCAATTTCTGCCAGCTTGATCTCTTTCTTCCCTCTCAGCTTGTCTTTCTTCTCTTTCCGCTTGTTTTTCTTCTCTTTCCTTCTCAGCTTGTCTTTCTTCTCTTTCTCTTTCCTTCTCAGCTTGTCTTTCTTCTCTTTCTCTTTCCTTCTCAGCTTGTCTTTGTCTTTCTTCTCTCTCAGCTTGTCTTTCTTCCCTTTCGTTTTTCTGTTGTTCAAGGATCCACTGGCCAATTTCCTTGCCCTGCAGACCGAGGGTTTCACCCTGCTCCTTCAGTTCTTGAAAGGAAGACATGGAGAAGACCACACAGAACACAATACAAAAACAAAAAAAATTGGACAACACCTCACGTGCAAAATCTGGCAAAAGCAAGAGTTTGACGGCAATCAAAACACTCATAACATTACTCCCGGGCCTCAGGCAGCAATGGCGCGCAACAGCGACTTACAGATAACAACCCACAATCTGTAAAATTATAATAAATAATTGGTAGTTCTTATCCTGGCGAGGTCGCCAATATGTCAGGGCCGAGGTGACTACCAATTAATATTATCTTTTTATAGAGTTGTGGGGAAGAAAAATCATGGAGTATGATACCCCGAATATATTTACACACACACAAATAGCAAACAGTAGGCTAAAAGCCAAAATAAATCACCAACGACCAACTGCTCGTAAACAATTACCAGAGCAGGGGTATGACACCCAAATAACTCCCTGTACAGCTGTCTGGAGGGTGAGATGCGTGACAGCAACACTCAGCAACGTAGAGTGCTCCTCAGACAGCAGGAAGGGTCGAATGGTGTAGGTACAGTTGAAGGGCACACTGGAAGGGAGCCCAAGTCTCCAGAAATGCCTTCGGAATGTTGAGAACGCCTCAGCTCTCTCACCTGACAACACCTCACCACCTGCTGCTGGTTCTCAACATTCCGAAGGCATTTCTGGAGACTTGGGCTCCCTTCCAGTGTGCCCTTCAACTGTACCTACACCATTCGACCCTCCCTGCTGTCTGAGGAGCAATCTACGTTGCCGAGTGTTGCTGTCACGCATCTCACCCTCAAAACAGCTGTACAGGGAGTTATTTGGGTGTCATACCCCTGCTCTGGTAATTGTTTACGAGCAGTTGGTCGTTGGTGATTTATTTTGGCTTCTAGCCTATTGTTTGCTATTTGTGTGTGTGTAAATATATTCGGGGTATCATACTCCATGATTTTTCTTCCCCACAACTCTATAAAAAGATAATATTAATTGGTAGTCACCTCGGCCCTGACAATTAGATTGAATTGTTTCTAAAGTGTCACATTAACTAATGCAGTGAGACAAAATTCACCTCCACTCACCCACTTGTATATTTTCTACAATTACTCCCCTTTCCACACATCTACTATGTATGTATGTACCATATCATCTAAATATATACTTTATTTTATTTTTATTTTATTTTTTTTGTAAATTGTGATATATAGTGTTATCAAAAGTATGTCAATAATAGAAGTAATATCAAAAGTATGTGATAGTAATAGTAGTAGTAATATATAGTGTTATCGAGAGTTTAAAGTGCTTATAAGTACGTAGGTATTATTTTCTGGTAGAGGCAGGTGACATTATTGAGAGATATCTAAAGTGCTTATAAGTCTGCATTATTCCCTCGTCTAGATGTGTGACCGAGGACGTGTTGGGCTGCTGCTGGCTGTGGTGGCAGGAGGGAAGGTGTCCGAGGGCATTGACTTTGACCCCCACTACGGCCGCTGCATCATCATGATGGGCGTCCCCTTCATGTACACTGAGAGCAGGATACTCAAGGCCAGGCTAGAGTACCTCACAAACCAGTTCAATGTATGTGATCTGTACTTATTTTATACTGAATTTTGTGTTGGTTTTATATTGATAGAGCGGAGTCTTGTAATGCTTTTTTCTTTCTGTAGTTAGTGATACCAGTGAATGTTTTTAAAGTTTTATTAGTATTAGACAAGTAGGAAATGTAGGTAATTTGTAGTTAATTTGTGTTCGTTTTATCTTTACTGTGCTGGGTCTTGTAATTTTGTTTTTTTCTTTAGTTTGTGATATCAGAGAATGTTTTTTTTTAAGTTTTATTAGTATTAGACAAGAAGGAAATCTATTACATCATTGAATTGATAGATAAGGCAGTTGTAAAAAGCATTTCCGAAGTATATAAATAGATAAATAGTTACAAAGAACATTTCTGTAATTAATACTAGATAGATAGATGTAATTTCAAAGAGCATTTCCGAAGTTTTCAATAGATAAATAGACTGTTTCAAAAAGCCTTTCCGAAGTAAATAAATAGATAGATATGCAATTCCAAAGAGTATTACCGAATCAATCAACTAACCCAACCTCTGTCTCCACAGATCCGTAAGAATGACTTCCTCACATTTGACGCCATGAGACACGCAGCACAGTGTGTGGGTCGTGTGATGTGTGGGAAGACAGACTACGGAATCATGCTGTTTGCCGACCGGAGGTTCTCACGGGCGGACAAGCGGAATAAGTTGCCTCGTTGGATCCAGGAATATTTGATGGATAGCAAGTGTAATCTGTCCACTGAGGAAACTGTTCAGGTGAGAGATTAATAGACTGATAGATGTTTAATTTTATAAGCTTCATTAAGAGTTATATAAGCTTTTAATTCATCTATTTTTCCTTGTTCCTCATATCATAACTATTATGTAAAGTATCTAATTGTGCCTTAATGTAGCTTTGATTCTAATTTTCTGGGTTAATTATATATGTGATAGCATTAACTTTTACTATATAATTCCTAATAGTCTAGTTTGAAAGATCAGATTTTCATAAAAAGGAAAGAAAATAAGAGAAGAAACCAAAATATAACTGGTTTGAAAGATCAGGTTGTTAATAAGAGGAAATAAAACAAGTGGAAGAACCTGAACAGATTATCTAACATCTTTTCCAGTATCACATTCTTTATAACACACAGGTAACTCGGCCATGGTTGAGGCAAATGGCCCAGCTGTTCACCCCGGGCAACCAGCTTGGTGTGTACCTCTTCACCTTAGAACAACTCAAGATGCAGGTGACCCTCTAGCAAGTCTACAAGTGGTGGTGGAGGCTATATGGTGCTTGTCGATGTGTTCAAAGGTTGATTATTAAAGATTATGTTCAGTTTCAAATCGGTGGCCGCCACACTACCCAGGGAGGAGGTCATGCTGTCTTGAGTGTCTGCCATTATTTGAACCTCATGTTTTTAATGCATGATGAAGGAATGGTACTTAAAAGGCTTGTGTTATTGTCTTAATGAAGGCAAACGTGACTGTAAGAGAAATTTGTAAGCTGAACATTGTGTAGCGTGGGGTCCCCGTTTGCCTTGTTGGAGAGGGCTAAGATCAGCCACCAGCCAGTGTTCAGCCTCAGAATCAAGGCTCTGGACCTCTGCATAAGAGTACCTAGTGTCCTTAAACCACATATAGTTTGAGCTCACACGGTTTGGTGCTCTTACTCCAATAAGAGCACCAAATAGTGTCTAAGCTCAAACTATATGTGATTTAAGGACACTAGGTACTCTTATGCAGAGGTCCAGAGCCTTGATTCTGAGGCTGAACACTGGCTGGTGGTAGAATTTGGCCCTCTTGAAGAAAGCTAAAAGGGACCTTACGCTACACTGTTCAGCTTCTTATTTCCCTTAAGGTGAACATGCGAGTGTTTCATCATGCATTGAAGGACAGGACACACAGTATTACCTCCCTGGTTTTGTGGCGGCTCATGAAATAGAGAACTCATGGGCTCGGTAAAATAAATCATAGAGTAAGAGTAACCAGCTAGATATTGTTGTATGTACAAAAAGGACCGACTGGATGGGAGCGAAATAAAGATTTTTTTCATCGATGTGGTTTATTGAAGTACAAATTTTCTTCACACACACACCTTTAAATAAAAAAATAAATACTATATATTATTTTGGCGAGTCTTCTCTACACTTGGATGGTTCTGTTTACCAGCATCACAGCCAGCCAACATAACACCTGTAAGTGTGTCACCTGCCCCCTCCAACCCCCAACACAGGAGGGAGAGGGGGGGCAGGGTGGGGCCGGGCCGTTGATGCAGCAGTGTTACCCAAACTGACAGGAACCTCCTCACCACCCCATCAATATAACAGATGCTAAGATTATCAGAGCAATGTTAGAATGTGTTAATAAAAATAATGCAGAAAGAATAGTTATATCCATCACCCTATACCTCCATGGCAGACAAGTGTCCATCCACACCTGTCCTCTCTCTCTCTCCCTCCAATATTCATTCACTCTCCCTCACTAACAACTGAAAAAATCTAACCGAAATCTATCTATACACCACACCAATCAACATTAATACTTGCATACACATATTAACTCCTTCGTATCTTGGCCACTGGAGGAGGAAGGATGGAGGCTCCGGACACCACACTACACGAGGGTGAGTAAGTCTTGCAGTACTGGAGGTGGTTTCTGCAGCAGGACATGACAACAAGACTGCCTCACCACACCTGAAAAAATACGAAGGAATTTAACACGAGGAATTAAATACGTCATAAGGAACTGTATATCTATTTATTTAGTTAGTATTTATTGTTAACTACCAGAAATGACCCTTGAAATCACCTCCCTCCTGTCTTCCTTCCTGTCTTCCTTCCTGTCTTCCTTCCTTTCTTCCTTCCTTTCTTCCTTCCTCTGCCTTCCTTCCTGCCTTCCTTCCTTCCTCCTTTCCTTCCTCTTCCTCCCTCCCTCCCTACATTCCTTCCTTCCTACCTTTCTCCCTCCCTCTCTCCCTCCCTTCCTTCCTTACTTACTGGCCCAAGCAATACAAGGCAATAAGAGAAATACGAATAGATAAACTTACCCTCATAAATGTCTCCGTTGTCCTCGTTTCGTTATCATCGTCCTCTTGTTATTATCATTATCACCATCGTCTCCTCTTCCTTACATCTTCATTCTCTTCTCTTATTCTCGTCTCCTCTTCGTCCTTAACAATCCACAAATCACCTTCGTAACCTGAAAAAACATAACAATTCACTAACAAGGCCGGTCAACTACACTACGTCATTCGGTAGTTAATACACAAATCTAATTATATTGTATAGTTACGTGAATTATAATACATTTCTTATATCACTTACACATACCTTGCTACTTAATGTATATAGAACTCATACTCAAAACAAAGAGAAAAATCACAGGACACACACACACACACACACACCCACACCTTACCTCAACGGCTGCAAACACACACACCCACACCATACCTCCACGGCTGCACACACGCCACTGCCCTTTCAGCCCAATCTCCTACCCACCCCACCTCTGGTGCAACCAATTGATATTATCTGCGCATGCGTCGACTGAACTGCTAGTTAAGTTAATTATCATCACCCACTAACTGTAATTCTCAATTGCTCACATGGAACTAATTACCACTACCGTTGCAATATTTATGTCAAAGCAACTATCAAGCATACTTGGTAGACTGTTGCTATGAGCAAAAACTTAACAGAGTATCTGAAGAAAACTAACAAAAGAATGATGCGGGAAAAGGCTTAGTAGGGTCATTTACAAACCCTTGTTCTCCCCTGACTAGGAGTGGGTGGCTCCGTGGTACAGTGCTCGGCTCGTAGCTTAAAGATTGTGAGTTTGACCCTGGCTCATGGTAACTTCTTGGTGAGAGTGGCAGCTTTCGTGTTAATCCTAGAAGATCTACATGGTAAAATAGCTACCTAGCTCAAGGAGATTCTTTAATTTTTAATCTTCCCTTGACTGGTCACAGGTATAACTTAATGAAAATGTTGCCTTCCTTCACAGAATTATTAGTTGTGTGAAATATGTATTTCAATCACCTTTTCATAACCATATGCAAGTAAAATTAATGGTCTGATGATATACCCCTCAGACACCAAAACTCACACTGGAGTGAAGACCATATGTCAGTGCATACTAAAAAGTGAATATGTACTTTCTAATCTTCAGAACTAACTTTTTTTTTATACTGTTCATGTTTAATCATTAAACTGAATAATTAAAGTTGAATAAAAGAATAGAAAATCAGCCAGCACTGGGTCTAGAGGTCTAGTGTTTAATGAAATAAGTCACTACATGAAATATGGATCTCCAAATAATTGAGTTTTCTTTTTATTGATTTGATGTATAATCAGTATCTGCATGGGCTTATACTCTTATACTGCCAAATAGTGTTAATCTGTTGTCTGTGAAATACATTGTGATTGAAATGGAGTAGATAAACTAGAGTAATAAATAAGAAGTGACACATCATCACGGCAGACATGGGTTTCTGAAATTTTTTCCTTGTTTTACTGCCAAAAAAATATATAATTGTGTGATGAGAAAGGAAGATCGAAACTTTTGAATTTATAATGGTAGTGACTGAGTGACTGAACAGTAATTTTCTTGTTTAGAGTTTGCCAGTTTGATCATGGATGAGGGCAGTCGGCGCATCGCTCACCCAGCTGTTCAGCCTCCCGAAAACGGATTGATCAATAAATGGGTACCTAGGTAAGACCTGGGGAAAGTAAATTGTGGAAACCCGGATGTCACAGTGGCCCTGTGTCCCGGCGTAACGGATTAATTTCCACAACAAGCTTAAAGGCCAATGTGACGGTAGATGAGCGCACGCAACTACGCGCAGCTACAGTGTGTGCCCCCACTTTATCTTTATCTATATACTAGGCACGCATACATACACCCATGCACACATACATATACACTCCCCTCTCTCTCTCTCTCTCTCTCTCTCTCTCTCTCTCTCTCTCTCTCTCTCTCTCTCTCTCTCTCTCTCTCTTCTCTCTTTTTTTTTCTTTCTCTCTCTCTCTTTCTCTCTCTCTTTTCTCTCCCTCTCTCTCTCTCTCTCTCTCTCTCTCGCTCTCGCTCTCGCTTTCGCTTTCTCTCTCTCTCTCTCTCTCTCTCTCTCTCTCTCTCTCTCTCTCTCTCTCTCTCTTCTCTCTCTCTCTTTTCTCTCTCTCTCTCTCTCTCTCTCTCTCTCTCTCTCTCTCTCTCTCTCTCTCTCTCTCTCTCTCTCTCTCTCTCTCTCTCTCTCTCTCTCTCTCTCTCTCTCTCTCTCTCTTTTGACAAGTACATATGGTTATTCCCGATATTGTTTTCTTAATGACTTGCAATTTTTCTTTCATTCTGGAAGCGTTCGTTTGAAACTCTTCGCTACGAAGGGGGAAGAAGTATGCAACAAACTAAATTTTACAGTTTCAATTTCTTATGCATACGCCAGCTACATATTACTTATTTGCTTGTATAATTAGAAAAGTTTAACAGTCACTACATTAAAATGCTTGACACTAATTATGTTAATTTATACTACGAGTCCGAGGTGACTCTACATAACATTCTGTGCTTAAAAAAAATAGATATGTAATAAATTAATAAATAATAAATAAATAAATGAATAGATAAATTAATATATATACATATATGTATGTATATATATATATATATATATATATATATATATATATATATATATATATATATATATATATATAATGAATAACACCTGGAATACTACAAATGCAGCATCGCACCAGAATGGCTTCAGGCTAAAGCATAAAGTACCATACCATATATCATTGTTACGTTTCCAGGGATTGACAAACTAACGATCATGTGAACGTGCACACTAATGATCATTGATATATTAAGTAGTTGCCGACGTGGGAGTAAATAAAAAATGAAGGAATCGAAAAATATTAAATAAGAAACCTTTCCTTACCAATGCACAACGTCGTGAAGAGAGGGGTGATTGCAGTGAGGGAAACAAGACCGGAGAGTAAGGTGGCCAGAATGAGGAAGAATCGACCCCTTGTCTAGGCCCTCCTGGAATGAAAGTGGGCGGGGTGGGTGTACAGGCAATAAAACAAGGGGTGGAGAGGGTAGAGGAGGGTGGAGAGTGGTAGTGGAGGGGTGGTCCGTCTGTTCAATACTTCAACTATGTGACTTATCCCGGCAAACACGTCTGCTCCGCGCGGCACTTCCCCCAATAACATATCTTTCATACCCGCCGCGAGCCCCTTCTGCGTCCTGTTTCATATTGGTCGGTCCTGACGAGCCGAGAGACGGTCTCTAGGGGCGCTCTGATCGATGAGCTCCGCCACTGATTGATTGGTTCTGGTGTTTGCGTTGTTGGCAGCTTCAGGGGGTCGGGTATTTGACACGCGCTCGCTAACCCGGAGAATTCGTCCAGTCCGGGAATTGGTTGGCTGGTCAAACACCGCTGCCCGACACGAGTCTTCAGCAGTTCTTATCTTGCTACCTTCGTTTCAGACGCGAATTACACTTAGGAGCGATGGGTTGAGTAGGGGTGTTGATGGTGTGTGGAGATGGGTGAGAGTGTGTGAAGAGGGTGTGGATGCAGTGAAGGGTATGAGGTGAGGAAGAGGTGTGGGAAGCGAGGTGATCGTTCATTATGAGGGGTGAGCGAAAGTTAACGGGCCCGGGCTTGCGTTACCCAGACGGGCTCACGGTCTGGTATTCCAATATTGTTAATCGCATCGTGATGTGGTATTTTGGTAATTTTATCATATTACAATGAAAAATTCCTGCTTGCCCCCCATGGTATCGGCTGGTAGGGCGAGGGCTCAGTGTGTAGGGCCTGGTGGCGAGGGACACATCCTCCTCCTTCTCTTCCTTCTTCTGTTGCTGCTAAGAGCGCGACTTCGCTACTAGGTGCCATCGTCATATTTTTCCCGCCCGACAGCTGCCAGGTGGGGCGAGGCGGGGCGGGAGAGCCAAGGCGAGGTGAGGCGATGCGGGGTGGGGCGGTGCATCCCCCTCTTCCGCCTCTTGCATCATAACTCTGCCGGTGTTACCTACGCCCGAAGGTGAGGCTGAGGGGCAGCAGTGCCGCGCGGCGGACACTGGTGAGTCCTCGTTTCATCCCATGCGAGCGAGCGTGGTGGTGGTGGTGATGATGTGGTAGTCGGACAAGGAAGGTCAGTGTGGCCAAGTGACGCTTATAATTACTCACGAATAAATCGTCTAATCATAGAACACTATTTTTGAGGTATTAGTTTGAGGAAAAATAATCTTGAAACAGAATAATGATAGAATTTCAACTCATTGAGTGTCTACACACGGAAGTAACGAGCGAGAAGTGACTGTGGCGAGGAGCGACAACAGGTTTTGATACTGACAAGCTGTGGTAACCTTGGTGACCGTGCAAGAGGCAGGCTATATACCGCCCATCATAGACTGTCAACGTGGAATGGATACAATTGTCACAATCATCACGTGCAAGAACTCCCTCAAAACGATCATGAGTGTGTTGATAGTGGTGAAATATTTTCATCATTAATTAAATTGTTCACTATTATAAATGAATGAAAGTTATTGAAAAGTAATAATTATCATTACTGATACTTGTAATGCCTAATGGTTGTGGTTAGAAACACTGGATGAGGGTCTTCACGATGCTAATGATGTGATTAATATGGAGTAATGACACTACACATCAGGCAACTACCAAGTGATGATGACAGCATTTCTCGTCAGTATCTTTACATGCATAAAAATATCATTATCAGTACCTCAGTGCGCGAGAATGTATGTGATGGTTAGTGGAGGTATACGTGATAAGTGCATCAGATTGTTCATGAACAGTATAAAGTTATCGCAAAAAGATAACAAAAGCGATTATTTACCGTTAATAAGTTACGAATAATATACGTAACTTCGATTTTTTTTTTTTTTTCATTGGAAACATTAATATAGTAAAAATCAATTTTGATTCATGGAAAATAAAACTGCAGTGAAACTTAAATATACAGGGGGAAAAAATAGTGATCAGGTGATGGTTGAGAATACCATCTCATAAAAGAAATCGAAATTTGCACTTGCAAAGTATAAGAAACAAGTTATCCCATACGATATGTTCTACCTGAATAAATAGATAAGTTAAGATATTCATTAAAACATAACTAAATAAATTGATTGATAAACTTTAAAACCTAAACTACAGCTCCATAGCTCCGAAAACACTCGTGAAGGAAGTGTGTAGAATAACACTAGACAATATCAATATGAATACTGAACACAAGCTGCTATTCTTAAGACAAAAGCTACTCAAAGTGGCACTGAAACGAAAAACGAAATCATAAATGAATAATTCTATTGGTAAGAATTGAAGAAATAACGCAGAAGCAAACACAAGATCATCATATCACCATAAAATTAAAACCATACTGAAGGAAACTAAACATATGATAGTGAAGGACAAGAAATGCACTAAAACCAAGGATATCATCAATGAGGTGACTCCGTGATGGTAGTGGAGGCGCGGCTCACCACAATGAGCAAGCTTCTGGTGAGTACTGGCTTCGTTTTCTCTCATGACACTCCCTCAGTTCTTGGATGGTAGGCTATCCAAGAATGACCAATACAGTTGAATGTCCTAGTTTTAATAAGTACCTAACATTTTCATATGCTAAGGAGTGTCTTTATTCTACTTTCATGATTTGTTTGCAATTTATTTACTATAATGATCTTTTCTATATGAAAATCTATATTAGAAAAGGTGCACTACTCCTGCCGCGGTCAACACCTATACATTTCTAAGAGAGAGGATGAACGTAAGTTAATAGAAAGATATAAAAGTCTTCCCCTTAGTTTTGCAGTTTATGAAGCAGATTAGTGATTATCTTTAAGTTCGTGAATACAAATCTCTGAAATGAACTTGCACAGGAAGCATCTTAATATTTGTATAGGCTAATTATCTCCATCCACGACAGGGTTACATACGAGGCAGCCACACACAAGACATGCAATGGAAACACGATAATAGGAACACGCTAGCTTATCCTCGCACACAATTTAATCACTACTGTAATTGCTCCGCCAGAATTATGATAAAACGAAACCTTAGACTAGAGCAAGAACTAGCACGCTCATATATGTTCTTGCAATATTGATGGTTTTGATACATAAACGCACACGCACACGCATACATGCACGCACGCACGCACGCACACACACACACACACACACACACACACACACACACACACACACACACACACACACACACACACACACACACACACACACACACACACACACACACACACACACACACACACACACACACACACACACACACACACACACACACACACACACACACACACACACACACACACACTCATACACACACAGACTAAAATATTCAAAAAAATATAATTTAAAAGCCCGACCAAGACTTGTTCCACATAGAAGCAGAGGAAAAAATGTAATTGGAAATCTAATTTAAATCTTATTTCGACTCAACACTCCTCTCTTGAAAGTCTCAAGCTTACTCGAACCCGCATGGAAAAGATTTTTTTTGTTTTTTTGGAATGACTGCTATTACTACGAAAAACAATACTGCACTGGCAGAAAGTGGCGTCATTCCGTACTTGGTCTGTGAGTAGCTATCTGTTCAAATCTGAACACTGAAGCCATCTTGAAACCCGAAATTAAGCAAGACTGCACACACAAAAACAACCTTAAAAATTGATAATCAAATAGCAAAAATTTAAATAATAATAAGAATGTAATAAAGATAAGAGTATATTTAGTCACTCCAGCCACTCAATAATTGACTATCTGCGTGGAACTTCCTTGACATAATCTATTTACCTATTTTCTTTGATTATACTTGAGTGGTAATCGTGCATTGGGCCTTGATAATATTGCTTCTAAAAGTCATAAATTAAACAATTGTTAAAGAGTTATCAGTGGAATTGCCAAGCATATCATTACATAAAGACAAAGGAGTTTATCCAATGGCATTCAACTAACAATTGCTCGAGTGATAGCATGGCATTGTCAACGTGTTTTAAAAAAGTGTTTGTTTATATAATGCTTCTCTCACGTCTGACCACATCTCTCGTTTAATGCAAGAACGAGGCTCCATGTGGGCTGCTCTCACGGTTAAATTAATTTATACTAAACTATTCGCCGCATCCAACTCTGCACTAAGTATCAAGAGTTATCGGTGCAGCTTTTGCATGACTTCTTACCTGCGAGGTGAGGAGTGGCTTGGGGGAAGAAGGCACGGGATCAACCACCACTTTATACCCGGACACAAACTTGACTGCACGAGCCAGAAGTCGCCCTGGACTTATCCTCACCTATGCTACCTTGCATCCCCTTATCGACACATTCTCAGGACCTCGGCGTCATTGGTACATATGGGAGTCTGTGGAATGAATATTACTTTCAGTTCAAAATGGTTAAGTTTCCTCGTAAATTAATGTCATGATTATAATGTAAAGCAGTAACATTATTATTATTACTATCATTATTATTATTAGTAGTAGTAGTAGTAGTATGTTATATTATTATTATTATTATTATTATTATTATTATTATTATTATTATTATTATTATTATTTGTAGTAGTAGTAGTAATAGTAGCGGTTGTAGCACATGGCAGGAGGAGGAGGAGGACGAAATGTATGAAGAACAAGTATACTAAAGAGAAGAGCAAGCATACTACACAAGATGGAAGGAACGAAGGACAAGCTATCAGTGGCGTGAACCTGAAAAGAAATTCCCACACTGGATATGTAATTGGTGGAAGCGGATGGAGGAAAAGGAGGCAAAACGACAGCAAGAAAAGAACATAAGGAATGTCAAGTTCTTACGGGCTCACTAGTGTAGGACTGGTGTAGAGAAACACTTCCTTCCTTTTTCTTCATTTAATGGAAACAGAAATATGTACAGTGCAGAATATCCTCGATGAATCTCAGTCTTCGAAGCCCCGAACAGCAAGTAGGTTAAGTAGGTGATTTAGTCAACTAGGTCCCTAAGGATAACACAAGTACACCAACACGGAAATACCGAACAGCTCCTTGGCTGGTTTCCAGAGTCGTCTTGACAAGGAAATAGAAGAATGAACAAAAGAAGAAGAAACAACGAAAAGAAAAAGAGAAAATACAGAAACAGAAGAAGGAGTAGAAGAAGTGACCGCAAGAAGAGGAAAGGATACATAAACATAAGGACAAAAAAAAAATTGTCCATATGAGGACCAATTTCTAAACTTTAAAGCAATTTTTCATGTTTTAGGGATGATTTTAAGGTAATGTTTACCAAAAATGCAAATGTAAAAAATGTAAAAATGCTATGTAAAGAATAAATGTTAATGAATATGAAAACATATCCTATAATTCACCTTTATGTCTATTCCTCAATCTACAATAATCATGTATGATCACAGATATCACCTTATAATTTATATGCTATGATCTATGTCCCGAGAGTACACTATTCCAGCCAGCAGCACGCACCGCCCCCGGGGAGACAACTTGGAAACCACCGGATTAAGGTATTTCCTCCTTTACTCTCCCGTCGGAGGATTCAAAGAAATATCAAGACATTTTTCCCACGTCAGCCACGGCTTCATTTCTGACGGTTAGTCATTTTTCTTTTCCTAGCGAAGAAAAAAGAGAGACATTCTATTCACACTATTTTGTTTTGAACTATTATTATTTGTTTCATTCACCAAACATTTTTGCACCACACTTACTGGAACAGCCATGGTATTCATTCAACTAATCACAAAAAATAGGCATTCGCTCATATGGACAAAGTTAATTTTATGAGTAAAAGCTCTTTACTACCACGTGAAACTAGTGTAAGGCTTATTTTCTTATTGCTAATATTAAACAAACATAAAAACAAGATTTGTATTAACTATGAGCACCTACTGATTACTGCATCTCTTGGGGAAGGAATCTACTCTTGTGTCCTCCCATTGCATAGAACAGCTTTCTCTGCGTCCTGTAAGCAAACATGACTGAATGCATTTTACAGCAAGACTCTTGACCATTTCCTGGAATCTGACACGATTATCCTTTCTCTTATCTGTTCATCCTATCACAAATTACGTCAACATTTCGGTCGGTCATTCCAACACGGCTGCACTCTGCATACGAGATCAAGGGTAAAGACTGATCTGGACGGATGATATTTGTGAGGATAATTGAACCTAACTAGATATTTT
>JAPQNM010000013.1:37614073-37626573 GCA_029783475.1 Metacarcinus magister | reverse complement strand
CACCTGAAAGAGAATCATAACAATAACCAGCAGTGAAAAAAACATCAATCAATTCTATTTTTTTAAGGCTTGAGAATATTCGTTTTCTACTCACTGTTCGCACTGCAGGCCAGATTGATCATCCTACCACGTCTCAGGGTGAAAAATTCCGATAGAATACTCGAAACAGAGACGGGGAAGTAAGATGAAGTGTTGGGAGGCTTGAGTTGGGTGACAGTCGGGGTAGTGATGGTGACTGCACAAGATGGAGTCGCAGGCACTCATGCGTTGAGGGAGAGCAGCTGAAGTGAAGCTGTTACTTACATGATGATTTTTTTGTAATGTTAAATGTTAAGCTTCGTCCGTGATTATGGCAAAGTGTACGGTGGCTGATGATTTATGTAATGTCTGATTTTACAGCTTTATTAGTGATTATTATAAAGCTGAAGGCAAATATTATAACGCCAGTTCCAGTTGACACACCATGGCAGGCTTCATAAACAGACCAATGAGCTATTAATTTATTTATGTATTTATCAATTTATTTATTTACTAATTAATTTCATCTAATCATATATTTATGTTCTCCAGTTCCAGCCAGATGGAACACATTGCACTTTGATATAATATTACTAATTAGTAATATGTTTCATGCTACATAACTTTTCCCAAACAACGTCTTCCTTTTAGGCAACTATAACACCTTCTGACATTACCAAACATGGACACTATAACAAATAAATTTCGGTTGCAGCAGGTTATTTGTTATATTTGGACCCGATGAAAAGGATGATTAAAAATTGATGGTTTGCACAGTATCTCACTGGATAACACTATCATCATCATCAACATCAACATTATCAATAACAACAATCATATCGATTAAAAAATTAACATCAATATCAACAACACCAATAACGAAACAAAACTACAATTTTTTTATATTTTTTAATTTTTACTACTACTACTACTACTACTACTACTACTACTACTACTATTACTACTACTACTACTACTACTACTACTACTACTACTACTACTACTACTACTACTACTACTACTACTACTACTACTGCTATTAAAGCTACGACTACTATTACTACTACTTCTTCTATTACTACTACTGATTACATTAATGATGATAATAATAATAATAATAATAATAATAATTATAATAATAATAGTGATAATAATAATAATGATAAAAATAATAATAATAATAAGAAGAAGAAAGAAAGAAAAGGAAAAGAACACCAACACCACCAACAACAAAACAACAACAACCATAACTCAACCAAGTTTCACCCGTAGTTTCAGTTGGTGTTCATTTTTATGTGTTTTTTTTTTCATGTACTGCTAAACTGAGTGACATACATAAGCTGGAAGTGTCCTGATATTCACTTTTCTTTTTAACTTACCGATTTAGCTTGATACACTCACAAAATACGACCACGAGACAATATAATTCAATGTCTGCAAGTTTAACATTACAATAGACAACAGGTGATTCAGTCTCCTGACCTACAACATAAAAGTTATAAGACAAATCATTAGTTACAACAGACGGGCAGTTAGGACAGGAAGGGAAGATAAGCCAAGCGGGGAAAAAACCCAGACAGCAAATGTTCATAAAAAGAAGGCAAGTAAGGTTCCCATACATCGTGGTGTTGGTATAACCTTTACCCTTAACACCGCCATCCCTTGCCGTCTTACGCTGTTTACGTAACATAAAAGGCAACTTGAGAAGACTCAAGGTCATTAAGGCCGAACCTGACCAGGGCGTGACTGGTCCATGTGTATGTGTGGGTGTGTGGGTGTGTGTGTGTGTGTGTGTGTGTGTGTGTGTGTGTGTGTGTGTGTGTGTGTGTGTGTGTGTGTGTGTGTGTGTGTGTGTGTGTGTTTGTATGTGTGTAGAAATGTGGGTTTGTATGTGTGTATAAGTGTGTGTTTGTGTGTATTTGTGTTTGTTTATATAAGAAGAAAAGTCATTATGCGAAAATAAAAACAACTGTCTCATCAAGTTTGGTATATATTACAGGTCGGCTGAACGTGAAACAAAAAAACACGTCGGGAAATCTTGAGTTAGATATACTGCATCATATGAGAAATAAATTTTTCTTGTTGACATGGTCGCGAAATGGGTAGCGTTGGCGGCTGTCAATCTATTGGTTCAGTCTGTCCTGTTTGATACCTGTTCAGTGTGGTTTGGTGACATCCACTATCTCAACTGTACACTTGTTTTGGTCATGCATTAGTTGCACGACATTGAACGAGCAACATAACAGTCAGACAAAAATCCCGAGCTACGCAAGGCACTGCATCACATTTCCCAGCCTCCAGTTTTCCTAGGGCTGATGCATCAGAATCATGATCAATGCAGAAGATTTAACGGGTACTCAGTGATAGCGTTCCAATCATTCTGAAACACAGCGGGAACGTTATCATGGTGAGTTCTGCAAAGTTCTGTAACCGCCTTGGTTTGTTCGTCTCATTTAGATACAAAAAAATGGTGATATCCTTAACTGCGAGGATAGAACGTTACTTAAACCACTCACTCTAGCAACAATGTCTTTCAGCCATGTCTAACCCCAGCCATCTCCTGCATACCGTACAAGGAAATGCAAAACCAACACCTAGACCTTCTCGCCATGTAAAGGCACCGAGAGAGATGATGGTGGTGAGTGATCTTGTGCGTGGTTTAAAGATTCAAAGAAATGATAACTTTTAGAACTTCGACGTGAATGGTGATAAATAAGACAATGTTTTCCGAATGCCAACTTTTTCGTTCCAAGAAATAAACAGTTGTAAGCCGAATACTACTAATAATAAAATACTCTTTGATAATATATGTTTATATCGATAGATGACCTTGAAGTCTCACCACACGAATGAGAGAGAGAGAGAGAGAGAGAGAGAGAGAGAGAGAGAGAGAGAGAGAGAGAGAGAGAGAGAGAGAGAGAGAGAGAGAGAGAGAGAGAGAGAGAGAGAGAGAGAGAGAGAGAACTAATAAGCCTTTTGAGGCCGCGTAGCAAAATCAAGTGGGCGCTTGTGTAGGTGAGTGTAAAATGAGTGACTAGCGAATGGGAGTGGGAGGAGAGGAGTGTCAGTGAGTGATTCAGGTGCGGGGAGATAGGTCGTGAGTTAGGTGAGTGGAGGACAGTGGAGGACAGAGGAGGCGCATGATAGCAAGAAAGAAGGGAGGGGGAGGTGAGGCGATTAAATAAAGTAGACAATGAACGTAAATGGATAGAAGTGGGTGTAAGGCTCCAGGAGGGGGTGAGAGGGATGTGTGGAGTGGGAGAGGGAGTGGGAGTGGGAGTGGGAGTGGGGAGAAGTCCAGGTTCAGTGTTACCTGGACATCATTAACGTTAAAGGTGAAAGGTTATCTCGAGGACGTAGAGGGAAGTGGAGGGAAGAAGCGGTGGGGGAGAGGTAGTAAGAGGAGGACGATAAAGAAGGAGAAGTGGGAGAGGAGGAAACAGGGAGGATGCAGGAGGGAGAGGCAGAGGGACAATATTGAGAGAGAGAGAGAGAGAGAGAGAGAGAGAGAGAGAGAGAGAGAGAGAGAGAGAGAGAGAGAGAGAGAGAGAGAGAGAGAGAGAGAGAGAGAGAGAGAGAGAGAGAGAGAGAGAGAGAGAGAGAGAGAGAGAGAGAGAGAGAGAGAGAGAGAAAAAAGAGAAAGAGAGAGAGTAGACAAGTTGATGATACAAGTGGTCGAGCCTATAAAGTGGAAATAAGCTAATCTCTTCAACCAATCATCTTTCCTCTTACAAACCAACTTGTGTACAAGTAACTTAGGCACTTAGAGAGCCACCAATCAGGCTTCACCATGCTATCCCTGGACCAATCAGAGTGGCCCTTTCACCCTCCCACGCTCCACTAAACACCAATGACGTTGTTTCTCTCCGTCTCTTCTTGGCGAACCGACGAAAAATGTGGAGACGTCGCCGGAGAAGCAAATTATGACGATATTATTCTTGCCTGCTGTGGAATCCAACTCTTATTGTCTTGAGATAAGCCCAGTTATTGTTTCTCTTTCTCTCTACCTCTCTCTCTCTCTCTCTCTCTCTCTCTCTCTCTCTCTCTCTCTCTCTCTCTCTCTCTCTCTCTCTCTCTCTCTCTCTCTCTCTCTTTTTCCTACCTTTGTTCATTCATCCCTCATTACTCAAAGGGAATGTGATGCTATCCCTCGTCCTTCTCTTTTGTTTGTCACTTAATTAACGATCATCATCTCTTTTTATTCCATCAGTTCGTTTAATGGAATGCAATGATCCTCGAGTATTATCATTATTCATTTATTTTTATTTTTATGGTTGGCTTATCTCTTTCTCTCCTTCAACTCACAACCGATAATTTCTTCCTCCAGCTTGTTTTAGTGTTTTCCTTCTTCTTTACTATCTCTCTCTTTATCTCTCTCTCTCTCTAAAGCAGCATGTTGTACCCCAGCTCGCTCTCTCTCTCTCTCTCTCTCTCTCTCTCTCTCTCTCTCTCTCTCTCTCTCTCTCTCTCTCTCTCTCTCTCTCTCTCTCTCTCTCTCTCTCTCTCTCTCTCTCTCGAATAAAAAATGAAGCGACATTCCGTCCCTCAAATAATCTACGTCGAATCAACCAGTATTTCACGATTCAGTGATTTTATTCCACTTGTTTTCATACTGGCGGTACGACAACGCGGCCGGGAGGGAGAGGAGTGGTAGGCGGTGTCATCATACGGCTGGCAGAGGGGAGAGGCGGGGGAAGGGAGGGCAGAGGGCAGGCGTACGATCAATAACCCAAGAATGCAATTAAGTCACAGCTTCCCTAGATATAAAAGGTTTTGGGGGAGCATTTGCAGGGGGGAGTAGCGAGAGGGAGGATATATTAGGGCAAAACTAAAGGGGGAAAAAATATCAAGGAATTGCTTGGAAATGTTAATTAAGTGTGCTGGTTACATAGAGTTGGGGTTCAGTCTTGATTTGTATACTTTTTCCATGTAGACTTTTGTTGGTGATGATGATATTATTATTATTATTATTATTATTATTATTATTATTATTATTATTATTATTATTAGTTATTATCATGATTATTATTATAACTTATTATTATCATTATTATCATTATTATTATTATCATCATTATTATTATTATTATCATTATTATCAGGTGGAGGCTACATGAATACCGCCACCGTATTCCCTGCGACTCGTAAAACCAATGAAAAGGGACGGAGCGAGGGTTCTGGGAAGCATCTCTGCTGTATTTACTCCTAAGAAAAGACAGGTTGCAGAAGAGGATGGGAGAGTAAAGCTTTCCTGAACCCTAAATGCGTTGTCTTGGCTAGTTCCCTTTAGAGATATAACAGCCTGGTATATAGATAGAAAGATGGATAGATAGATATATTGTGATTGTTATTATTATCATTATTATTATTATCACTATTAGTATTAATATCATTACTATTGCTATCACTATTAGCTGTCATTATCTTTGCTATTATCATTAATTATTATTATATTATTATTATTATTATTATTGTTATTATTATTATTATTATTATTATTATTATTATTATAATTATCATCATTATAATTATCATTACTAATATAGTAACAACAAAAACTACTACTTCTACTATTACTGCTACTATTCTACTACTACTATTACTACTACTGCTACTACTATTATTACTACTACTTATACTACTATTATTATTACTACTACTATTACCATCACCACCACAATCACCACCATCACCACCACTAGTAAGTACTATTACGTATTACTACCATAACTACTACAGCCACTACTTAAACTTATACTCTTGTACTGTTAACACGACTTAAATCTATATAGTTACAGATCTGTTCATTACTATACACTGATATCGATAATTATTTGTATGAGATAATATTGTAGCAAACACTTTCATTTACGATATTCAATTTTCTAGTGTGGGGTTGGTAATGGTTGTAGTTTGTGGTTGTGTGCTGCGTTACTCCCTTGTACGTATGTGTGTTCATGTTCCTCACCACAGTTTTCTGGACACACAGCTGCTGAGGAAAAACTATAACGACTACAATTAAATGAAGTAGAACCGAGCTAAGTTATATTAATATTCCTCATTCTTTCATAAATTTGTCATTGTTTGCGGGCATTATTTTTTTCTAGAATAAAGAAGCGACATGATATAATTTTATTACGTACACAGGAAAATACTTGTCATGCTTTTGTGTGAATAAATTATTTGATAAGGCGGACGGAAGACAGTTGACGGCGTATTATCTATGAAGTTCTCATCCAATTATAAAGGATTGTAAAACACGGATGTAAGGTTACTATATATAAACTTACGGAAAACAGACCGAGCAGACACGTGTACAGTACCATTCTTTCCAGGACATCATTACATTATTCACTGCACATTACATTATTCACTGCACGAGGAAGTTTTGTTTCTAAAATGTGAAAATGTCTACCAAAGGAAATAAATATGGAATGGTAATAAACAAATGATTTGCACCTATATGTATTTTTTTTTAATATCTGAAAGAATATATTTTGAACGCCAGAATTGTGACTCCTGACATAATTGATGAATTAGATTATCATCAAAGTATTCCACGAATTTTTGAAGGAAATTACATTCGAGGAGCAGGTGAGCAGTAATTTTTTTTTTTCTTTCTCTCTCTCTCTCTCTCTCTCTCTCTCTCTCTCTCTCTCTCTCTCTCTCTCTCTCTCTCTCTCTCTCTCTCTCTCTCTCTCTCTCTCTCTCTCTCTCTCTCTCTCTCTCTCTCTCTCTCTCTCTCTCTCTCTCATACATAAGTACATAATTTAGTGGGTGTATAAGTGCTCCAGGTTGGTCGCTAATTAATAAACAGACAGACACTAAGCACCTGCCAGGAGACTTTACTGCCTCCAACACCTGTTTTATTATACCCCTCGCACGGAGGCTACCTGTTTGTGTGTGTGTGTGTGTGTGTGTGTGTGTGTGTGTGTGTGTGTGTGTGTGTGTGTGTGTGTGTGTGTGTGTGTGTGTGTGTGTGTGTGTGTGTGTGTGTGTGTGTGTGTGGGTGGGTGTGTGTGTGTGTGTGTGTGTGTGTGTGTGCTAGCCTGCAGGCGCGATACCAAATCCTAATGCATTTATAGTTATTAACTTTTCTATTTATGGCAGTGATATTCATGGCCAGCGTAAGGCTAACTACTAAATAATACATATTAATTAAGCCATACGTAGAAGAGCAGAGTCTCTCTCCTTGCTTCACACAACAGTTTACACGAATTCCGATCCTGTGCACTTACAAAGTCACACTGAACAGGTAAGTAGCACCACCCGCGGCGCGCCTCTACCCGCTGGCGAGACACTATTGGCTGCCGGAGTTTCCTGACGGTGAAATTACGTCCAGTCCCTTAAGACTCCTGGCAGGTGGCGGTGCATGCAGTGGTGGATGGTAAGGCTGAAGTGACTGTTTTGAACGTCACAAAGATGTTAATGAGAAGAATAAGAACCTTTACTGATTCACCAAATGTCTTAACTGCCGTAAAGATTATTTGATCTGATTATTTTGTAAGTTAGTTACCGTTTTATAATGTACATGCAAGTCATCTTAAGGGTAAATACATTTTTTTTCTTAGTAATGATATTTGGTTGTACCAGAAAACAACTTATTCTGGGATCATTGTATTTTTGATATTGCTGTGCATGCGGCTCTTTCACCACTGCAATGACACGCACTTTCAATGATCATGAAAGGCATGGCAATGATCATTAGGTTTCAAGCGTACAAGGACGCGAGCGAACACACACACTCACACTCACACACACACACACACACACACACACACACACACACACACACACACACACACACACACACACACACACACATAATAGAAAAAAAGTGAAGTAATTCCAAAGCAATAAGATCTCTGAAAAGTACTCTGTGTCCGTGGCTGACGCAGTGTCACGGCCACTATCAGGGCAGCCATCTGTCCCCTTGAAACACTCGGCCCTGATAGCGGGAGGGACAAATGGAGGGCGTCCATGGCCTGACATCCCCCTACCTTGTCCTCCCCTGATACAGTGATACCGCCTCGCCACCCCGGACCGCCCTGAGAACTTCCCCGCGTCTAAAGACAGTCCGTCATCCCAGGGACGCGGGAGCCAAATTCTTTCCAAACCGTATTTAGTTCGCGTCATTCACGGTATGGCGTTATTTATGGTTTTCAGGCGATGTTTGGTGCCTCGTGCTTTGTTGTTGTAGAAATTAGGGTGTGAAAGGGGCGTGGCTCAGCTCCTGGTGGTCATTGTTATTGTTATCATTAACATTATCATTAGCATTATCATTATTATTATCATTATTATCATTATTATTGTTATTATCATTATTACTATCATTATCATTATTATTACCATTATTATTATCATTATTGTTACTTTATTATTATTATTATCATCATCACTATTACTGTTATCATTTTTATTTCAATTTTGATACTGCAATGGCGGCTACGCTGAAATGCAATATATAGCTGTGACTGGGTTAGTGGCTTATTCCTATATACGTGTTGGTGTCACGACATTGGAATAGGACGAGAAGGTAATTCATTCATTTAAGAGTAAGAAAACAAGGTTGTCAGATTCCGTATGTCCTTGGTATACTTCAAGAACCAACCCTACACCAACGCTCTTAAGTCGAGTGTCTGCCGCTTGTCTCTGGTCTCTGGTTACCTTTTGTTCGATAAAGACTCAATGAACGACTCTCACACTTCTACGACGCAAAATAACTCATGCGAAATAGATAGATAGATAGAGATAAATAGATAGATAGATAGATAGATAGATAGAGAGAGATTTTTGCATTTACATCAAACTTCATTTTTATTGCAGTTAGGTTAAAGGAAAGTTTCTGGATATTTTTCTATACCTCTTCGCGCAATTGTTCTTACGCGATTTTTTTTGTCTTCTTTTTTGCACTGCAGTCTGAGGAAAATCCCGTCGAATAAATATTTCACAAATTGTTGAGCTTTACAAACAAATTAGAGAAGGTTGTGAGACCTGATCAGATCGCATGATTTTTTTCCCTGCTGGTGTTGCACGTATAGAGGTGACTGATGATTACAGTGACGACAGGGACTGGTGACAGCGGTGATGGTGATGAACGGAGAAGTGATACTGGTGGTAGTTTCACTGGTGGGGAGGGAGGGGAAGTAGGGGAAGGGAGGGGAAGTAGGGGAAAGGAGGGAATAGGAGGGGGCAGCGTCTGAGAGCAGGTGGACCAGAGCCTTCCCATACCCCTCCCTCGCCCTACCCCTCTATGCCCTCCATTGCCCCCTCCACCCCAACATTCCACCATTCCTAAGACCGGGCACGGAATGTCACCCCCCCCCCACCCACTGCCCACCCTCCTGCCCTCTCGTCTTTCCCTGGTCACCCCTCCCCACCCACCCACACAGCCTCACCTGAGAAAGTTTGACTATCACCCACCGTCTACACCCACTGACCCACCCACCCACCTAACCCACCTGTCACCCAGCCCATACATCCACTTACTTCAGAATACCCAACTTCATCATCCACTTATATTTTTCTTATTTTCTTTTTTTTTTTTACAATCCACACACCCAATCCATGCATACAGGAACTGACCACGCCCTTCATTGCATATAGCCTCAGTTTTTTTTCTTCTTTTTTTTTCTAAATCTACATAAGCCACACCTCTACACCCACACTTAATTCCATGCAGCCACATACTTCCTGTCTCACTCTCATTAGTAACATACACCATCGTATTCCATAACCATCGTATTCCGTCTAATAATACAATGTTTCTATACTTCATTTCATCAAATATCTTATCAATTTATATACATGGATTCCACACTACCACTGCCTCCTTTCTATCATCATCATCACCACCACCACCACCACCACCACCACCACCACCACCACCACCACCACCACCACCACCACCACCTCCATCATCATATCCTCCCTCCTCCTCCACCACGACTATTCTACGAGTGTGGTTGTGGTGGTGAGGACATTCCGCACGTAACCCCAAGTGTGACTATGTTGCTACTGGGATGTGGCCTCCCTCTCGCCCCACTCACTCACTCACTCATTCTTAAGACTCTCCCTCTCTCCTCAACACTTACATATGACCTTCCCTTTCATCCTTACGTTTCACATCATCATCTTCTTCCTTCTCTTCCTGCTTCCTCATCACACCTTTTTATCTCCAGCTAATTCGTTTCTTCCTCCTTCCTTTCTTCCTTCCTATTCCCATGCCTCGCCTCTGTCCTTCTCTCCCCTCCCTTCACTCCCTCATCTCCCTCTCACTTTATAAAGCCTCACCTTTCATGCAGCCTTGTCCTCTACCTTTAACCTTACACAGTCTCCTCCTCCTCCTCCTCCTCCTCCTCCTCCTCCTTTCTTTCCGCTACACAACATCATTCCTCTCCCCTCACATCCCCCTTCCTGTAACTTTCCAAAGCCTTCTACTCTGCCCAGATGCTATAAAAGTCCCTCCCTCCTTCTATTGAATTCATAATATCCGAGTAAAATCCATTTCCATCTCATTACCCTATTTTTTTTTTCTTTTGTTTTTATACGAGGACGAGAAAAGAAATGTTAGTTGTGAAACAATTTAAATGATGATGATGATGATGATGGTGATGGTGATGGTGGTGGTCATGGTGGTGGTGATGGTGTGGTGTGGTGTGGTGATGTTGAGGTTGATGTTGTTGTTGTTTTTGGTAGAGGTGGTGGTGGTGGTGATAGCGGTAGTGGCAGTGTTATCATTACTGTTCTACAAAAATTACTATTATTATTATTATTATTATTATTATTATTATTATTATTATTATTATTATTATTATTATCATTATTATTATTATTATCATTATTATTGGCATTATCATTATTGTCATTACTATTGTCATTGTTACTATCATTATCATATCTTTATAATCATTACTATCATTAATTATTTTTCGTCATTTTCTAGTAGCTGCAAGTGATAAATATGTCGTCTCTCTCTCTCACTCTCTCACTCTCTCTCTCTCTCTCTCTCTCTCTCTCTCTCTCTCTCTCTCTCCATCTCTCTCTCTCTCTCTCTCTCTCTCTCTCTCTCTCTCTCTCTCTCTCTCTCTCCTCTCTCTCCTCTCTCTCTCTCTCCTCTCTCTCTCTCTCTCTCTCTCTCTCTCTCTCTCTCTCTCTCTCTCTCTCTCTCTCTCTCTCCTGGTCACTTCATAGGAATGTCACACAGGTCAGACAGAGAGGTTGGCCGTGGGAACCGTGGCCTCGAGGGGGGAGAGGGTTGAGGGAGGGGAAGGGTGGGGGGTGTCAAGGTGGGGATGGGCGGCCTATGGTTCACAGAGGTTGAAGTAGAAACAATGGGTGGACAGGGAGAGAGTAAAAAAAAAAAGAAAGAATAGTAAAACACGTCCCAGTTGCTTATTTTTCTACCAGTATCTTTTAATCTATCAAGAAGGACAAGGAAGATATTTCTGTAAGGGCTGTGGAGCGCTAATAGACAGTTAAAGATAAAAAACTAATAATAATAAAGCATACTCCATTCACTTATTTTTGGACAAGCATCCTTCTGTCTTTCTATCTCTACGTAAGGAAGATTTTTTTATTTAAGTGCTCCCAGAACGCCATTAAGAAAGAAAATAGACTCGCACTCCTATTTGCGTATTTTCAACGAGTATATCTTACCATCTGCCTATCAAGATGGAAGGGAAGGTATTTGTCCAGCGGTTGTGGAACAGTAATAGGAATGAGAGTGACGGATCATCATTCAGGAAACCTAATCTCAATGCAACTCATAAACCTGAACAGACAAGGGCTAGACGGGCCCATGGAGGAGGAGGAGGAGGAGGAGGAGGAGGAGGAGGAGGAGGAGGAGGAGGAGGAGGAGGAGGAGGAGGAGGAGAAGAAGAAGGACAAGGAGGAGGAGAAGTAGAAGGTGATAGTGACCCTGAACGAAGAACAATAATCAGGGTTCGAAAGATGATAACACAAAAAGACACCATCCATGAACTTGGTATGTATGATTTTAACAATTCCACTGATCAATAATTTCCAACATATCAAAAAAGGATACAACTCACTACACTTGGGTCCACATGGCGATGGCTTATCTACACACGCATCAACATATAGACACTTATTCCGATATAACAAAAAAGCACCCCTCAAAACAAAAAAAAGATATTCATGTGTTTAAGAGTGTACTCAAATGTGTACTAAAAAGTGTACTCGTCTGGTCCCGCCCCATTAGCCTGAGGGTCATGTGGCCAGTGTCCATCCAGGGGCAGTGGGGCGTGACGGGATGCTGCCCGTGTTTCTGGTCTAACCCCTCGTCCCTGTGGCTTTTCTATCCCTGGTTTTCTTGTTTCTAGCTGCACTCCCATCCCTGCTTCTAGCTACACCCTCACCCCTGTCTCTAGATGCACTCCCTGTCTCTGGCTACAAGGTTTTTTCTCTCCCTGACCATGGTTCTTCTTCTTATCTTTGGTTCCTCTCTCTGTCTTCGGTTT
>JAPQNM010000013.1:37604073-37609073 GCA_029783475.1 Metacarcinus magister | reverse complement strand
AGTGACTGTGGTGAGGGTTGTGGGTAAGAATGTAATGGGATAAGTATGGTGTTCTTTACAATATGTATGAGCGACAATTAGCACAGGATCCTGCAGTTTGGTGATGGTGGTTCTTGAGGACGGAGGCTGAGGCAGAGTCAGCTGGTTGTTGTGTCAATAATTTTGAACCAAAATTCAAGTTGCAGAAAGAAAAGGAGACTATTTCAAGTAATAAAAACTTGCAACATAATTGGATGCCTATGAAACAACGTCAGTTTCAGAAATGACTTGGACAGTGAAATATTCGAGTATTAATTCTAAGTAATAACAATGGAAATTACTTTAATTACACAATCATTTCCATGCAACTTTAATGTCAGAAAACGAATATTTTGCACCAAACCCATTTATAATAATGACGACGGGAAGCGGATAACAAAATTATTCCTTCACCACCTCAACACGACAACCAATATTTTGTTCAGATCGAAAAGTTGAAGGAGGAGGAGGAGGAGGAGGAGGAGGAGGAGGAGGAGGAGGAGGAGGAGGAGGAGGAGGAGGAGGAGGAGGAGGAGGAGGAGGAGGAGGAGGAAGATGAAGAAGAAGAAGAAGAAGAAGAAGAAGAAGAAGAGATAAATGAGAAGAAAAATCCTGATCATTTTTTTTATGGCAAGAATTTCTTAATATCTTCTTTATATTTGAGAACTCTGAAATTTTTAAATCGTTCATCTTCAAAGACAAATATTTCCTAATTGATCAATTCTATCTTCACTTTAATGTTGTTGTTTTTGTTTTAACTGGATTTAAAGTGCTGGTGTATGTTGTAAATTAACTCTCAACACATCATCATTGACAACATCATCAATGGGAATACCTCTTCAGCTGGCTTATAATACGTTTTCTTCCGTCTTCACTTTCTCTATCGATATGAAAGTACGATACATACATAGATGCTGCCCTTTTAAACGCATTAACTGCATCCCTCCCTTGAGATGACTCCTCAGACGTCAAGGCCTCCACACGCACCCTGATCTTTCCTATTCAAGTGTAACTAATTTCAAAGATGACCAACATTCAGTACTTATACATCTAATACAATTTTCTGAAGCTTTTTACTATTTTTTTATCTCCACTGTTTCAGGTATTCCTCAGATGTGAAGCTTCTGGGAACAGTAAACGCATAATATTTTTTTCTCACTCTTATACTGTTGTTTATTTTGCTCGAGTTACTCTGTTGATACTTTAGGATTGTTTCATGGTCTAGGGAGGGTCATGGAGTTAACCTCACTGTTCCATACTATCGTCCACTTCTCCTGTTCCTTCGTTGTGACATTAGCCCTTTGATTTCATTGTTCTTCCTCGTAATAAGTACAGTATAAACTCCATAGTAGTTCCTAAGATGATGAGTGTTTGCTTCACTATGTAGTCCGCAAGGGTGATGACGGGGCTTCTGTGTCGTAAAATTTGGCGGGTTTCATGTGGTCTGAGTTTGCAACCCTTCACCTACACATATATCCTTCCATGTTGAAAGAAAAAAATGAAAGAACTTAATGAATATATTGATATCTTCAAATATTTTTTTTTTATTATTCTCATAGATTGTCACTTTTGATACTCGTGAAATATGTCATATTCAGAAATCCATATGTAAGCAATTTGTGTCAAGTACACATATAAACGCGCGCGCGAACACACACACACACACACACACACACACACACACTCACACACACACACACCCACACACACACACACCCACACACACACACACACACACACACACACACACACACACACACACACACACACACACACACAAACACACACACGCTCACGCACACATATACACACAAAAAAAAAAGAACGAAAGATACAACAACAACTACTACTACCGGTACTATTATTACTACTACTATTACTACTACTACTACTACTACTACTACTATTACTACTACTACTACTATTTCTACTATTATTTTAGTATTCTTTTTATTTTATCCTTTACCCGTGGCGCCGGTAGGGTCAATGGGGGCCTTAGATGGTCGGCCTCCGCCCGTTAGTAGCGCTGGTTAGATTTTTAAAGTGACGCCTCGTTTCATATAGAGAGACTCATGCTGCCAGTGGAAGCTCCTCGCGCATATAGCTTTGCAGTCCCGTCGAGGATAGTGTTATGACAGCATGTAGGTGATCTTAGGCCACTCGGCAGTATTACCATAAAAATTCTAACTAGTTGTGATAATAATGAATAACGATAATGATAATGATAAGAATAATGATAATAATAATAACAATAATAATGGTAACACAACTATTAACAAGAAATAACAACCATAATAATGAGAGAGAAGGGAAGGAAATCGTGGCGGGACAGTCGGTCACATTGCCATCAAGTCACGTCAAGCGCCTGTCCCCTGCAACCCGCGGCAGCACCTCCAGGAGACGCAGCCCCGACGACGACAACGACAAAGACTTTACGATAGCGGCCGAATTCCGAAATGACGACAAAATGGCCGACTTAATGGAGCATTCCTGATGCGGACCGACCTCATAAGCTAATCAAAATGTATAGCCGCAATCGAGGCCTCCAGACCCCCATTCCCACCCTCCAGTACACAGCTGACGGCCAATCAGCGTGCGAGCAACACTCCAGTCCACCAATAGAAAGCCAACATAGGCGGGGTCGAGGTGAAGCACCGCCCACAAGGTCTGGAATCCAGGTTATTGATTGGCTGTCGTAGGGTTGCCATGACGACGCGAGAACACTGACTGGGATTAACTTGAAACTATTGGATAAGAGGATAGTCCCGGGAGGAAGATAATAATGGGTATTATCAGTGCAGATTAGTGGGCCGTGATGCAGGTAGAGAGACGCACGCTGCTGCCTCCGTCACCACACTTTTGCCGCCGCACCAACCTGATTGAAGAGTGCAACCCGACGCCTTTGGAAAGCTGGCGGGAGGGAAAAAAGTCCGCCCGGCATTCTTTCCGCAGCACTCCCACGCCAAGGAGGAGAGAAAAAAATGAGCCGTGATTGATGAGTAGCTGAGGCCTGGGACGCTGCGGCTATCAACAGATAAAGTTTTTTTTCCGCCAATCAGACGTTGAGAGTGACAAGGGTGCGCTGGGAAATGGCAAGTTGTGTGTATATGGCCAATGGTCTGGACGGAAAAGAATACGGACTGAGGGGAAAAGAAATTAATGTCAGTGCAAAGGACATAGGAAAGAATTGACCGGCAAATAAAAGTGACGTAAAAAAAAGGCAAACAACAGTAAAGTGTCCGAACATTATATGAGTGTATCCTTGCTTCCTCTTTTTGTCCGGTGTATGCGATAATGACGTGTGCGTTTGTGTTGCTAAATGGAGATCATTCCATGTACGGTTTTTTTCTTCTTCTGTTGTATGTGTATGCCGAGGGAATTTAAGTGTTTTTTTTTTCTTCTCATGACGAACATCACCACCAGCGCCAGTCACATCATTCATCACCACATCATTCTTTCCTTCCCCAAAAATCCACATACATTTCCCGTAACCACGCTACCACTTCTACCACATCACAACACACTACAACAATTAGAACCTCCGGCATTGCAGTATCAAGAAGGCATTCAAACGCTACAACAACTTACTACCTTTCCACTACCACCACTATCACTACTCCTGCTATCAGACACCACCACCATCGTTACCGCGGCCCTACCAGTACTGTCACCAAGCCTTATCGCTAGCATCGGCCACACTAGAGTAGTCCCACCAACGCCGCCACACCGCTCCCATACTGCCCATCACTCGACGCAGCGACCGCCGGGCATCACCGTTATCGCCAACACCATCGTTGTCGCCGCCCGCTTCGCTAAGGTAACCCGTCTCACCCACCAACCGAGACACTGCCACGCATCACTTCCGTCACTTTGCACCTATACAGGAAATATTTGGTGATGTTCCTGACGCCTAATCAACGACCGGTTCTTATTACTCACATTAAACTACACCTCAATTAATGAGCCTGACTGAAGCCAGTGCACCCCAAGGTCGTTGCTCAGTGCATGGTGGCGCTCATCGGCAACAGCTTGGCTGGTGGCGGCATAAATCATTGCCGGACCACCCTGTTTTAGTGACACCGTATTTGCCGATGCTGTATACAAACAAACACACACACACACACACACACACACACACACACACACACACACACACACACACACACACATACACACACACACACACACACTAATGATTCTCGTGAGTGTCCTGGAAGGTGAAGGCGACGCAGGACCATAAATTACGAGTTAAGATCAACGTCGGCCCCGCAGCCTCTCAGCCCGCCCGTGAGACCTCCTGAGATGGACGGAAGATGTATATCAGCTGGTGACGGGCTGCTGCTGCCGCTGCTGGTGGTGCTGCTGCTGATGATGATGATGCTGCCTCGATAGCCGCCCGCCCGCCGCGAAGCGAAATGACCGCCGCCAGCCGCTCTCACACCCAAAGGCATTCGTTCTCACGCCCATGTTTATTCTGACACGCTCACTTACACCAACGTACTACCTTATTATTCTACCCGAATACTGTGTCTTATCCCATAGTTCTGTCCAATCATGGCCACACACACACACACACACACACACACACACACACACACACACACACACACACACACACACACACACACACACACACACACACACACTCACACACACACACGCACGCACACACACACAATCACAATTATATTCCTCCATCCTCCGCCCATCACACCGTTCATCCCTCTCCAGGCACACACACGCTGATAGATGGTGACACATACATAACATTCCTTAACTTATTCAAATAGAAAACGCGCACAATGCCAAAATATTCCGGAGAAAGAAAAAATACATAATAGATAGACTATTAGTTTTTGTTTTAACATGACGCAATGGTCTGGTGTGAAGATGAGTCTGGTGTTACTGAGTGGGGACGCGCGTGCAGCCGATCCAGTTCCCGCGTCCGTAACCCTCACCTACTCATGTTAGCAGCAACGCGC
>JAPQNM010000013.1:37581573-37596573 GCA_029783475.1 Metacarcinus magister | reverse complement strand
CTCTTCTCTTTGTGTGTGTGTGTGTGTGTGTGTGTGTGTGTGTGTGTGTGTGTGTGTGTGTGTGTGTGTGTGTGTGTGTGTGTGTGTGTGTGTGTGTGTGTGTGTGTGTGTGTGTGTCTGATTTATTTTCTTCCTTCCTTTGCTTTTATTGCCATTTTCCCTCAAAATCTCCAGACCACAAAGAACTCCACGGCCTCCCTCAATTTCAAGTCCACCCACGACGGCTAACTTTCCCCACTCTTCCATTTGTCCACTCAACAAAGCCATCCACTTGGTCACGTCAATAATCATACATTCTATAGCTCGTCCCTCACCATCACTCTTTACTTCTCTACAGAAATACCGGCTGCAGGACGCGGGCGGCGGGGGTGCGGGTTCCTCCCAGCCACCGACGCCCGATCTCCAGACGCAGCAACAACAGCAGCAACAGCAGCAGCAGTTTGCCGCCGCTGTTGCGTCTACGAGTACCTCCACAGCGCCTCTACCGCAGACACCAGTAGTCTCCGGAACATCAGCTGCACCTCCTGCTCCTGTTCCTCCCACTGCTGTCGCTGTATCCGCTGCTGCAGCTGTAACCCATGGCGGCGTATGCTCCTCGCCCGTGGTCTCACAGCAACAGCAGCAGCAACAGACACAACAACAACAAGCTGTTTCTCATGCAGTCAAAACCGATGAGAAGGTGAGCTGGATTTTCAAAAGTCTTTTTTCACTGTCTTAGGCTCAGATATATGAAATTGCTCCTAGTTGATTTGATCACCCTTACATGAAAAAAGAAAGAAGATGTATAACTACACTCATAATATTATAATGAGTTCCATCCTCTATGTGGCACCTTTCTCAATCATGGCAACCACAAATCACTCACGAATTATTCTTCTCGCACCAATATACAACACATACACACATCCACAATTACGGAATCATAAAGCCTCAGCCACATCCTCGTTTTCCAAGTTACATACGTGCGCTTGGGATCACAATACAACCACACATTGACTTCCCTTCCCAGTGACTCCAAAGCCACACCCTCACCCCCAGTGACCCAACCATCCCTCCCCCCTCCCACAGGGTGAGCCACAGCACGCCGACGCCCACTACATCTCCGCCAACTGCGTGGTGTTAACTTACTTTAGCGGCGACCTCGCGACGGCCGTGGACGAGCACTTCTCTCGAGCCCTCACGCAGTCCTTCAGCAAGACCAGCAAGGGTGAGTGACATGAAGGGGTAAGGGGGGAGGGCGGTAAGCAGGGTCAGGGAAGCAAGGGAGGAGCAGTGATAAGGGAATGCTTTTAAGAGGATGGAAGATTGGCGTGCCGAGAGAGAGAGAGAGAGAGAGAGAGAGAGAGAGAGAGAGAGAGAGAGAGAGAGAGAGAGAGAGAGAGAGAGAGAGAGAGAGAGAGAGAGAGAGAGAGAGAGAGAGATAGAGAAGAAAAAAAACATGCATGTATACACGAATATAAACATACCCACAACCACACAAACACACAGACACACATACACAGACACACATACACACATACATACACACACACACACACACACACACACACACACACACACACACACACACACACACACACACACACACACACAAAGCCAGCCTCCTACAGAGCAGGTCTTCATAACATGGGATTACCTGGCCAACCTGATGCCTTCATTAGTACACCTGGAGTCAGTTTGCTCCCTTCCTCCCAGCCCCTCATTGTGTTTCCTCTGCTGCTGCTGCTGCTGCTGTTGTTGTTGTTTTTATTTTTTTTGTTGTCATTTTCGCTGCTTCATTAGTATCGCCTTCCCGTGCCTCCCATTGTTATTCATGGGCTGCCTTAGTTTTCGTTACATTGATTAAAATTACCACTAAACTACAGTTAATCTTGATGTAGTATATAGTCATTAAAGATATTATGGTTACCCTCTAAATAATAACCAAGCATTGTTTGCATAACTCTCAACAACTTTACTCACTACTTTTAATGTCACTTTTCTATTAACTATTATTTTTTCATTCACGATTGGTGGGCTTTTTTTTTTGCGATTTGACTTATTACAGTCAAGAGTGGTTTATACAAAAATGTTCGCGGTATATATTACTAACTACTCTTGTAATTATCCGAGTTCTGTTACTGAGGCTTCCAACGCTTCAACATTACAAAGTCCACCAAGTTTGATCGAAAAACTTCACTTAATCCACCCAACGTGAAGCTGTTGAAATAAAAGCTGCTACCTCTATATTGCAATTCTCCCATAACTCTTTCTTCGCTCTGGTCTAGTATTGACTCACTTCCTTCATTAAGTCTGCTGAGAACTGCTTTGTAGGTCTTTATGGCTATTGTGTGTGCAAGAATTCATGATGGCACTGCAAGATAACACGCTTTCACTTTTTTTTACGCATCTAGTGTGCGTGTGTGTGTGTCTGTGTGTGTGTGTGTGTGTGTGTGTGTGTGTGTGTGTGTGTGTGTGTGTGTGTGTGTGTGTGTGTGTGTGTGTGTGTGTGTGTGTGTGTGTGTGTGTATTTTCCAATGTAAGTCAAGAATGGCTCATCAAATTCCTATCAGACGTCGAGAAAATGACACCATTCGTCTTCTTTTTGCCGAGCTGGGGAGGACAAAAAAAGAAAAGAGATGGAAAAGATAAAGTGCAAACAGTAGGTATCATCGGGGCGGTGCAGCAGCTTCCTCCCTTCAGCGATGATGATTTATGACTGAAACCTTGACGCATTACCCAGACGACTCACTGATGTAGGTTTCGTGGTTTTTCTTATATTTTTTCTTCTTCTTCTTCTCACGTTCTTCTCAGTTGGTTCAGTTTTTTTCTTTTCTTTTTTTACTCTTTCTTGTTTTTTTTCTTGTTTTTGTTTGTGTTCTTTTTCTTACTCCTTGTGTTACTCTTGTTCTTGTTTTTGTTATTGTTCCTGTTCTTGTTCTTCTTATTATTATTGTTTTTATTTTTGTTTTTCTTGTTATTGTTGTACTTCGTCTTTCTTCCTTTGGTATAAAAGGCTACTATTCTGCCACACATCTTACTGTCACTAAACTATTCTTGCCGTCTCTAAGATCACCAAACATCACCACCACCACCACCACCACCACCACCAATATCAACACCACTTTACGCCATACTTATTACGAACACAACTATACTTTGACACTGTAGGCAAATAATTTTACTCTTACCATCAACAACTCCGTGTGATGCTTGTTATTAGATGCAAAAGATAGAACAAGAAAACACTACAATAGATTCACTTCACTTATCTAACTTTCTTTCCTCTCTCTCCTCCATATATAAAATTATTCTATCATACAACTAAGAGGAGCCTTCAGCAAATACTTTTTTCCCTTCCACCCTTTCCTTCCTCCCTTTCCTCCCCCATCCTCCCCTTCCGCCCGTCGCCTAATCCCTACCAACCACCACAACAATCTCATCGTGTAATCCCTCGCTCTAAATGGGATTGCCCAAGGAGGGGGATTTGACCTGGGGAGGCAGTTTATAATCCTCTGTTGATTACTACCACCTCACCTGAGATTATGACCAACACGTGCCGCTTAATGAGGTGTGAGAGAGGAAAGGAGGGAGTGGAAGGAGGGAAGGATGGGAATGGGAAGGGAGGAAGGGATGGAGGGAGAGGAAAATGGACTGGAAATGAAGAGTGATATAAAAGAGAGGAGGAGAGAATAGGGGAAGGGAAGATGGGATGTGAATAAAGAGTAAATATTGGAAGGATAAAACACACTGGAGATAATATAATAAGAACGAGAGAGAATCATTTCAAATAAAAGTAAATAGAATGTGTCTATGTTTTTTTCTTTCTCTCTCTCTCTCTACTTATCTATCTATCTCCCTCTCTCTGATAAAAAGGATAAAAAGTACCACCACCACCACCACCATCACCTTCACAATGACCAATATTAAGGACCATTACTTTGGGCGCCACCTCCTCCCTGTTCCCTGTTCCCCTCTCAAGCCTGGACCACCGGGGAGGAACGCGTCGTGGCGGTCCAACATTACCATAAAATAAGACATCGTTTAGGAGGCTGAGACACGACCACCACCACCATAAACGACTCTCCCTCACTCCCTTCCTTTCCATCTGTGCTCCCTTCTATCTTCACTTTTCCTCCCTCCTTCCCTATCTGCTTTCTTACTTATCTCCCTTAACTTTTTTCGTCTTATATGTTATATACTTTTTTTTTTTTTATCTTCGCCGTTGTTGCTTCCTTTATTCTCCTCTTGAAAACTTTGTAATTTCTCTAGGTTGTTTTGTCCTACGGTTTACCTTATTCTAATTTTGTTTATGTTTCTCCTGTATATCTCCTTCCATCCTCTTTTTTATTTTTCCTTCCTAGTTATTCTTTAATCTTCTCATCTTCACTGTCATCGTCATCACCATCGTCATAGTCATCTATTCTTTTCTTCTTCTTTTTCTATTTTTTTTCGTATTCTTCTTATTCATTCTTTCTTTCTTTTTTTTTCCTTTTTTTTATCTTTTCTTTTTCTCCTCCTCCTCCTCCTCTTCCTCCTCTCTTCCTCCTTCCCTTCAATCTCCCATTACCACTCCCTTCCCATTGACTTTTCTCAACATCCTCCACCCGTCAGCTTCCCTCTGTCGGCCCTTCTCTCAAGCTCCTCTTATCACTACACTCGTCACAGTACTGCCTCCCCTCGGCGCTCAGTGGTCCTTGCTGCTGGCCGGGAGGGAAGAGCTCTCGGTTATTGCTACTAATGTTTGTTTACCATTAACTCTTCCATTAAGGTGATGCTTCTCAGACACTTCCTTTTTTTTATTAATAACACAACACTTGTAGCTATTTCAATGTATTTTCTGATATTCGTGAACGTTTTCCTTGCACACTATATCATTTATAGTTATTTTTTTTTCTTTATCCTTCTCTCCTCTTCATCAACATTAATATTCGCTCTCTTATTTCACTCTTTTCGTATTGAGGTGTAAACTACGTAATACTAAATAGCAGTAGATATTCTTTTTCTTCCTTTCTATTCCCACTGGCTACGTTCTTGTACTACTAAAACAAGAGTGTCCTAAAGGGTCCTGCATATCAAGAAGTGATGGTTATTTTTTACTTTAACAACATAATGATTGGAAATACCCATTGATGAAGAAAAATAAGTAAGGGTGAGGTAGCCAGGTAGTGGGTATAAGCCAAGTTTAATTGTGTGAGGAAACCATTGCGGAAAACCAAGTAAATTACAAATGATAATGAAATTGAAGAACAAAAAAAAGTTTCCAGAAAAAATGACTTGTTAGGAAACCATATATATTAGGACCACGAAGGTATTATATCACGAGAACTATGAATAAAAAGCAAGGAGAGATTCCCAGGGACGTAGGTACCGTAGAGGGTTACACATTAAGTAACTAAAATGAGACAGACAAAAGTATGAAGATAAAAATTTAAGTAGCAAATATAAGAAATTCTGTAATGGTCGTTGCCTTCTGGTTAAAGATTTACCAAATTTAAGGTTGATCACCCACCACCACCACCACCACCACCACCACCACCACCACCACCACCACCTGTTCACCTGCAAATATATTCCAAGGTCATTAGGGTTCACTCATTATTTTTTTCTCCCTCTCTCTCTCTCTCTCTCTCTCTCTCTCTCTCTCTCTCTCTCTCTCTCTCTCTCTCTCTCTCTCTCTCTCTCTCATCCTGTTCACGGGCGAGATTTACTTTTCCATAAACCCTCAGAAGCGCGGCCGTAAATGCTCAGTTTCCAAATTATAAGGTAGTAAACCCGACCTTATTCCCCCCTCGTCCCTACCACGCCAACCACGGGAGGCCACTGTTTATGCTGGACCGACTGTCACTTGTTCCGTTTGTTGCTGCGTTTATAGGCGAGTTCTAGAGTCTATAGTGGGCGTAGGAGGGAGGGTGTATAGGGTACATTATGATAAGGAAAGATAGAGTGAGAGAGAGAGAGAGAGGAGAGAGAGAGAGAGAGAGAGAGAGAGAGAGAGAGAGAGAGAGAGAGAGAGAGAGAGAGAGAGAGAGAGAGAGAGAGAGAGAGAGAGAGAGAGAGAGAGAGAGAGAGAGAGAGAGAGAGAGAGATTAAAGCGATACTATTTTATGGCGGCATAAAATCTAATATAACTAAAAGTTTATTGTTCTTTTTACTCGTATGTAAATTTGCTACTTAATTTCTTTCACCTAATGTTTTTTTTTTTCTAATACCTGTGCTCCTCCTATTTCCCTTATTTTATGCATTTCTACATTTCATAATTAATTTCTTCATTCATACATTCTAATGCAATTCACCTTTCATTAACCTTTTGTTTACCTTTTAATTAACGAAGTATTATCGGTAATATCTATCAGCTACAAAATTTTTTCACATCTTTTCATGAGTTTCCTTTCTGGTGTGGGAGGAAAAGGATCTATCTATATATTTATCTGGTCGCAGAGGATGAAGAAGGCAGTAGAGGCCACACCCTGATGGCCTGAACAAATTAATCCACCCCACCACACCAAGCGACATACGTAGGAGGCAATGGTGGTGGTGGTGGTGGTGGTGGTGGTGGTGGGGCGTAGGACGATTCATATGCATTGTTAGATTGATGAAGAAAATTAAGAGCGAGACGGTAAAGAAGAATGATTAAGGATGGAAAAAAAATCTGATGAGTAAGAATGAAAGGCGTGAAGGGAAATGAAAAACTCCTATAAATAAGAATGATGAATCTCACGGCAGACTAAGAAAACAATTTAATGATTATGTTTTGTTTCCTTTAAGAGTGACTATAGTTTGAGGTTCGTTAGTGTGGAAGACGTAAAAGGTGGACGACTTAATGCAAGGTGGATACTAAGACGACTTGATGCGTTTAAGAATTAGTACCAGAACGATTTGTTACATAGACAAGAACGACTTTGTACGACAACGACTTAAGACAAACACAAAGGAATACAAAGGAATACAAACAGCAACAGACTTATGGGTACTTACTTGGGTGTTTTATTTCACTAATCTACAATAACTAAAAAAAGAAAATAAAGACTTGTTGCGAGGCTGATTTAATGTGATGATGACTTAGTAAGAGGATAAAGCGACTCCTTGTTAATAAAGACGATGAGACGTGATGGCAACATATTAAAACAATCTTTACACACAAATCTGCAGGATATCCAACGTGTTATAAAAAGTGTTCTTCGTTTTAACAACATTAATCGTCCAATTGTACAGTCATTACCTTTATACGTATATAACTCCCCTTCACCTCGCCTCGCAGCATAGCACTTTCTACCTCGCCTCGTCCTAAGACCCACGATCCCCCACGCCTCGGCCAGGTTATCGCCCTTCGTGACGGTTCCTCATTAGCCCGGCAGGGGAGCGTGTAACCTGTCGGCCCTTATTAGCCCTCGGCCTATCAAGGGGCTGGAGGGCCGCTGGGGCGAGAACCCTAAACGATCAAAGCAGAACATCGACCGTAAAGAAGAGATATTATCGTGGGTGGCCGGCGTGGGTGACTGAGAAACGATGCTTACGATATTATTTCTTCTAAATTAAGGTTAATTAGTTTCATTTATCTAGTTTGGACGTATAGCCCATCTAATTATACAAAATAAACATCCTGTAACACACTCGCCAATTAGGCTGTCCACGGGCCTCACCGCCGTCACGTAATTATGCGAGCAAGTCTCTCACTTCCTGCATCCGGTGGTGTGTGTGTCAGGCGAAGCTCCATTCATTTGCCTTCGTAAGACTCCCTAATTCACGGAGCTGGAGGAGAGCTAACTAGGGGAGGCTGCTCTCATAACTCTTAATCTAAACGCTCATCTCGGCGGGTAATTTAGACATAGCGGAATAATTTTTACCAAACCCAGCTCAGGAGACAGACGGAGAGGAGAGAGAGAGGGAAAGAAGGCCGGTAGGTGAGGCACGTGGCTCTAGGCATCATCATTTTTATTATGTAAATTAACTTGATTAGTGTGTTCAAGTGGCCGCAGGGTGGAAGGAAAGGTATTGAGCTCATTATGACTGCTCACTGTCACCTCTTCTCTCCTGTCCATGTGTGTGTGTGTGTGTGTGTGTGTGTGTGTGTGTGTGTGTGTGTGTGTGTGTGTGTGTGTGTGTGTGTGTGTGTGTGTGTGTGTGTGTGTGTGTGTGTCCGTCCTAGACGAGCGGCGGTGGGACATATGACTACGTTTTTCAATGTGTTTCTTTTCCGATTGTCCGAGTGTCATCTTTATCTACTCGTCTGTCTGAAAGGTGACCTGGGTGGCGGGAAGATTACCTGAGAGTTTGTTTGGTGGGCGTTGGAGGGAGGGAAGAAGGGAGGGAGAGAGGCAGAAAGGGAGGGAGGGAGAGAGGCAGAAAGGGAGGGAGGGAGAGAGGCAGATAGGGAGGAAGGGAGGAAGGTAGGAAGGGAAGGAAAGAGAGAGAGAGAGAGAGGGGAGAGCAGTGAGCAGGAAGAAACAGAAGAAAAAAAACATGGGATTATGTCGTAGACGAAAAAATATAAATTAAATTAACGATGACAAATGTGGGAGAAAAATAATGATAAAATAATAGGAAATTGATACTAAAATTGTGGATGACGACAGGAAGAGCAGCAGGAGGAGGAGGAGGAGGAAAGGAGGAAGGAGGGAGAGGAAGGAAGGCAAGAAGGAGACATACAAAATCACTGAAGTAAGAAAGTAGGGGAGGAGCAGGAAGCAGATAGGGACAACCACAGGACAGCAGGCAACCCAAGAATCCCTGATGGTTGGGTGACCGATGTGTTGTGACGGAGACGCAAGGGGTGACGACGTAGTGATGGTGACGGGGCGACGAGGAAGCAGTGGTGATAGTGATGGTGACGGTTGTGATAGTGAGTTAGTTACAAGAGAAGAAAAAAGTGTTAGTAGTGGTAGCAAAATCATTGGTGGTGGTGATGACAGTGATGAAGATTGTGATGATGATGATGGTGATGACAGTAGTGATAGTAAGGTTGATAACTGCGGTAACAACAATGGATGCTGTAATAATGGTGATGATGGCAATGATAATGGTAGTAGAGACAATGTAGTGGTGGTGGTGGAGGTGGTGGTGGTGGTGGTGGTCAGAGCAGGGTCAAGGATCGAGGGGAGGCCAGGTCATCCACAGCAGGGCGCCACAACACCCACAATGCCTGCTAGTTGGCACCCCCCGGCGGAACGGAGAGCTATTGAGACGTAGTGGTGGAAGGAGGAAGGAAGAGAGAGAGGAAAGGGAGGAGAGGAAGGAAGAGAGGAGAGCGAGGAAGGAAGGAATTCAAGGAGGAAAAGGAGAAAACTGAGTGGTATAAAGGCACATTGGAGAGCTACACAGATGAAGGGAAAGCGAGAGAGGAGAAAGAGAGGAAAGTGTGCAGAATGTGGAAAGCAAGATGATGTACAAGGAAAAGAATAGTATTGTATAATGATAAATAAGGATGCTAAGATAAATTTCGAGTACAAGTGAATGACATAATGTTAACGACATAGATAATAAGAAAGACACGGCGGTGAAATGATGGAATGAAATAAAAGATTGAAGAACATTGAAGAACATAATGGATTCATAACTGATAGAAAATAAGAAAGACAATGCAGGAAGATGAATTAAGAAGACTGAAGAACATGACGAATTGATAAAGGACAGATAAACAGCAAAATTACAAAGACGATAAAGGAGGAAGAAAAAATACAAAAATAAATAACTGTAGAACATGATGAATTGATAAGTGACAGACAATTACAAAGACAATAAAATATGAAGAAATGAAGAAGAAAAAAATGAAGAACATGACCAATCGATAAGTGCAAGAAGACAAGAACGATATAATGAGATAATTAAAGTGATTCAAGCCAGAGGGACAAAATGTATAACAAAAAAATAGTCTCTTGATGAAAACAATTAACTCAGACGAACAAAAAACCTGAAGACACGTACCGTACTATAAAATAAAAACAAGGTATTTATTATGCTGTTTATTTGTTTAGTAATTCATTCAATAATTAATGAAATAAACAAGAAAATTAATAGAACAAACAATAGAAAAGTGATGCTGAAACATACAAGAAGACATCACACATTTCTAATCAGCATCACAAGAAGTACATACAAAGAAAAACTATTATTATTTTCTTTATCTCTTCTTCCCTCCATCCCTTCCCCTCTCTCTCTCTCTCCAGCTCCAACACCACCTCCTCCTCCTCCTCCTCCTCCTCCTCCTCCTCCTCCTCCTCCTCCTCATCGCCCATTGTCTCTTATGAAATGCAAATGAAGACGATTTTCCGCTTATTTCAGTCAGTGTCCCTTTGTCGGCCGCGTGAATCAGACCTCCAGTGACGGGTTAACTTTTTTTTTCCTCCTCCTCCTCCTCCTCCTCTCCTCCTCCTCCTCCTCCTCCTCCTCCTCTCAGCGTCGATATTGACCGTCAGATCTCGAGTCCTGATTATCAAGTCGTGTTTACGCTCCTGGCCACGTCCGACGCCTGGCCAGCCCCTCTTTGCTTACCCGACGCGCCGCTACAGTCAATCCCATTATTATTTACGGACGAGATGTTAACCGCTATCCGAACCTATGTTGCAGGGGCGGAATGGGTGTCTGGACAATGGGCGGGTGGGTGTCGGGTGGGTGTCGGGTGGATGGCGGCAGCTGGGGTCGCGGACGCAGACACGCACCCGAACAGGGACCCCCACGCCGAGTCGCTGCAGGTGGCCGGCGGGAAAGACTCGTCGCACAGGGATGATAACTGAGCGTAGAGTGGCAATGATAGCACCGTTCACTCGAGGGAGGAGTTATGTATGTGAGAGAGAGAGAGAGAGAGAGAGAGAGAGAGAGAGAGAGAGAGAGAGAGAGAGAGAGAGAGAGAGAGAGAGAGAGAGAGAGAGACACTCCACTATATAATTTCGTATATGTAGACACTTCCAAAGGCTATAAGTGAAAGAAATTTGATCTCAGCGGCACCGACACTAAAACTAATGAATCCGAGTCGCTGGGCGAGTAGCAAATGCCACGCCCTTGTACCTCTTTGATATCCAGACCTCCCCTAAACGAGAGAGAGAGAGAGAGAGAGAGAGAGAGAGAGAGAGAGAGAGAGAGAGAGAGAGAGAGAGAGAGAGAGAGAGAGAGAGAGAGAGAGAGAGAGAGAGAGAGAGAGAGAGAGAGAGAGAGAGAGAGAGAGAGAGAGAGAGAGAGAGAGAGAGAGAGAGAGAGAGAGAGAGAGAGAGAGAGGAAAACAAAATTACACAAAACAGACCACATAAGCACCATGTGGTCTGCTAACAAGCTGTGGTTACAAATTGAACTCAAATAACCACAGCACTCTATCCTTGAACTGTGGAAACTATCAATGAATTTAATGCAATGAGCTTTATCTGACCACAAATATAATATCTGCAAAAAGTCTGCCAGGTTATTAACAATTGTTTATTGCATTCAGCTAGTATCGTTTTCCTACATTAAGTGAATATACAAATAACCTGTCCTATCACAAGACATATAGATTAATTAGAACCGTTAAATGTATTGCTTGTTGCTGACGTGAATTCCTAATGAGTGGAAAATCTGCGAACACTACGATTCTTTGTGGGAAATTAATAAGAAGTGGAAAGTCTATTAAAACTTATGTAAGTAACGTTAATAAACACGCAAGAAATATTTTGGTGATAAAACTACTTCAAACCAAGGAAGGAGAAAGTGACCACAAACACACACCCAAACAGCTTTTTAATTATGTAATCGGTCTCATTTTATGTTCTTTAAATGCAATACGAACATGGGTACAAAATTTCCGCCCATGCACCCAAGTACACACGCACACACACACACACACACACACACACACACACACACACACACACACACACACAGACACAGACACAGACACAGACACACACACACACACACGCACACATACACACACACACACACACACACACACACACACACACACACACACACACACACACACACACACACACACACACACACACACACACACACATCACTGTATTGATATACATGAGCTGCATATCTACAGTGTCTTTAGTCGCTTGTAATCTTGTTATATTACATTCTTGTTCTCATTATAACTCTTCACTTGCCTCGCCTCGCCTTCCGCTTCTTCCTTCTTGGTCTTGAATTTTATTTCCACGTGCAGTGTTTGGTGTGTTTATATTTTTATTTTTATCACATTCATCCTTCTTGTATGTTTTCTTGGCTCTGCATTTTTTCTCTTTTCTTTCTTTTTTTTACATTTTTTTTCTTATTTTTCATTTTATTGTTGTTGCTCTTCGTCCTCATCATCTTTTTCTTCGTCTTTGTCTTCTTCTTATTCTACTTGACTAAGAGTTTCATATGGTGGTGGGTTTTTTTATAGCCTAGTTTTCTTATGGCAGATATATAAGATTTTTTGTTTTAGTCTGGTGTGATCTCATTTTTTCAACTTCAAACTTAAATTGCTTTTCTTAACCGACGCACAGTTTTCACACATTTACGCTTCCTTCGGGATCTGCAAAAAACCACATGAAAGTCATATACAAACTACTCCCGGTCACAAAATACCGGATATGCTCTATGTATGATTTTCCTCCTCATCCTTCACCTTCCAAGCAATAAGATATATCGTAAAATAAGAAAATAATACCACAACACTGTTCTGTGTGGTCCCATTTTCAGCTCCCTCCTTTCCAACCCTTCCCAAACAGCCTTCCATCCACAATAGTAAACAATCTCACCTCAGACCTCATACCTACTCCCCTTATTAAGTTACTCGTCTTTACACAAACTATACATATAACTTCTACTCGTATAGCTTCTTTCTTCTTTTATTTTGACGAGAGATTCTTCTTGCCACGAATCTGTTTCTCCGCCAATCATTAAGAGCCACTGCATCGAGCCAAGTCAACGCGCACCTCATCCATACCTTGCATGTACCCATCCCAGCAGCGACACAGCGTGGAGGCATCGAAGGTATTGCTCTCATATCCTGATGTCATGGTGGGACTCCCCGGACACGACTTGCGAGCCGGCGGAGAAACATAAGTAGCTGATGATGATTAATAATACAACTTCAGCAACAACAACAACAAGAACACACATTAATATCAATATTAATAATGATACTACTACTACTACTACTAATAATAATAATAATAATAATGATAATAATAGTACCAATAATAATGATAATGATGCTGTTGTCTTTGTTGTTATTGCCGCCGCTGCTGCTGCTGCTGCTGTTGCTGCATTATGAATTGAACGTTATACAAGTTCTGCTCAAGGAGAACGTCACCGCATCCATTATAATCTTGATGCATCATATATTTCACGTCAGAGAGTTGATACATGAAAACAATAATTCAACATCCATAATAGCTCTTCTTTTTGCAATGATCCGCAACATACGTCTCGACAACAAATAATCTTTCACCTCAAAAAGGTACATAAATATCTTTAGTAATCGAGTCCGATATTAGAGTAATTATTTTCTGCAACTGGTCTATGAACAAGAAGCGGTGAGCTGTTGGGAAGATGTGGATGAACAGCTTGGTTGGAGGTAGAATCAATCGTTGAGCGACTAACTGACTGACTGATTTAACTAGTAACTAACTCAACTGGTGGCCTTGTAAGTGGCTGTGCTCCTGACCGCCTTCATGTTAATCATACTGACTCAGTGGCCAACTACTTACTTGTATACCTGCCCGGCCAAGAGACTCCTATCCATACTGACTAGCTTAAAGATGGACTAATCTGCCTTCCTGACTGTCCGCCTGCATGCCTTCCTGACTGATTGACTGATTGTCCCAGTATCTCATTGCCTGCCCGAGCGAGTGACTGACCGGCGGGCAGGCGGACGGGAGGGCGGGCGGGGTGACTGGTGGGGCCGCGGGGACACGGTCACCCGGAGACTTCAAACGCCGCGGCGCCTTTGTCTCTGCGATGATTGTGCGGCGGCGCTGTGGACTGTCAGATCGGCGCCGCCCCCCACACCCGTCTCGCTAACTGGGACCGTCGGGAATATATAATTAAGAGCCAAATCTGCCCGCTGAGCCAAAGGGGTGATAGGTCGGTGTGGCGGGGGGACAGGAACGGGAGAGCAAGACAGGTTGCATCGCCGCCATAGCTCAGACATGCCTACCAACCCTCCCGCCCACCACCAACGCCTTCCTACTCCTCTTCTTCATCATCATCGTCATCTTTATCTGTTGTTTTCCTTCCTCTCCATATGCACACTATTCAGCCTTCCCTTGCCTTCAAACGTAAAATTTATGCTTCCCGTCACCCTCTTTCTTTTTCTTATTAACTCCAGCGCCAGTCTCCCCGGTCAGCACGACAAGCCCACGTGCTTACCCTCCTTACTTCACACACTCGTAACTTCAATCCTTGGTATTTATTCCCTCCAGCACCTACTCTAATTATTAAGAACACATTATATAAAATTGAGAAGTGATAAAACACACACACACACACACACACACACACACACACACACACACACACACACACACACACACACACACACACACACACACACACACACACACACACACACACACACACACACACACACACATACATTCACACACACACACACACACACACACGTTCCTGTGGTTCGGTGGTTAACGATTCCGTCTGCCACCCGACAAGTTGAACCCTGCAAAGGTCGCTAAGGATTTTTCACTGACAGGGAGTGATTACTGTCCCCCTTGAGCAAGGGGAGGGTGTGGGGGGTGATGTATGAGAGGTCTCAGCCTTACCCATAGATCCATCTCTATGAGCTCTGAGCTATTTTGGGGAGGATAATGGCTGACGATCACGAATCCAGCACGTGATCCTCCAGACCATGGTGAATTAAACACACACACACACACACACACACACACACACACGCATACACGCACACGCGCACACACACACACACACACACACACACACACACACACACACACACACACACACACACACACACACACACACACACACACACACACACAATAAAGGAAGCAGTGCACACAAACAGACATAATGAGTGTACCT
>JAPQNM010000013.1:37496573-37576573 GCA_029783475.1 Metacarcinus magister | reverse complement strand
CTGTTCCAAACGCTTATAGACGTGATGTAAGTCCTAAGCACAAAACACTCCACGTTGATGCAGGGAAAAGCACACCGAGAGCAGGCAAAAAGTATGCTGTGGCGTGGTTTATCCTATCTCTGTACACTACTGAGAGGCATGCAGCTGTCCCGTGTTGCATATATTATTACAATAGTAGTTTATGTTCGCTTGCAACCCTAGTATGTGAATCACAGTTATCGTAGTCTGCCATCAAAACAACACAAGCGAAAGGGTACGTGTTCTTGGTGAGAAATCCAAGGTGACTGACTGACTAACTGGTCTAAGAATCCTTTATCACCTATGAACACACGTCACGTACTGGCTAATAATTCAGCCAACCTTTAATCAAGAAAATCATAACAAGAACGATACACGACAATTATCATAAAATAAGACAAGTTTTTCTGTATAATGCCTAGAAGGAAGTATTAAACTATACGGTGCATTAAACTATATTACTGTGCTCGCCACAGATCTTTCATAAACTATTATCATTATTATTATTACATTACGTACCTTCGTTTAGTTCTGCAGCAACTTTCTTTCTTTCATAGGCCAATACATAAAATTTGGGCTGAAAGAAAAAAAAAGATGCTCATTAATAAATAACTACAAAATATTTCTTCATGTTATTCATCAAAATAATGTGTGTGTGTGTGTGTGTGTGTGTGTGTGTGTGTGTGTGTGTGTGTGTGTGTGTGTGTGTGTGTGTGTGTGTGTGTGTGTGTGTGTGTGTATATAAGACAACTTAAAACTATTACTGATCACTTCATTATCCTCTTTTTTTCTTTCTCCGTCTTTCCTTCCTTCTCTTCTTTCTTTCACCCTCCCCCTTCTGTCTTCCTCTCCCTCCCTCCATCTCTCCTTCCTTACCTTCCTCCTTCCCACCATCTCTTATTCCCTCCCTCTCACCCTTCATTTATCCTTCCCTCCCTTCCTCCCTCGCTCCATTTCTCCTTCCCTCCCTCCATCTCTCCTTCCTCCCTACCTCCATCAGTGCATATAATCTCATTTTGAGAGAGAGGGATCCGGAGATTAACAGTGTGGAATGCAATAAACATATTTGAGAGAGAGAGAGAGAGAGAGAGAGAGAGAGAGAGAGAGAGAGAGAGAGAGAGAGAGAGAGAGAGAGAGAGAGAGAGAGAGAGAGAGAGAGAGAGAGAGAGAGAGAGAGATCACGTATCGGAACATCAAAGGCTTCCTCTCTCTGTCTATCTTTCTCTCTTTCTTTCTCTCCCTCTCTCTTTCTATCTCCTGATCACTACCTCTTATCGAGTTATCGCCTGGTGAGTGACTAGCGAAAACTAGGCTTTTGATTGGCTATTCCCACGGTAATATAGCGTGACGTCACAATTGGCTGCGTCAACTACAACAATAATGACCCTAACCTGTTTTCTTTTTGACAAGTGGAAAGTTGACATTTGTGAAGCGTTAATCTCTGTCTACCATGAAAGGGAATTAAAAGGGGCAGCCTGTAGTTAATGGTGATATTCAGTAGATATAGGAAAAGGAGGATCAATGTCACTCATCAAGCTTGTGTTGTTGTAGAGTACAGTATAAGTAGTAATTTTAATAGTGTTTCATTCCTATTTTGATGCTATGAATGAAAGTAATGTTTGGTTTATTAAACTTGAAATGTTAATGGACAAACTACTTTCACATATCTATCTATCCCTTCGTGAGACTGAAAACTGAGCCACGTCACAGGGCTTTCCTTAAAGAATTAATGAGAAAAGTGAAGGGGCCTTGTTTGACCTTCTATGTAGACCACTTCTGAATGTGTGTGTGTGTGGTGTCTGTGTGTATGTATGAGGTGACCCACAAAATAATTGAAATATAGTAATGTTAGGGAATGTTCGCTTCGTACTCTTTCTGTTTCTCCTTGCCATGCTGTTACATCTCTTACCATCCTGTATCGCTTCACTTATAGACTAATATCCTCATCCACAAAATATTAATCTGTAAGCAAACAAGCTACAGAGAACTAAATACACTTAAAACGACATGGTTCTTTTTTACAGCATGCTTTCTCAACACATTACTCTTCTTTTACGAGTACTGAAGTAAACTATCTCAAAAATATATCTTTGCCAAGTTCTAAGACATGCATTCCCAAATATTAGTTTCCACAAGCTATATAAGTGGTCCTTTCAATGATTTCTTTCTCAGACGTTTCAAAATATACTTTTCCAAATGCTCCCTCTGCATGCACCTGTACGTGTCCTGATTCTAGTGTGCTTCGGCTTCCAAGCGCTGGTTTATTTTCTTTCCTTGATGAGCTTTGAGAGTGTATCATCTGATGTTTATTTTGCATTAGAGTTTAATCTTAAACCATTGTTGTTCCTCATGAGCAAGTATTCTCTCTCTCTCTCTCTCTCTCTCTCTCTCTCTCTCTCTCTCTCTCTCTCTCTCTCTCTCTCTCTCTCTCTCTCTCTCTCTCTCTCTCTCTCTCTCTCTCTCTCTCTCTCTCTCTCTCTCTCTCTCTCTCTCTCTCTCTTTTACCCAGTCCCTCAGTGACCTTGTCTCACTTAGCCTCATGTATTCTGGTTCATCTTCCTCTTGCAAAGGTTCAGTATTATCTATCTTATTTTTATCTTTTTTTTCTTTTTTTCCAGACCAACTTAATAGAGAACTGCATTCCGATCTTTATAAATGTTAAATATTTTCGAATTAATATATCTTAATAGTAGACAATCTCTCTCTCTCTCTCTCTCTCCCTCCGATACATTTTCTCTTCTCAGATTTTGCTCGTTTCGATTTCGTCATGTTTTTATTTCACAAAAGAAAAAGAAAATCATGGCAGGATGTGATACCGACAACGACATTAAGATGTAATAAAACAATGAACAATTTGTCTGTCTAGCCAGGCAATTTATTTTCAGCAAGTGAAAGAAGGAAGATAAACTTGTTTAGTCTGACAAGTTGTTTGCCAGGAAAGGTAAAAAACTGAAAAAAAGAGAGACGGGAGGAGAAGCACGGGAGAGGAGAGGGATTAGAAGGAGAAAAATAGTGTAGCAAGGGAAATTTGATGAAGGGAAGCGAGGGAGTGCAAATGGCAAGATGGAGAAAAAAAAATGGGAGAAGGGGGAGCTATAGATGGGGAGCAGAGCAATAAGGGAAAGCGAGGAAAAAATGTCAAGCTAATGGGGAGGCAGGCGGAGCGATGACGAGGGGAAAGAAGGGTAGAGAGTAAGGGAGTGCAGCAGAAGTAGGAGGGAGAGTGAGAACAATATTAATGGAGAGGAAGGGGAAAAAAATTACAAGAGAGAAAAAGGTTATACTTAATTCTCAAATCATCTTACTGCGTTACGGGGTATGGTATCAAAAATGTTTCCTTGCTCCTAAACATACACGATCAATTTTATCAGAAGCTAAACTAACATTGGATAAGTTAAGAGAAAACTACTGTAAGAATACACTATATTCTCGTACTGTCGTTGTGTGATAATAACTGTCATAATAAAAACTTTCTTATCTATAAAAGAATATATAATGTACAATGGTTTTCTTTGTCACTTGTCTCAATGTCACCTGAATGTCACATGTCCTTTCACCTCCACAATCAATCCTCACCACTCTCTTCCTTTCCGCAGGGCTGGAGGGAGCAGGAGCCTCGCAAGAAGGCAGCAAGGACCTCTACTGGTTCTAGTCTCGTCGTGACTTCCTATAGTGTGCGTCTCATCTATGAAAACCTACGATGAAGGCACGGCGAATGATGAATGGTGCGATGAAGATGAGGTGAAGAGGTGAGCGTATGGCATGTCTGCCACGTCTGAGTGCTATGTCGAACCTGCAGCGTGTGGCCGTTGGTGTGCTTATTACGCAGCACCAAGGAACAATGTCATTGTGGTAGATGACTAAGTGATGTAATGTAATGCTTAAACAATGTAAGTGATTTACATTAGAAAATTTATACAATTGCAGCCAAGGAAAGCGATGGCGTTTTGACTCCACAACCTGTGTGGCGCTGAACACATGCACTAGTTCCAAAGCAACAGTGATAAGGAGACAATGACACATTATTAACTTAAATGTGGGAAGATATTACAGTGAAACAAGATATATCATAAAGTGCAAATAGATACGTTGAGTGTGTTATCACTCTTGGTGGTGCATCGAAGCTTGCGAAGCGAACAATCTTTTTTTGAAAAGTAGGAAAAAGTGTATCATGGGAGGTATGTCCTTGAACAGACGGTACAAGTACAATAATGTTGTGATAACTCTGATAGGACTGTAACTTGAAAATGTTCGTGTATAAAAGAAAACAAAAAGAAAATACATAGATAGACAACATTTGGGTTCAGAGAAAGTTCTCAAATTATTAGAAGATAAACAAAACCTATAACGCAATGAAGAAAACAAAGGAACACAGTTACGATAGATGTGAACAAGAAAATATTACGGTGATGAGGATGACGTTAAAAGGTAGAAATGATGACGGCGTCGGCGTCGACGACGATGACAATGAATATCAGTGGTGATGACCGCAATTGTTCCATCAGTGGTGAAAAAAATTGTTGATTTTTCCTTTTTTTTTGGTGTAGGTAGCGTGGATATTGAACTCCATGCATATAATACTCAGAGCAAATGATATTTAAAGCCACACGAATTACGGTTGTTGAAATAATACAAATAGTACAAGCTGCGACAATGACTGAAAGACACTAAGCGAGACAAAACTGCGCAAAAACTAACATTAAATATCTACGCTAGAAAGAAGCTCAAACGAAATAGTAGACAAAGTAACACGGATGAAACACTTGTGTAATTCGTGGTAAGGAAAGCGGAACGGAAATCACGTGTCTGTCATACACTATCATAAGCGATAGACGGGTAATGAGGACTCGGTATAAGCCACGTCAGCACGGAAATCACTTTGACCTGCAGTAAAGGGTTTTTTTTTCTAAGAGGGCGAAGGGAGGGGAGAGATGTGCCTGAAGTTAACGCAGCGTGCAGGCGGACCCGTGTTTGTATTGGTGGCGGCGGCAGCGACCCACCACCGCTGCTTTCTCTACGATGTTTGTTTTCCTTCCTTCCACTTGCATATGAATTGTTATAATCACAAACGTAATAACTGTAAGCCATTTTTGTATGAAATGTGCATTGATTTGTAGGAATACTTGGCAATTCAAAATGGAGAACTTTAAATATACTTCAGAACTCTCTCTCTCTCTCTCTCTCTCTCTCTCTCTCTCTCTCTCTCTCTCTCTCTCTCTCTCTCTCTCTCTCTCTCTCTCTCTCTCTCTCTCTCTCTCTCTCTCTCTCTCTCTCTCTCTCTCTCTCTCTCTCTCTCTCTCTCTCTCTCTCTCTCTCATCTCTTTGCGAACATCAACGTGTGCATATTCAAGAGTCCTTTTAAATACTCGTGTGTGTGTGTGTGTGTGTGTGTGTGTGTGTGTGTGTGTGTGTGTGTGTGTGTGTGTGTGTGTGTGTGTGTGTGTGTGTGTGTGTGTGTGTGTGTGTGTGTGTGTGTGTGTGTGTGTGTGTGTGTGTGTGTGTATGTGTGTGTGTGTGTGTGTGTGTGTGTGTGTGTGTGTGTGTGTGTGTGTGTGTGAGTATGTGTGTGTGTGTGTGTGTGCAAGTATGTGTGTGTGAGAGTATATGTGTGTGTGACATGATAATGACGTGCTGATGCGATGACGTGATAATAAACACAAAAACTCAGTCCGCGGAGTTACTGCATTCACAAGCGAGGTGGTGACGACCCTGGCACTGTTAGCAGCTGGGGTCGTCTTGGCGTAGCTTTATCACGGTCACATTTGATTCTGTGAAGATACACGACTTTCTATCATTCTTACCTCCATCACCACAGCCACCACTAACACCACTCATTGTTGCTATGGCGAAAAGTCTTCTTGCATAAACTCCCTCTCATGACAATCAGTGCTAAGTCGTGAATGTAAAGGAATGGAGTCGCCAACTCGTAGATATTAACACCAAATCACTATTTTGGCAAGTACTGGTCCACCATCTTCTTTATAATTAAGGAAAACGATATTAAACAAGTGTTTTGTCAATCCCACTGACACCCCTCGCGAGGCTATACTGTTGTACATTGTCTATCTACGTATGTACAAAAATATTGTCAGAAACAGGAGTATTATGTTCGTTTTCCTTTTTTATTATCATGATGGGAACACAAAGGTGAATCTGAGTAACTCAAAGCAACGATGAATGGTGCCACGCGTCAACACAGCAGCGAGCGGCCAGGCACACTTGCAGGGTATTGAGCGACTCCTCCCTGCCCGGCATGAGGGCAGCGGATCGAGTGGCCCGTTTGTCTTGTCATCCTAGTGGTAATGGTTACTGTGGTGATGGAAAGGAGATGCAGGATGGTACGAGGCATATAGTATGACATGTCTGAAACTTACTTGGCTCTCAAAAATCAAATCAAGTCTTGCACAAAACAGAAAACGACGCAAAATATTTAGTCTTCCAAACTCAAAGGTCATCCATAAGATTAACAATTTTTTTTTTTTAACTGACGTGAATAAATCATATACAAACACGGCAAATCACGCAGCGCAGTACAATACTAATAACTACGAATAAGAACACAGTCTTTGAGGAGGATACTGTAATTATTTGTTCGAAGTTATAGTGGCTATTTCTCTATATATTTGTACATAGAAAGTGAGTGACATATAACATAGATACTGACTTCCATAACATGTGTTATTGAGCCCCGTGTACCTGTATATGTAGTGAGGCAAATATACATATAAATACTCCTTTGTTTTACGTGCAATGTAAACGTTTTCAATTCCCTATGTACCAGGTTATGCAATGGATTAATTTCACTGTTTCACTTTATCTTCGGTAACGTGTGTAAATACTGCTGACTTTTATTTCCTTTCCTTTCCTGACAATGTGGGCAAATTTTTGTCCCGTGAAATCTTTACTAATACAACCGAAGAAATTTTTCCATTCCATAGTCTAATGTTATTCTTTGATTAGACTCGTTTCAAGCCATTCCAAATAGTTATGTAATATCTTTATGTTCGGTCTCTGTGGCTGGACGGTGACCGTACACACTGGTGAGAGGCGTGCTGTGGCTGTGGCTGTGGCTGTGCACGCTTGGCTGCTGTCACGGTGACTGGCTGGATGCCACAATGACTCCCGTATCACTGCAATAATTGGCTGGTCACCATTCCGACTACCTGTCCAAAATGATGACTATCTAAACATCACAATGACTAATCCGCCGCTAAACATACTGAACATGTATCACAATAACTGATTTAATGTGAATGCAGCCAGTCAGTCAATGCCCTTCCCACTACTGTGACGGCTGGTGGGGAGTGGTTAGGTTACGGGGACAAGATGACGGGTGACGCATGACAGGTGGCCCCAAAGCCAGTAGCTGCACGTCTCGCATTGACTATTGCATATCCGACGGACAGCCTCTCTCTCTGTGTCTCAGCGCAGTACAAGCAAGCGCTTTGAACAACTTTAATCTAGGAATATATTAATTTGCAACAATTACTTTAAGTTGGTACTAATGAATTAATCTTTTTTTTTTCCACGTTTAAGAAATGTAATAAAATTGTTCGCCACTGTTATTGTTTCCTGTTACTTTCCACTTATCCCGAAATGTTCAGTTGCACCGATTATTTCACGGTTGTGTATTGCAAACTGATGAAATAAAACAACGTGATGACAGAAGGAACCAGTTTGTATTTCAAAGAAGGAAGAAATCTACGAATAAATTGGAAGTAAGAATGATTGTAGTAGTAGTAGTAATAGTAGTAGTAGTAGTAGTAGTAGTAGTAGTAGTAGTAGTAGTAGTAGTAGTAGTAGTAGAAATAGTAGTAGTAGTAGTAGAAGTAATAGCAGCAGCAGCAGGAGTGATAGTTGTAGTTGTAGTTTTATTCGTTGTTGTTGTTAATAGTAACTAATAATAATGATGATATTATAAAATTGATATTGATAATAATGATGATGATAATAATAATAATAATAATAATAATAATAATAATAATAATAATAATAATAATAATAATAATAATAATAGATAATAGTAATAATAGTAATAATAATAATAGCAGTAATGATAATAATAATGAAAATAACAAGAATTATATTATTATTATTTTTTTATTATTATTATTATTATTATTATTATTACTATTAGCAGTATTATCAGTATTATTACCAGTGTTATTATCATTATCATTGTTGCTATTTTCCTTTTCCTTATTTTTTTTTGTGGTTAGTATTAATATTATCATTATTATCATAACTATTTTTACTACCATTATTATGAGAAATAATGATACTCTAATTGTCATTTTCATTATCATTATCATTATCATTATCATCATTATCATTATTCCATTATCATTACTATAATTTTCATTATTATTATTATTATTATTAATATTATTAATATTATTAATATTATTATTATTATTATTATTATCATTACTATTATTACTATCACTAATCAAATTATCATTCTTATTATCACTATAATTAACAATACTATTACAACAACAACAGCATCAACAGTTCACACAACTTTCCCTCATCCCGGTATTTCGGGAAACTCATCCAACCTTCCACCTCACTGCCTGCCGCCCTCAGACACGTGCATCAGAACCTTCCACGTCAAACACAGTGCACCTGCTTCTTGACAACACACGCGGCTACATTACACACCCTTGCAGACACGTGGCGCTCACATTCTTGACACGATAACCTGCTTTAGTTACTATCTGTCATTCGTTTTAGAGTTACGTAATGCTGAGGCAACGTATTGGTACTTCCACATGTAGTACGGTTTTAGATTTTCTCGTAAGAATATGATATGGTGTTGATTGGAAACATATTACACTATTGATTATAAGTTTATGTATCCGTTATGCAAGTGCTTACAAACTAAAAGGTACTAAATTAATATACATATATATATATATATATATATATATATATATATATATATATATATATATATATATATATATATATATAGTTATGTGTATGGTGATTACGTCTATGAAACTATTGGGGTGGTTCAATTATAGTCCAATTGTAACCTTGAATGTGGCCTTAACAAACTGTGCCGCTGTGTCACAATGATGTTTGAGGTTGAACGTAAGTGGTACGGGAATCCCACTACTACTTCTACTACTACTAAAACTACTACTACTTCTTATAATAATACAACAACAACAACAACAACAACAACGACTACTACTACTACTACTACTACTACTGCAATTACTACAACTACAACAACAACAACTACTACTACTACTACTATAACAACTACTACTACTACTACTACTACTATTACTACTACTTGTAGTGGTAGTAGTAGCAGTAGTAGTAGTAGTAGTATTACTACTTTTACTACCACTACTACTAATAATAATAATAACAATAATAAAAATAATAATGATACTAATACTAATACTACTACTAATAATAATAATGATAATAATAATAACAATAATAATAATAATAATATTAATAATAGTATTAATAAAATAATAGTAATAAAAATAATAATAATGGCAACAATAATAATAATAATAATAATAATAATAATAATAATAATAATAATAATAATAATAATAAATACATAAATAAAATAATATAATAATAATAATAATAATAGTTACAATAATAATGGCAATAATGATAATAACAATAATAATTAATAATAATAATGGTAATAATGGTAATAATAATAATAATAATAATAATAATAATAGTAATAATAATAACAATAATAACAATAATAATAATAATAATAATAATAAAAATTATGATAATAGTAGTAATAATGATAGTAAAACTAATCATTATGCTACTAATACTAATACTAATACGAATACTAATACTAATACTACAACTACTACTACTTATAATACTACTAACACTTGTTCCCGTACTATTACTACCCCAATACTACTTCTATTACTACTACTATTACTATTGCTACTACTACTACTATTACTACTACTACTATTACTACTATTACTAGTATTACTATACTACTTCACAGTTAAAAGGTAAACACACATTAATGTAAAATTAATTTCCCGTAATAGATAAATATAAACAATTTATACAATTCACACAAAACAAAAACATTAGTGATAAAAACTACACCACCACCACACGGTTAGCCACACTGCTGTGAAAAATGAGCTTTATTGCTTTCAAAACTCAAAACCAAATTCCATTGAGAAAATTATAAAACTATTTGCAATGTCATTTCTCTGCATTAACCGGCTGACCAATTGGAGGAGGGATCGATAGAAGAAGCTCCGCCCTCCACTCGAAGACAACCAATCACGTGAGGCTCATGCGTACTGACTGCCCAGATCGTCATTACACCTCATGTCCATATAAATAAACTGACACGCGGACCTTCAGTCCAAAGATAGACTGTGCCAGGAAAACAAATGCATCGATGAACCATTGATCAAATCAGAGAAGTAAAATTTATGAACATACATGTCAGTCAACATATTCTTAGCTCACAACAAGGAACTTATAAAAATGTTCTTGCATATATACATATATATATATATATATATATATATATATATATATATATATATATATATATATATATATATACATATATGGTTTGTACTGGCGCAGAATGTAACTTTTGTCGCATCCTCCCTTTACCATTGAAGCCTTGGAGCAGCGGGGCGGCGTGGAGTGATGTGAGGGGGAGCAAGGAATTACAGGTCCGGTATTGCTGGGATTGGTTGAATGGACAGGGTGGATGACTGGGCGCAGGGAAAGGGTGACGGGAAGGGTGAAAACCACGGGAGATGGTGTAGGTTGAGGGACAGGGTGGAAGGGTAGAGTAAATGGACAGTGTGGATGGACAGGGTGGATGGACAGGGTGGACGGGCAGAGTGAGAGGCATGGTGGAAGGGAAAGGACAATTGATTACCACGTTACCTTCAAGTTTAATGGAACACTATAGGTCTATTACCCAAAAGCCCGCCCCTCAGCATCACACAAAGAGCCTCTCCCTCCTTCCTTCCACTCCATCCTCTACCTCTCCAGTCGGTATCACACAACATGCCTCTCCCTCACCCTTCACGCCCTGCCTCCTTACCCTTCCACACGATACCTTCAGCGCTACACTATTATAACCTCTTCCTATCCTATCCTCTCCTCTCCTCTCCTCTCCTCTCCTCTCCTCTCTTCTCCTCTCCTCTCCTTCCCTTTCTTCTCTTCTTGCCTCTCATCTCTTCTCTCCTAAGCCCGCACCACATAAATAACACGTTACTGAGTGTATAGACGTAGGAATGTATATAAAAGAATACATGAACAATCAGTTTGTGTGATGCATATATATTGTTTATCTGTAATGTGGTTGTTCGTCAGAAATTTAATCAAACTACATATATAAGGCCCCGTCATCCTGCCGCCTCAGTTACCATGACATGCTACTTCTGTACAGATGCTCCGGGAAGTGTGTGAAAAAAAGACTTTTCATATGCTTGAAAACAGAAAGACACTCAGATGGACAGACAGAGACAGAGACAGACAAACACATACATACATACATACATATAGACACACACACATACACACTCCTATATATCATCCTATAGATATTTAGTTTAATCCCATCTAAACACAGTATAAAAACACACATGGAACAAACATCGTGGTATTACATGAAACTATAATAACTAACAGTAAAGACAAGACATGCAACGTCCCGCTAGCCAGACTAAAGGCAACGACCACACATCCCAAGCCGCAGTCAGACGGAAGAAATCAAGGACCCAGACGCGGCACGGCATCTCCCCTTCTGTGTATAAGGTTCCCAGCCTCAGCAGCACGGTGAGCAGATTCAGAAACACATCATCAGCCGTCCGACCACTAACCACCATCACCACCATCCCAACCACTACTCCTAAAGCACCCATTAGCTCATCCCAACACACAGCACGAGAGAATAAAAGATACAGTGAAATAGATAACAAAAACAGATGCAAAATATCAACTATGAGTATAATAGAGAAGAGAATGTTTCAGGAAAGGACGTTTGGGTAACTTAAGAGAGAGACGCACTGTTGAGTTCGCTAGACCAGACCGAACCCTCGAGACCCAACTCCGGATATAAACAGAGGGTGACGGAGGGTCGTGTTGCGCGGCCGTGAATGACAGGGCGTGGCGGAGGAGAGGCGGGGACATGTTGTGTGGCAGTGGTGGTGGTGGTGGTGGTGGTGGTGGTAGATAATGATGTTGCTGGCCGCTGGTAATGGTGGCTTTCTTATTTCTGGTTTGTGGGGCGGTGGTGGTGGTGGTGGTGGTGGTGGTGGTGGTTAGGTTGGAGGTTTATATGTGGTACTGCAGGGAATAATGATGTTGGTGTTGTTGTTGTTGTTGTTGTTGTTGTTGTTGGTGGTGGTGGTGGTGGTGGTGGTGGTGGTGGTGGTGGTGGTGCTGGTGGTATAAAGATAATAAATGCGATGATTTGAACTAGTGGTAGTATAATGATACCTGCAGTGGAGGTGGTGGTGGTGGTGGTGGTGGTAGTGAGAAGGGGGTGAGATGATGGTGAATGGTTTGCACTAGCGGTAGAGATGACGGAATGCAAGACAGTAATAGTCACTTGAATAGATGGGATGACAATGCAGGGCGGGACTGAGACGGAGAGGGGAAGGGAAGAAAGGCTGTTGCAGTGATAATGATAGTGCTGGTGGTGGTGGTGGTGGTGGTTGGGAGGGAAAGAAGAAGAAGGGTAGGGGAGGCAGGTAGTTCACGTGTCATAAACTTCAATTAGCGAGTATTTTTGCCACTGACACTCCTCCCTATCATCTTCTGTCAGTCTTTACTTGCCATTCCCTCTTCCCCTCTCTCCCCCTCTCTTCTTCCATCTCTCCTTCCCTCTCTTCCTCCTTCCCACCCTCCCTCATTCACTCACGGTCGTCCATCCTGTTTCCCTTCCTACTCTCATCGCTTAAAATTACACTTTAATTTTTCTAAACTGTCGCTTCTTTTAGTTCCATATTTTTTTCTTCTTTTTTTGTCTTGCTGCTATATAGAGGTACAACTTTTTTTCTTCTACACTCATAGTCTTCTTTACTTGCTGCATCTTCTACGCTTGTCTCTTTCCCTCCCTAATAATTCTTCTACGGTACGTCCTCCCCTCTCCTTCCCATTACCTTCCCTCGAAACACTTTTCACACTGTTACCAGACCCCGTGGGAGTCGCGGCACTGATTAACCACTTAAACGGGAGAAGAAATGACCATACAATGCTACCAGATGAAAAATATATGTCTCGGGACTAACTTAAAGAGAGAGAGAGAGAGAGAGAGAGAGAGAGAGAGAGAGAGAGAGAGAGAGAGAGAGAGAGAGAGAGAGAGAGAGAGAGAGAGAGAGAGAGAGAGAGAGAGAGAGAGATTAGTCTAAGCATAAATACAAGGATAGGGTAAGTATTTCTATATATGTTGGTCCCTCACTTGCTACCATACCAGTATCACCAAGTATTAGCTACTGGTTACACTGTAAAATGTCGTGGTAATCACACGCAAACTATCTAGGAATAGATACTCCTACATCAACATAATCCTTGGGAAGTGAAAGGCTTACACGAGAGCGGCAGAGAATCATCCAACTTAAGTCATTTTATACACTTAAGGACGACTCTATATTAACAGGATCGTGTGTATATACAAACATGCTTACATACAGTAAATATTAATAGCAAGAGAAGTACGTAAGACATTGCATTAAAAAATTTATGTCTTTATGGTTTTATCGAGTCGGTTTTTTTTAGAAGTAATAGAGCATGCAAACGAATATATCACGAGAGAGATTTTCAGAGAAAGCTCATGAGTCTCAGTGTTGTTTTGAGAATACACTTTACCCTGAATCCACGTTATACGGAACCGCTTTACATTTACATTTGTCTTCAAAATAAATCATATATCTTAACATATCCAAAAACGTCACTTTTGTTGTTCTAATTTCAAGATGTCTGAAGATATAATAAATGGAAAAGCATACTTATAAAACTTCAGAATTGGACACCTCTTACTGCTATTATAAGCCAGGTTATGGTATATATAAGAAAGGAGCTGTAGACACTGAAACTGTACAATAAACATCCGTAGACTTTAACGCGAAAACAGATAATGGCGCTTGGTGGTGACGGCAACGCATGAATGAGTTGAGACAAGAAAGTAAGACACGGAGGTGAGGGAAGGGAATATTGTAGAGGCAGTAGTGAGTAGTGGTGGTGGTGATGGTGTGAAAAGGAAGAAATAAGGATGATGAATAAACAAATGGTAGCGAATGTAACATAAGAGATAGTTATGACAAGAGCCACATGGGAAAAAAGAAGATAGCACCAAATGGTTAGAACTTCATTTACGTGGATATAATCTGACAGAGACGTACAGCAGCGATAAATGTAACGTCGCATAAAAAAAAAAAAACATGAAAATGACAGCACTTGAAAAAGAAGACCAACAAAAAAAAAAGTATCATATCCAACCATTCACAAACTTCTTAATTTTAAATCCTTGATATCTTTATTACTTCTACTTTTTTTTTTTTTTATTTACAAAGACATCATCATTTGCTTTGGTTCATTCCCTTCCCTCTTCTATCTGTTCTTCCCTACGCCTGCCTCCTTCTCGCTTCCCTTCTCTCCTCTAATCTCTCTTCTTCCTACTCCTCTCGGCCGCTCACACTGGACTCTCCCTACCAGACCCGCTATAAGACTGATGGGGTCGTTAGGGTGAGTGAGTGGTGACATTCTCTCTCTCTCTCTCTCTCTCTCTCTCTCTCTCTCTCTCTCTCTCTCTCTCTCTCTCTCTCTCTCTCTCTCTCTCTCTCTCTCTCTCTCTGTTGACATTCCTCACCTTAATTGAAGCTCTTACAGCCTAAGTCTCAAATTTGTTCCGACACGATCTGCTTCAGGCGACTGATGAGGAGAGGGAGTCACACACACACACACACATACACACACACACACACACACACACACACACACACACACACACATACACACATACACACACACACACACACACACACACACACACACACACACACAAACACAAACACAAACACACGCACGCAAGCAACATTTGCAGTCACAAAAACATTTTACCCTTAAAGTTCACAAGACATGCATAAAAGAAATAGTAAATATAACCTTCCCAATCTCTCTCTCTCTCTCTCTCTCTCTCTCTCTCTATATATATATATATATATATATATATATATATATATATATATATATATATATATATATATATATATATATATATATATTGATTTATTTATCTATCTATCTATCTCTGTATCTCTTTTTTCTCTCTTGCTCTCGCTCTCTCTCTCTCTCTCTCTCTCTCTCTCTCTCTCTCTCTCTCTCTCTCTCTCTCTCTCTCTCTCTCTCTCTCTCTCTCTCTCTCTCTCTCTCTCTCTCTCTCTCAGTAAGAGGGTCGTGAGCGAGGTAATGACTCACATATATTAGTAAGAGCGAGCCTGTGTCAGAGAGAAAGAGAGGGAGAAAGAAAAAGAAAAAGAGAGAAAAAAAATGGAGGGACAAGAGATGAAGTGGTAAAATTTCTAAGAGATCAGGATTTATGATTGGGAAAGAAGAAGGAGAAAGGGAAAGAAAGAAAAAGAAAAAAGAGAAGAAAAAGAAAAAGGGAAATAAGAGGAACAAGAAAAAGAACAACACAAGAAGAAGAACAAGAACAAGATAATAAAGTGGTGCCCAAGGCCTAAAAGTTAAGAGCAAAAGAGGAGGAGGAGAAGAGGGAGTCACCTTTTCTCCTCCTCTTCCTCCTCTTCTTCCTCCTCCTCCCCTCCCTTTCTTTTTCTCTCAGGATACAACAAATGTGGAGACAGGTGTTACTTCCCCTCCGTCTCCTTTCCCCTTCTTCTTCTTCTCCTACTTCTCCTCCTCCTCCTTCTCCTCCTCCTCCTCCTCCTCCTCCTCCTCCTCCTCCTCTACTCTCCCTGCCACAACAGTCCCCTAGCGAACTCAAGAATGTCCACGGTTGCTGAGAAAGAAGTTTATCTATTGTTAACTTGAGAGAGAGAGAGAGAGAGAGAGAGAGAGAGAGAGAGAGAGAGAGAGAGAGAGAGAGAGAGAGAGAGAGAGAGAGAGAGAGAGAGAGAGAGAGAGAGAGAGAGAGAGAGAGAGAGAATCTATTCTTTTCTTCACGTCGGCGTATCTCTTACCTCATTCTCCTTAATTTCTTATTCCCCTTCTCTCTCTCTCTCTCTCTCTCTCTCTCTCTCTCTCTCTCTCTCTCTCTCTCTCTCTCTCTCTCTCTCTCTCTCTCTCTCTCTCTCTCTCTCTCTCTCTCTCTCTCTCTCTCTCTCTCTCTCTCCCTTTTTTATCTGTCTGTTTATCTATCTGCATTCGTCTCTATTTTCTATTCCTCTCCCTATTTCGTTCTAATTTAAGTGGTTCAAGGCGGTGAGAGCCAAGGTTGGAAGGAGAGTCACGGGATGATTATGCTGACAAGTTTGATGGTGGAGGGAAGGTGGGATGGGAAGTGGAAGAAAGACATAGGGAGGAGGAGGAGGGAGAGAAGAAAATAAAGAAGGAAGTGAATGGGCGTAAGGGCATAGGAGTGATTGCGAGAGGAGTAGGAATGGTCGCAGAGTTGATGGAGTGTTGAGGGAAACTATTATAAGGATTGAGAGTTGAGCAGAGCGTAGAGATGAGATTGGAACTGAAGGAGGAATGATGAAATGAATGGGAAAGTATAGGAGCGTGGTGATGAGGAAGATGAATGGAAGGTTAAAAAAGGTGTGATTCGCGTGTGGTGAGAAGTGTGGAAGAAAGTGGCAGAGGGTGAGGACCTAACCGAACATTGACACACAAGAGAAGACGGAATGACGGAAGGATCAGGAGATGAAGGGAAGAATTTTGTCACGTGGAGCCTGTGTAAAGAGCAGTGTAGTGTAAAATGAGGCACACACACACACAGGAAACACCATTAAACCATTTACTTTAATTATATATACTATGTACTATTTGAATTGAGTGAATAAGACCAGCAGAGGTCGCTTGAGAGTGTAAGCGTATGAGGTGCTGAGAAAGACATTCTGGCCTCGTATCCGCATGAGGTAGATTCCAGGTGGTGAGTTTTCCAGTTCTATTCTACGAGGTTGAGATGGTCGTAGCAAGAAGTGGTATAGCTTACTGTGAACCACCACACGAGAAGAACGCCGACGAGGGAGAGAAAGAAACTCTTCTACCCACCCCCCTCACACACACACACACACACACACACACACACACACACACCAAAGAAACATACTTGCCAACACACTAAAAACAGACGTGAAATCCTAGTGAAGTAAGAAGGGCATGAGTCACGAATATAAATAATGCGAGGACAGAATAACACGTTAGCGGTACACATACAGCATCATCCCCTAAAAGATATACAAAAAAATTACCAAAAAAAAAGTATAATCTCTGTCATCGAGAGAAGACGTAAACTATCTTGCCAACATTTTTTTTTCTCTCCTTATTCTTACATGAGAGAGGACGAAAGTTGTGACACTAACCGTCAACGCATGGTACCTTACTCATCACCACACCACTACGCTCGAATAAACAGTCCAGTCATAGCACTCCCCGATAATACGAGCTGTAAACTAATCTTGGTTTACGTTAATGACATAAATGTTTACACGGAGTCCCTAAAAGAGCCTGAAAACACTCTCAAAACAAGAGTAAAAACAGCGGGTAACAAGCGTAGCGGAGGGGAAAATTATTCGTACTGACGGAGGGGTGGACCCGAGGGAGAGTTTAGAGAGATCGAGAGAGAGTGTCAGAGAGAGAGAGAGAGAGAGAGAGAGAGAGAGAGAGAGTGTGTGTGTGTGTGTGTGTGTATACCAGTTACAATTTAATCCCGAGTGAGCTTGTACTACTCAACATGTCTTATGTCTTATGCGACTGACCATAAACACATTCAATTACACCGATGTATAAAACTAGATATATATATAATAGAAGACAAAATTATTACGTGGAAACAGAATTAGGGAGGTATTTGAAAAGCGAAATTCACACTTTCAAGATAAATACATACACGCACATGCACACACACACACACACACACACACACACACACACACACACACACACACACACACACACACACACACAACTGACACACAGATAAATAGATAGATAGATAGATAGATAGATACATTAATAGATAGATAGATATAGATAAAGAGTGAAGGAGAAAGAGAAAATGGGGAGTGAAACAATAACGACAATAGATAACACACTTTCACAGGATAAAAAAACAACAGGAAGTAGAAAAAAAAATAAATAAATAAATAAAAATAAGAAAATGAGGAGTAAAGGAGAAAATGAATTAAAAACAAGATGGAGCAGGAGAATGAGGGAAAGGAGCAACAGGAGGCAAGCAGGCGGGCAGGCGGAGGTGACTAAAGGGCAACAACTCATGTTAAAGAGGTCGGGTTTCCGCTTTTATGTGTCTGTGCCGCCGGGTCGTCGCGTTCGGGGCGAGAAGGTGCACGAGGGAAGCCCAGCCACCTGGTAATTTACTCGTCTTTATTGGCATTAAATCTACTTCTTAGGAGGAGCGTCCAGTGGATGTTTATTTATATTCCAAGGAGGACGAGCTAATCAGGGGAGCGAGGTGTGCAGGCGCTCGGGTGCGGTAAGGAGGGGTGGAGGAGGGAAGGTGAAGTAATAAAGAAGGAGGAGGAGGAGGAGGAGGAGGAGGAGGAGGAGGAGGAGGAGGAGGAGGAGGAGGAGGAGGAGGAGGAGAGTAAAGAGAGGAGAAACGTGTGCTGTAGAGTAGAGAAAGGAAGGGATGAAAAGATGAAACTTAGAAAGGACAAAGGTTGGATAATAAAATATCGTGGATGAGAAAGGCAAACGTATTCAGAAGAGAGAAGAGAATTGAAAAGGAAGAGACAAGGGTCGTAAGAAAGAAAGGATAATAACAAAAGGAAGGCGGGAGAAGGAAGAGGGAAGTAAGAAAATGAGCAAACAGCAGGATGTGTAATTAACCGGAACAAAAAAATGAAGAGCGGAGGAAGTGTAGTGACATAGCACAGCGACGTGCAATACAAGATCATTGACATTACAACTGAATAATGAAAGGAAGCCACTAATGAAGAGCGGTGTTAAAGTTCAAAAGTGAATTAGACGTAATTTCTCCTTATTACAAATACATTTCCTTTGTATTTAGACTCTCAAAAAAAAAAAGACATCTCATCCCTTCTTAACATAAATAAAGAAGAAAAAAAACTGGTAATAGCTCTGCACCAAATTATATACTAGTTCACTATATGAATGCACATTTTCACCTCATCTTTATGTAATTTGAAAGCAGACAAATTGCTCTGTTTGTACCTAAAACACTAATAATAAGGGAAATGATGTTGATGGTGGGAAGGAAACAAACGTGTTTTCTCACTTTTCTTTCTTCCTATCAGAGAAACAAAATTCAAAACTAATTCAGCTTTGCATTTGTTACTAGACAATGACATGTTGGCAGTTTTTTTTTACGCGTCCGTGTCCACTCTTTTAAAATATGTATCCGATGATATTAAAACTACACCTCATCCGTTAAACTATAATATTTTCTATCATCTGTGACAACGCGGCATTTTTCAGGAATACAATGACAATAATGAAACGGGAAGGTAATGGATAAAGGGAAGAATAAGGGGAAGGAAATATTTTTTCTTTTAATGAGTTTATATTCATATATAAAAACCAACCACCTATTCTACCTTTACACAATAACATAGCTTGTTAACGCAAGAAAAAGGTACAGCGGACCACCTGCCACCTGTCTTTATTGCTATACACTATCTTCCCAAACACATTTCTTCTGTTCTAAACTTTTCTTTCAACCCTTATGTCTACTGTTCTATTGTTAGGTTCGAGTAGGACGAGGGAAACAAGTTAGCTGGATGGAGCCGTGCCGTTTACTGACCCAGGTGCTCCTACAGTTTCAGTTTCTGTTTCCGATCTTACCAGTTGGGTGAAATAATTTAATGTAGTTTTTACTTTACTTCTGAGGCAAAACTTTCAGTGAGATGCCTAAGAGAAGAGGCGTGGCAGCTAACTGTCAATACGTGTCCCAGAACACACACATTGTTACAAAGCTCAAAAATTGATTGATGAAGTTAAAATGAAAACAAAAGGACGTAATAAAAGCTTTAATCATTCGGTGAGGCAGCGAGTGAAGTGCACGCAATGGTGTGGAAAATAGGAAGGTTTGTGAGCACAGAAATGACTGACGACGAGGTGATTAACAAGACAACGGCCACACACTTTATTTAATAGCACATTTGCCTCAACCCTGAAACTAATCTACGTGATAGCAGTGGTGGTGGTGGTGGTTGTGGTTGTGGTTGTGGTGGTGGTGGTGGTGGTGGTGGTGGTGGGGAATGTTTCCTTGTTAGCAGCACAGGAGAACAGGCACGCCACCGGCAGCCGGTAATGTATTATTACACATACGGGTCACACTTTGTGTTTAATGGCCCAAATGATTTGATGTGATACTTTTTTTTTTTCTCTTCCCAGCAAAAATATCCAGTAACAGTAACTATTTTTTCAAATTTTCAGATTCATTAATTTTATCTTATTTAACTTATTACTTTTATCACAACTCTTCCCCTCACAAGCCCACACTTGCTTGATAGCTTTCCTGGATACCTCATTCACCGCCACGGGTACTGCCTACCCTCGACTCGCAACCAGCTGCTTCTGGTAAACATCGGCGAAGCACATCAGCTTCAGCGCGCACTTGTATGAATATAATCATGTATAGGTATATTTTTGTGTGTGTGTGTGTGTGTGTGTGTGTGTGTGTGTGTGTGTGTGTGTGTGTGTGTGTGTGTGTGTGTGTGTGTGTGTGTGTGTGTGTGTGTGTGTGTGTGTGTGTGTGTTTAAAGTGTTCTACACATACCTTATCATCGCATACCTGACAAGCGAAAAATTAACGAAGTCAGTAATTACGAATATTCTTCTGAGCCTGCATCGCCACGGACGCTGCCTCAATGCACAGTTCCGCATCAATCGTAATGTTGCGCGTAAACATATGACGATAACGAAGAGCTACAACTGAGCATGGCACGTTAAATCGACACTAACTGAGATACTGCCTAGAAAATAAAACAAAATATAAAAATAAATTAAAATATAACAAGATATAGATCAAACAAATCAGTATCATGCATGACAGAAAAAAAAATATACAAAAAAACATAACTAATTTTAAAATGTATTTACCATCATAATATATTTTCCATCAACAAAACCTTAAACATTACCTACAGGATCGTGTTTTGCAATTTGTTCTAAGCGCATATATGGTGTATCATTGAATATCATCTTTACACGCGTCATTACGGCCTAGATTAAGTCTGCGTAGCTGCGTCAGGCCGATCACAGTGACGAGGTACTACGCAAAACCTTGGGCCAGCAGCCTTGACACCCTATATTAGGTTGGCGCCTCTCAACCCAACAAAAAATTAAACAGCTAAATTGGTGTCGATCATTTTACGTAACATCCAGTTTAATGCACATGATAAAGATACATGAATTGCTAACCTAGTCTTCGTTATGACAATCAGTCAACACGAAAAAAGTATAAGCATCGACTTAAAAGGCTTAGGAATGTAATGCTCGTGGCCTACTAGTACTTCATCTTACGAGGACGGGTGGCCGGTCGTCTGTGTCATTGCTGCTCAAACGACTCTTGGAAAAAACGTCATTTTTTTCGTATAATTGAAAATTTATTTGAATTTCTGAAAGATAAGTGAAGGGTTATGGGAGAAGGATAAGAGGAGTGAGCGGATTGTGAGGGGAGTGTGAGGGGAGTGTGATGGGAGTGTGATGGGAGCGGGAGAAATGTGAGAGGGAGATTGAGGGCAGTACAGGGGAAGGGTGAGGGGAGCGTAGCAGTGTGTGTGATGGGTAGAGTGAGGAGAGAGTGAGGGGTAGAGTGTGAGGGGGCTGCCAGGTAGTGTAAGGGCGACAGCTGGTCAGGGGCCAGCAGGAGGGAAGGAGAGGGGAACGCAGTCCACTTCATGCTATTTTGGTACTCCGTTGTCTCTCGCAGCTCGTGTGTGTGTGTGTGTGTGTGTGTGTGTGTGTGTGTGTGTGTGTGTGTATGCAGGAACGTTCATCATTCATAACGTGTACTTGGTGTCCCGCAGGCAGAGTATCTTTTTTATTGCCCTTGGTACCCTTCAGCACAAAGCCACAGCCTCCGGTCAGTGCCTTGCGGGAGCCACCAAACCCACCCGCCGGACCCACTATACTCTGGCCTCCCCTCACCCAACACTCCAACCCTTTACTGTGAACTCAACAAAGAGAATATAAATTAACCCAAAAGGTTTCAAATTTTGAGAGATCAAACAAAGGGACATTTGGAGAATAATTATTCATCCCAGACAGACTCCATATTCCCTGTGATTCTTGAAGTTATTATATGACTTTCGTTCTACTGTCTAGAGTATCCTGAGGGTTTGGCATTATATCGCTCCATGTTCTGCCAAATGACCTGTGTTCCTTATCATCGCCATGGGATTGGTTATAAACTGCATTCCAGGTTGTGGTTATGCGAGTCCAGTGAAGTTTGGTGGTAAACAATTACACTGCAACCACAGCACACTTTTTGTAAAAATTTATGCATACATGCACACTACCACAAACAGATATATGATATATATATATATATATATATATATATATATATATATATATATATATATATATATATATATATACATACCTATATATATACATACCTATATATATATATATATATATATATATATATATATATATATATATATATATATATATACATATATATATATATATATATATATATATATATATATATATATATATATATATATATACTATATATATATATATATATATATATATATATATATATATATATATATATATATATATATATATACATACCTATATATATATATATATATATATATATATATATATATATATATATATATATATATACATACCTATATATATATATATATATATATATATATATATATATATATATATATATACTATATATATATATATATATATATATATATATATATATATATATATATATATATATATATATATATACCTATATATATATATATATATATATATATATATATATATATATATATATATACATACATATATATATATATATATATATATATATATATATATATATATATATATATATATATATATATATATATATATATATATATATATATACTATATATATATATATATATATATATATATATATATATATATACATATATATATATATATATATATATATATATATATATACATACATATATATATATATATATACATATATATATATATACATATATATATATATATATATATATATATATATATATATATATATATATACATATATACATATATACATATATATATATACATATATATATATATATATATATATATATATATATATATATATATATATATATATATATATATATATATATATATATATATATATATATATATATATATATATATATATATATACATATATATATATATATATATATATATATATATATATATATATACATATATACATATATATATATATATATATATATATATATATACATATATACATATATATATATATATATATATATATATATATATATATATATATATATATATATATATATGAAGATAGATAGATAATGTAGGAACATTTAAGTTGTCTCTATCCTTGATTTCGAATATGAATATCCGGAGTTTTTTTTCGTGGTAAAGCTTGAGAAATCTTCACCAACATTTTTGTTTGTTGTGCCTCCATTTGTAACGGTTTCCAAACTGATTCAGTGCTAGCAGTACAGCCAGAGTGTTAGTGATTGTCAAAGGCAATACATTTTCTCGTATAAGTTAGTAATGCGATAAATAAATGTGACGTGGTTTATATTTAATGGTCGCTGTAATATGTTCATGAAAGATGGTAAATACCCTTGGTTTATTTTACTTCCCTCTTATGTGATTTTTCTTGATTTTTTTATTTATTAATTATGTTTTCTACCTATGACTATGGTTCAGTTTCATGTTGGTTATAAAAACATTTTTATTTACATTATTCCAAACAGAATAGATTATTTGCTAAATACAGTTATTTTGTTTATTGCCTTAGTATATAAACAATAAATTTTCGTTGTAATCTAAAAATAAAGCAATCGCAACAGATCACCCTTGTGTCCACAGTACACAGGGATTAATATGAACTGCATCGGTCTTGCAGCCTTTTAACAATGCATCTGCTTCGGTTTCTGCGAAGTTAATAGATACCTCACATAAGATTACGTCGTGCAGCCAAATGTTCACTAATGCTTGGCTACAAAAATATATTTCCTGTATTACCGTAATACCTGTGCAGCCGCTAAGGCCAGACAAAGGTGATCCCCACGCCAGGAACCATCTTAAAGAAAATGTGCAGCCACCTGGAGCCTTGACTAACCATTCGTGATGTCAGACTCATGTCAAGTCACCTCCAATTATAAGACAGGTGTGCAGGTGTGGTGGTGGTAGGCTGGCGGGTTCTAAAATATTTATGTTTGAATGTTGACACCTCAGGGGTCTCAGGCATGGTAAAAATCATGACAACCATAAAGATACTAATAATAATCTCTATCAATCTATATACCTGGTTTATATCCTCATTAAAAGATGGTAGCCAAAACAAGGCATTAATAATTCAAGGAGACTTTACTTTCCAATCCTCTTCTGCACCTTCTCTTTTCTTAGGAGATAATACCGAGTAGGGGCTTCCCAGACCTCTACCTCTGTCCCTTTGTGTCACTTTTTACGATCGACAGGAAACACGATGGTAGTATTCTTGCAGACCACACCACCCACCGGGTTAAATAGTTTACGGATATGAAATGATTTAATTAACATAGGAAATTATACAAATAATAATGATAATAATTATAATTATCATAATATCAATAATAACAATAATAATAATAGTAATAATAATAGTAATGATAATAATAATAATAATAATAATAATAATAATAATAATAATAATCATTATTATTATTATTATTATTATCATTATTATTATTTAGCTATTTCAACAACTTTATATTCGTCTTGATTTCTATTTATAAAGAAATATTTAGTTCACTTTCATGTTCAAGTGACTCTCTTTAACAGGTGTAGCTTTGCAAACCACACAAGATCAATAATACTTAGATTTCCTCGGCCTTAACTTCATTAACAAATTAACAAGAGTTCTCCGCTTCACGCTTCATGCTTCACTCGCCCTGCAGGTGTGTGTGTGTGTGTGTGTGTGTGTGTGTGTGTGTGTGTGTGTGTGTGTGTGTGTGTGTGTGTGTGTGTGTGTGTGTGTGTGTGTGTATGTGTGTGTGTGTGTGTGTGTGTGTGTGTGTGTGTGTGTGTGTGTGTGTGTGTGTGTGTGTGTGTGTGTGTGTGTGTGTGTGTGTTAAAGCTGTAACAGTAGGTATGTCTCGTAAAAGTATAATTTGGAATGATGGTCTAAGAATGTGCCATTAAAATACACATAATGATGACGTTTAAATGTTAGCACAGCACCTTACAAAACCAAAGTTGAGTCTAAATCATTACTTTACAATTCTAAAGTGATGGACTTCACAATAATTTTTTTTCGTTATAAGTGTGTGTGTGTGTGTGTGTGTGTGTGTGTGTGTGTGTGTGTGTGCGCGCGCGCGCTAAAGGTTCATTATTCAGTACTCGCTCCATGTTCAACCCTTTTCTTGTCTTTAACATAATTTATAAAAGTTTCTTTTTCTCAACTTTATAAGTGAATATTTTGCAGTGTCCTAGTCGTTCAGCTGCGCACCTCTGAAGGTTGACCCAAAAGGTTAACTCAGACTTGTTGATGGAGCAACTGTCCACGTTAGATCACATGCGGCCACACACCGGCACCTCATTCTTTGGGTGATTCGTGAACCTTGTATCCAGCACAGATGTAGTGACATATGTTCAGTTAAACATTCATATCTGGGTAAACTTGGTGACAAATGACACCGTTTTGTACATTTTCGTGTTACTTATTAACTATAAACCTTTAAAGCCAGCAATATTCAACAGAAACGTCATAAACAAGACCACATTCAACACCTGAGGCAGTCAAGAACATGGATCACTTCCTTATCTCACGTCTACATCTTGCGTGTTGGAGGCATGCAGACACATCATTCCTCAGTGACGGGGAGACCTAACGGTACACAGCTTTCTTGCATCGCTCTTGTCTTGACCTTCCCAAGCCGGCCAGTGACGCTCATACATCATCCTTCGTATCTGGTCCCCATAAAGTGACTTATCCTGTAAACTCTCCGGGCATTCATGGCTCCTCTATTGTTCCCGCGGGATGGCAGACGCTTGTTGCAACTGCACATAAATGTTCACCGCTGACTGTTGTGCGAATCCGAGCGACTCGTTTGACGGGCAGGAGGGGGTTGACACACGATGTCATGACCTCTTATCCAGGTTTTCAGATGACTGGCCTCTCAGGGTAGTAAGCCTTTACCACGATGCCGTAGTGTTCAGATCCACTGCCGCAGTCTTGAACAATTCATCCATTCCTTTATGGCACACAGTCACTGCATACTTCAGGTTACCAGTTTATGCGTCCTTAGTACCACACAAGGTAGTTCAATACCGACCAGCCTCAAAATGGACAGTCCTTTCAATCTCGGCCTCAATACGTCTCATCTCTACTGGCACATCTCCACGCTTCCAGGTTTTCTTTCCATCATTATAATTTCATCTGCTTCTTGCTTCTTTTGTACCCTAATGTTGCTCCTCACTAGTGCAGCCCCAAGACCGTTAAGTCGTGGTGACGGCGAGACGTTGCCTTCCGTGCAAGATATCATATTAGTTAATTTAGAAAAAAACATATATATTTCCCAATGTAATGGATTCACTACACTTTAAAGAATAGCTACCATTACTACAATGAAGGAAAAAATTTACGGGGGTAAAAAAAAACCTGCTGCTTCCTCAGACGTTGCTTTCGTTTTCAGCATAAACTTTGGCAGATAAAATGAGTTAGTAAAGTCATATAAATTCCCAACGTCCTTCAATCATACATTTCTGACCAGTGTTTGATTATTTAGTGATTAGGAACTTTTACGAACTTTTAAACATGAATGGTGTTTGGAGACATTTCCTGCGCCATGTCGTTCAAATATAATGGAAATAACTACTTAAAGAAGCTGGTGGAGTTTCATTTTCGTATTTGACCTTAATATATTAGGTCACAGGTCAAACACGACTATAACCTATAACATCTATTGGTTAAATCCTCAAATAAGAAATGAAATAGTTACGTCTCTCTAAGTCTTTTTTTCACACTCAATTACCCGAACACCACTGAATCATTTTCTCTTTGATATTGAATTACAAACGTAACATAAAAATGACGTTCGTGCAGCAAAGAGCGAGTAAAACACAGTGCCAGAAGTGTACCAGAAGTGTGCTCGTGACATCACCTCTATTTCAACATCCTTTGTGGACTCTCTAAAACGTGAACTTCCTCAGCACTTCTCAGCTTACCCAATCCCACCCTAAACATCATCCCAGTTAACCCAATTTCACTCTCAACATCATCACAGCTTATCAAATCCCATCCTAAACATCATCTCAGCCTACCCATTCTCCCCAAAAATATTAACTCAGCCTTAACATCCCCACTCAGCATGATCTCTGATGTTTTATATTTCTTTTCAATACGGTTTTTCCATTTTTCCCAATCCCACTCAACACTTTCCACTCGAACTCAAGAGCTTCTTCTCTGCTTCTCAGTCCCCACTCAACCAATATAGCTGCTGCTCCTCCGCGACCGATATCATCACCTCCTCTTCTTAGTCGCTTCTTTGGGAGAGCCATAAAAGTGTGGGTGTCATGGCCAAGGGGGAAAATAAGGGAACTTTAGCCAGATTTATGAGGGCGTGAGTGACGTCTGACTGTTACGTAGATCCGTTTGAATGGCTGCAAGGGGAGCTCTCTCTCTCTCTCTCTCTCTCTCTCTCTCTCTCTCTCTCTCTCTCTCTCTCTCTCTCTCTCTCTCTCTCTCTCTCTCGTATAACTATCGCTTCCATCTTTTTTCCTACTCTGCTTGTGAAAGAGGAAGCGACTGACATGTATTCACAATAAAACAAGTGAATGAAAGCATTGCGCTGCCCACTGACGCTCAATAAAAGCTGCAGAGAAATGCCGTATCCGATAATGACAGACGATAAGGCACAAGGTAATAATAGACTCGCTGGTCGGGTACGTACGTGTGTGCGCGTGTGTGTGGAGGTGTTGAGAGGAGCAGCAGCAGGAGGACGAGAAAGAACAGCGAGGGAATGAAGGGAGGATGATGGTCAAGGGAATTATTTGAAGGGTAAATGGAGTAGGTTGGTATATTTCGATTGTCATTGTATGTGTAAATAATATTGTGTTGTATTGAATGTAATTATGTGTGGTGTTGTGGTGTGATGTGGTATAGTGTTAGGGTGTGGTGTGGTTTAGTGTGATGTGGTGTGGTGTTGTGAGGCTGGGTAAGGAAGCACAAACAAAGGGAGATGGTCAGAACTGTGCACTTCACCGTAGACTTGCATCATCCTCTTCGCTTTCGTCATCTCCCTCGCCTTCCTTATCTCACATATTCATTATCACCTATAGGGGAGAGGCGATAAGCCGGGCGAGAACACCACCACCACCACCACCGCCACTAACTGATACGAACACTTCAGTACAAGTGATTTATAACAACCTTGGCCTTTCTAAACAATGATTGAATGGAACTTTATGGTTGAGGTTCATGTTGATGGGATTTTATGAGGTTGTGATGCATGGTGTTGTCAGGAAGTTGCTAAAAAAAATATAAAAAAAAAGCACGTGTAAGATATAACCTCTCATTTAACTTCTTTGGTGGAAGTAATAATAATGTAAATAATAATGAGGATGATAATAATAATAATAATGATAATAATAATAATAATAATGACAATAGTAATAGAAGAACAAGAACAAGAAGAACAAGAAGAACAAAAAGAACAAGAACAAAAAGTAGTCAGGAAAGAGAACAAAGAAGAAAAAACTAACAGCAAAACAAATGAGAGAGAGAGAGGAAAAAAATGCGCACACACACACACACACACACACACACACACACACACACACACACACACACCTTGACAACACACAGGTAACACGCATCCACGGGCGACGATCATACAGTCATCATTACCTATGGGATGAAAATAACATAACGGCGTCAATATAAACACAAAGAATAACCATAAAGAAAAGAAAAAAAAAATCAAACAGACATCATTACAAACATTCTCAATACACTATGATAACAAAAAAAGAGAAACATCACATATAAGACAAAATATATAAATGTTACAAAAAAACAACTGCACAGGTAGAGAGACAGACGGAATAAGACTAAGAAAAAAAATCGTGATAGCAGGATAATAAACAGACAATCTTTGCCATTTAGCAAGAATGTGAGGGAAGGGCAGCAGGCGCCTTAATAAGGGAAATGTGAGAGAGATATACTGTTTACAAGGAGAAAGTTGAATTTATATGATTGATGGAAGGAAGGGAGGAGAGAGAGACAAAGAGAGAGAGAGAGAGAGAGAGAGAGAGAGAGAGAGAGAGAGAGAGAGAGAGAGAGAGAGAGAGAGAGAGAGAGAGAGAGAGAAAAACGTCAGTAAAAGAGTGGGAGGTAGGGAGGAAGAGAGGAGATTAAGGAGAGAGACAGTGTACAAATATGCTAATATGTTGACACTAACTGCGCCAAGACGTAAGCCACTCTGCTTATTATATGGGAGAACGAGAGGGAAGGAAAAGGGAAGAGAGGGAGGAAAGGAGGGAAGAAGGGAAGGAGTGAGGGAGGGAGCAGGAGAGGGAGCAGAGCAGGGCAGGAAAGGAAAGGAAAATTAAGGAACTGGAGGAGGAGGAGGAGGAGGAGGAGGAGGAGGAGGAGGAGGAGGAGGAGGAGGATATTTAAGAAAGAGGAGAAAGGGGGAAGGTTGTCGGGTTGCACATATTATCATACTTAATGAGAGAGAGAAGAAAAAAAAAAAGAGAGATACAGAGACAGAAAGAGACAAGAAACAGATACAGACAGACAAACACAAACAGATAGACAGACACACACACTTACCAAGAACCAAACAGACAATAAAGATAGAGAATGCAGGACTCTCTCTCTCTCTCTCTCTCTCTCTCTCTCTCTCTCTCTCTCTCTCTCTCTCTCTCTCTCTCTCTCTCTCTCTCTCTCTCTCTCTCTCTCATCTTCACCTCTCATTTGGCTTCAGCTCTCAGGTAAGACATAAAACCCAAAATAAAACTCAGGTCTCCCCTTCCCCTTTACCTCTAGCCTCCCCTTTCCTTCCCCCTTTCCCCTTTCCTTCCCTCACCCTCAACAACAGCATCACTCCCCTCCTCCGCTACTCCCCCACCACCACCACAACCCGTGTCACCTCCCGTCCTTGCCTTGCCATCTCTCCCCTCCCCACCTACCCTCCCCTTACCTAGGTCAGCTGATCACTGTTTGGTAACACTTTTTTTCTTCTTAACGCGGAAATTCCCTTCTAGCAAGACAGAGAGAGAGAGAGAGAGAGAGGAGAGAGAGAGAGAGAGAGAGAGAGAGAGAGAGAGAGAGAGAGAGAGAGACAGAGAGACCATAATATGACCGCCAACCAACACTATTTTTAGGAACTGTCCAAATGATTCACTCTGGCTACCTATTTATCTATTTATCCATACGTCTTCCCGCCTGCTCGTCCATCTACACGCCTGTCCCTTCATCCTTCCCTATCCCTTCATCTACGTATGCGTCAAGGATAAGATCAATGTCACCATCGTCCTGTACAGTCCCATGACACTTACTGTATTTACTCGCAATAATATACCTCATTCAACTTAGCCAATAACCTCCTCCTCCTCCTCCACCTCTTCTCTTTGATCATATAGTGTAGCTTAGTATAAAGAGTTTCGTAATGGTCAATAGATCTACTGCTGTTTGTTATTCATTTGTGTTCTTGTCTGCCATCCTTCTGCTCCTCCTCCTCTTCCTCCTCCTCCTCCTCCTCCTTCTCCTCCTCCTCCTCCTCTTCCTCCTTATAAGAACATATATAGCATGACAGTGTAGATCAACGTTTTATTTCATGAAATTTATCACAGTGACGAAATGATTTTAAAGAATATGTGTTGGTGTAAGGAAATAAACGAGAAAGAGAAGGAAAACATTAATGGACAGAAAAATAACACATAAAAGAGTTCTTATAGATTTAACGAAATAGTTTAATTGATCATATTTTCCTGTTTGTTTGTGTTCAGGGTTTGCGAGGCCTAGTGCGTATCGCATGACTTGACTTGACTTGCCACTTCCGACGTTACAACCAGGTCATTCTGGGTCACTCCTTGGCCCGCAGCGAGTCAGGTCAGGCGGGGGTTGGGAGGGTTTAAGGTAATGAATAAGCAAAAGGTGAAAGGGAAGGGAATGGAGACGGAGGGAAGGGAGAAAGGAGGGAGGAAGATAAATGACGACAGATAAGAAGGAGTAAGAATATTAAAAGGAACACAACCAACAGTAAAGTAAAGGTTAGGAGGGAAAAAATAACGACATACATAAAGAAAAAGAAAAAATACTCAATTATACCAGCTAAAATCATATAACAAATCTGCACAGATTGAAACGCACGCACCCAAACACACACACACACACACACACACACACACACACACACACACACACACACACACACACACACACACACACACACACACACACACACACAGTGGCTATATTTACACTGTTCATAATTCATAGTGTTACACAAACTAAACAGCCACACTAGGACATGACCGCCCATTAGATGCCTTATAAGCAGCTGATGCATAAACAAAATCACTGAAACAACTAACAGCCTTTTTTTATTATGACCATCATTGAACAAAATTGTTTTCCACACAATTTCGGTGCTGTTTAAGGCTTATGGCGCAGTGCCCCACTGACTCGTGGGAAGTCCAGTAAGTAAAACAGTAAAAAAGAAGTAATCGGATGCGCGGTATGCCAGGCGCGCACCACCTCCCCGCACTTGGAAAATCGATGTCTCTGAAAGCTTCCGTCATCAGCCATACGAGGTGAGCCCGTGGGTGGGAGTCACAGTGGACTGCTGGGTGGTCGAAACCTCAAAGCGCTGCTACCGCGTGTCGTCCGCCGCGTTGTCCAGCGTGTCACCAACGATGGTTAGCAGAGCAACTCCCACGAGCAGCATTCCTCGGAGCTTTATCAGAACGGCGACTGAATATCGTAACGTAGCGTTGCTTCCATTCCATTACTGCTCAGCTTCATGCATACTTATGTGTGTGCGTGTGTGTGTATATATATGTATACATAAATATTCAGCCAACATTCTTGAAGGAAGAACAGAGACATGTGATAAGGAAATTAATGGACGACTATGGATGTCTACAGGTATAAAAAGTATGCCAGGAAGGTTGCACACAAGACACACAAATCCACGGCAGTGTTGTATAGATGGACGAGCACCTTGTAGAGGATTGTTACACTGCGGCCACTTAAGCCCCGCAGAGAGGAAGGACCCAGATACCGACTCACTCTTTCTGCCTCTAAAGCTTAGTATTTGTACCGCAGAAAAGAATTAAAAGACAGAATAAACAAATGCCAGTAGCATCATCGGCTTACTAGGAGGATTTCGTACCCAAAACTACCCCCTCCCCCCTTCTCTCTCTCTCTCTCTCTCTCTCTCTCTCTCTCTCTCTCTCTCTCTCTCTCTCTCTCTCTCTCTCTCTCTCTCTCTCTCTTTCTCTCTCTCTCTCCGACCTTCCTTCAGCGTTCAATTAATGGTTGTATAATCCTCACCACACTCCCTTGGTTCTTAGTGTTGTGGTTTGCTCCCGCCATTGTGCGACGCAAGACACACGCATTAAAAGGTCTGTCTGTATCCGCTGCTGCTGTAAATATCGTCCTCTCAGATAAAGCAACATTACCTCCACCTATAATACAGGTGTTGTAATCATTATTCTGATGATTAAACGATAAAACAATAATAATGATGATAATGATAACGATGATAAAAATAATAAGAATAAGAATAAGAATAAAAATAATAACAATAACAACAACAACAATAATAATAACAAAAAATATAAACATACCCTAATACATACATCCTTTACCCATACCATCCCATCACGGCTCACACCCTCCATCCATCCATCCATCAAGATCAAGATCACCACTTTGCTGTACTAAAAACCAGGCAATATTCGACCAAACTGAAAAGCACAACTGTAAGCGCGTCGTGACATGTACAAATGCGTAGCCACAGGTTATTCTTGGCCGCGGAGGTATGGGCCAGGACACATATTCAGGGCCAGGGAAGGAAAATATACGGTTACAAGGAATTTACTACTGGAAGGGATTCATGGCGAGGGAGAATTCGTGGTTATTGAAAGTTAGTGGCCTGCAGTAACTTGCGATCGGGCAGGCTATCTGCGTAGAGGGGAAATCTGTAGCAGAGTGAAATTATGGGCAGAGAGAGAGAGAGAGAGAGAGAGAGAGAGAGAGAGAGAGAGAGAGAGAGAGAGAGAGAGAGAGAGAGAGAGAGAGAGAGAGAGAGAGAGAGAGGAGAGAGAGAGAGAGAGAGAGAGAGAGAGAGAGAGAGAGAGGAGAGAGAGAGAGAGAGAGAGAGAGAGAGAGAGAGAGAGAGAGAGAGAGAGAGAGAGAGAGAGAGAGAGAGAGAGAGAGAGAGAGAGAGAGAGAGAGAGAGGAGAGAGAGAGAGAGAGAGAGAGAGAGAGAGAGAGAGAGAGAGAGAGAGAGAGAGAGAGAGAGAGAGGAGAGAGAGAGAGAGAGGAGAGAGAGAGAGAGAGAGAGAGAGAGAGAGGAGAGAGAGAGAGAGGAGAGAGAGAGAGAGAGAGAGAGAGAGAGAGAGAGAGAGAGAGAGAGAGAGAGAGAGAGAGAGAGAGAGAGAGAGAGAGAGAGAGAGAGAGAGAGAGAGAGAGAGGAGAGAGAGAGAGAGAGAGAGAGAGAGAGAGAGAGAGAGAGAGAGAGAGAGAGAGAGAGAGAGAGAGAGAGAGAGAGAGAGGAGAGAGAGAGAGAGAGAGAGAGAGAGAGAGAGAGAGAGAGAGAGAGAGAGAGAGAGAGAGAGAGAGAGAGAGAGAGAGAGAGAGAGAGAGAGAGAGAGAGAGAGAGAGAGAGGAGAGAGAGAGAGAGAGAGAGAGAGAGAGGAGAGATGAGAGAGAGAGAGAGAGAGAGAGAGAGAGAGAGAGAGAGAGAGAGAGAGAGGAGAGAGAGAGAGAGAGAGAGAGAGAGAGAGAGAGAGAGAGAGAGAGTGGTAAGGGTAACACAAATGGTTTTAACAAAAGTAAAATATCACACTATATAGATGTTCTGGTATTGAAAGATTTTCCATCCGCGAAAAGCCTATCATTAGCAAGTATCTACCGCCACGAAAAAAATTGGGAGAAGGTAAATTTGCGTTAACCCATTCAGTTCTTGCGGCACACCGTATGTGCCAGCAGCATCTCCCTCTCCTGTGTTTGCGGCACGACGTCTGTGCCAAGATCTTTATATCATTACCATGCATATACATATGATGTATAGGCTAGTGTAACAACTTTTATCATTATTTACAAATTTCTATTGTCTTATGTATCAGAATTACCGTTCTTATGAGTATTTATGTGATATTCAATAGATAATTTTACGGTACGATAACTATGGTTTGGCAACACCGCCGGCAGCAATATATAACCGTCGCTCCATCGGCCGTCAGCGACGGGCTCTTCTAGCTAGCATTAGATATTGGATATTAAAAATATTGGAAATATTGGAAATATCATTGCAGCATCTAAAACACCTAATTAAACTGTACAACTGTCATTATGAATATTTGTTCTATGACTAATAATTACGCAGTAAAATGAAACTATATATTATATATAAAACATGACATTCCTCCTCATTTTCTCGAAAGCTATTAGAGATATTGGAAATATCATTGCAGCATCTGATAGACCTGATTAAAATATAATACTGTCATTATGAATATTTTCACTAGTACTAATAAATACTGAATTTTACTTTATTTAAAATTACTTTCTTCCTCGTTTTCTCGAAAGCTATTAGAGATATTGGAAATATCATTGAAGCATCTGATAAACCTAATTAAACTGTACAACTGTCATTATAAATATTTGTTCTATGACTAATAATTACGTAGTAAAATGAAACTTAATATTTATATAAAAACATGATTTTCCTCTCATTTTCTCGAAAGCTATTAGAGATATTGGAAATATGACTGCAGCATCTGATAGACCTAATTAAACTGTAAAACTGTGATTATGAATATTTGTTCTATGACTAATAATTACGCAGTAAAATGAAACTTAATATTTATATAAAAACATGACTTCCCTACTCATTTTCCCGAAAGCTATTAGAGATATTGGAAATATCATTGCAGCATCTGATACACCTAATTAAACTGTACAACTGTCATTATGAATATTTGTTCTATGACTAATAATTACGTAGTAAAATTAAACTTAATATTTATTTAAAAACATGACTTTCCTCCTCATTTTCCCGAAAGCTATTAGAGATATTGGAAATATCATTGCAGCATCTGATACAACTAATTAAACTTTACAACTGTGATTATGAATATTTGTTCTATGACTAATAATTACGCAGTAAAATTAAATTTAATATTTACTTAAAAACATGACTTTCCTCCTCATTTTCCCGAAAGCTATTAGAGATATTGGAAATATCATTGCAGCATCTGATACACCTAATTCAACTGTACAACTGTCATTATGAATATTTGTTCTATGACTAATAATTACGCAGTAAAATGGAACTTAATATTTATATAAAAACATGACTTTCCTTCTCATTTTCCCGAAAGCTATTAGAGATATTGGAAATATCATTGCAGCATCTGATACACCTAATTAAACTATAAAACTGTCATTATGAATATTTGTTCTATGACTAATAATTACGCAGTAAAATGAAACTTAATATTATATAAAAACATGACTTTCCACCTCATTTTCTCGAAAGCTATTAGAGATATTGGAAATATCATTGCAGCATCTGATACACCTAATTAAATTGTACAAACTCTCATTATGAATATTTGTTCTATGACTAATAATTACGCAGTAAAATGAAACTTAATATTTATATAAAAACATGATTTTCCTCTCATTTTCTCGAAAGCTATTAGAGATATTGGAAATATGACTGCAGCATCTGATAGACCTAATTAAACTGTAAAACTGACATTATGAATATTTGTTCTATGACTAATAATTACGCAGTAAAATGAAACTATATATTTATATAAAAACATTACATTCCTCCTCATTTTCTTGAAAGCTATTAGAATATTGGAAATATCATTGCAGCATCTGATAGACCTGATTAAAATCTACTACTGTCATTATGAATATTTTCACTAGTACTAATAAATACTGAATTTTACTTTTTTTTTAATTACTTTCTTCCTCGTTTTCTCGAAAGCTATTAGAGATATTGGAAATATCATTGCATCATCTGATATACCTAATTCAACTGTACAACTGATATTATGAATATTTGTTCTATGACTAATAATTACGCAGTAAAATAAATCGTATTTTTATATAAAAACATGATTTTCCTCGTCATTTTCTCGAAAGGTATTAGAGATATTGGAAATATAATTGCAGCATCTGATAGACCTAATTAAACTGTACAACTGATATTATGAATATTTGTTCTATGACTAATAATTACGCAGTAAAATGAAACTTAATATTTATATAAAAACATGACTTTCCACCTCATTTTCTCGGACTCTATTAGAGATATTGGAAATATCATTGCAGCATCTGATACACCTAATTCAATTGTACAACTCTCATTATGAATATTTGTTCTATGACTAATAATTACGCAGTAAAATGAAACTTAATATTTATATAAAAACATGATTTTCCTCTCATTTTCTCGAAAGCTATTAGAGATATTGGAAATATGACTGCAGCATCTGATAGACCTAATTAAATTGTAAAACTGACATTATGAATATTTGTTCTATGACTAATAATTACGCAGTAAAATGAAACTATATATTTATATAAAAACATGACATTCCTCCTCATTTTCTTGAAAGCTATTAGAGATATTGGAAATATCATTGCAGCATCTGATAGACCTGATTAAAATCTACTACTGTCATTATGAATATTTTCAGTAGTACTAATAAATACTGAATTTTTCTTTTTTTTAAATTACTTTCTTCCTCGTTTTCTCGAAAGCTATTAGAGATATTGGAAATATCAATGCATCATCTGATATACCTAATTCAACTGTACAACTGATATTATGAATATTTATTCTATGACTAATAATTACGCAGTAAAATAAATCGTATTTTTATAAAAAAACATGAATTTCCTCGTCATTTTCTCGAAAGGTATTAGAGATATTGGAAATATAATTGCAGCATCTGATAGACCTAATTAAACTGTACAACTGATATTATGAATATTTGTTCTATGACTAATAATTACGCAGTAAAATGAAATTTAATATTTACTTAAAAACATGACTTTCCTCCTCATTTTCCCGAAAGCTATTAAAGATATTGGAAATATCATTGCAGCATCTGATACACCTAATTAAACTATACAACTGTCATTATGAATATTTGTTCTATGACTAATAATTACGCAGTAAAATGAAACTTAATATTTATATATAAACATGACTTTCCTCCTCATTTTCTCGAAAGCTATTAGAGATATCGGAAATATCATTGCATTATCTGATACACCTAATTAAATTGTACAACTCTCATTATGAATATTTGTTCGATGACTAATAATTACGCAGTAAAATGAAACTTAATATTTATATAAAAACATGACTTTCCACCTCATTTTCTCGGAAGCTATTAGAGATATTGGAAATATCATTGCAGCATCTGATACACCTAATTAAATTGTACAACTCTCATTATGAATATTTGTTCTATGACTAATAATTACGCAGTAAAATGAAACTTAATATTTATATAAAAACATGATTTTCCTCTCATTTTCTCGAAAGCTATTAGAGATATTGGAAATATGACTGCAGCATCTGATAGACCTAATTAAATTGTAAAACTGACATTATGAATATTTGTTCTATGACTAATAATTACGCAGTAAAATGAAACTATATATTTATATAAAAACATGACATTCCTCCTCATTTTCTTGAAAGCTATTAGAGATATTGGAAATATCATTGCAGCATCTGATAGACCTGATTAAAATCTACTACTGTCATTATGAATATTTTCAGTAGTACTAATAAATACTGAATTTTGCTTTTTTTAAATTACTTTCTTCCTCGTTTTCTCGAAAGCTATTAGAGATATTAGAAATATCATTGCATCATCTGATATACCTAATTCAACTGTACAACTGATATTATGAATATTTGTTCTATGACTAATAATTACGCAGTAAAATAAATCGTATTTTTATAAAAAAACATGATTTTCCTCGTCATTTTCTCGAAAGGTATTAGAGATATTGGAAATATAATTGAAGCATCTGATAGACCTAATTAAACTGTACAACTGATATTATGAATATTTGTTCTATGACTAATAATTACGCAGTAAAATGAAATTTAATATTTACTTAAAAACATGACTTTCCTCCTCATTTTCCCGAGAGCTATTAGAGATATTGGAAATATTATTGCAGCATCTGATACACCTAATTAAACTATACAACTGTCATTATGAATATTTGTTCTATGACTAATAATTACGCAGTAAAATGAAACTTAATATTTATATATAAACATGACTTTCCTCCTCATTTTCTCGAAAGCTATTAGAGATATTGGAAATATCATTGCATTATCTGATACACCTAATTAAATTGTACAACTCTCATTATGAATATTTGTTCTATGACTAATAATTACGCAGTAAAATGAAACTTAATATTTATATAAAAACATGATTTTCCTCTCATTTTCTCGAAAGCTATTAGAGATATTAGAAATATGACTGCAGCATCTGATATACCTAATTAAACTGTAAAACTGACATTATGAATATTTGTTCTATGACTAATAATTACGCAGTAAAATGAAACTATATATTTATATAAAAATATTACATTCCTCCTCATTTTCTTGAAAGCTATTAGAGATATTGGAAATATCATTGCAGCATCTGATAGACCTGATTAAAATCTACTACTGTCATTATGAATATTTTCACTAGTACTAATAAATACTGAATTTTACTTTTTTTTAAATTACTTTCTTCTTCGTTTTCTCGAAAGCTATTAGAGATATTGGAAATATCATTGCATCATCTGATATACCTAATTCAACTGTACAACTGATATTATGAATATTTGTTCTATGACTAATAATTACGCAGTAAAATAAATCGTATTTTTATATAAAAACATGATTTTCCTCGTCATTTTCTCGAAAGGTATTAGAGATATTGGAAATATAATTGCAGCATCTGATAGACCTAATTAAACTGTACAACTGATATTATGAATATTTGTTCTATGACTAATAATTACGCAGTAAAATGAAACTTAATATTTATATAAAAACATGACTTTCCACCTCATTTACTCGGAAGCTATTAGAGATATTGGAAATATCATTGCAGCATCTGATACACCTAATTAAATTGTACAACTCTCATTAAGAATATTTGTTCTATGACTAATAATTACGCAGTAAAATGAAACTTAATATTTATATAAAAACATGATTTTCCTCTCATTTTCTCGAAAGCTATTAGAGATATTGGAAATATGACTGCAGCATCTGATAGACCTAATTAAATTATAAAACTGACATTATGAATATTTGTTCTATGACTAATAATTACGCAGTAAAATGAAACTATATATTTATATAAAAAAATGACATTCCTCCTCATTTTCTTGAAAGCTATTAGAGATATTGGAAATATCATTGCAGCATCTGATAGACCTGATTAAAATCTACTACTGTCATTATGAATATTTTCAGTAGTACTAATAAATACTGAATTTTTCTTTTTTTAAATTACTTTCTTCCTCGTTTTCTCGAAAGCTATTAGAGATATTGGAAATATCATTGCATCATCTGATATACCTAATTCAACTGTACAACTGATATTATGAATATTTGTTCTATGACTAATAATTACGCAGTAAAATAAATCGTATTTTTATAAAAAAACATGATTTTCCTCGTCATTTTCTCGAAAGGTATTAGAGATATTGGAAATATAATTGCAGCATCTGATAGACCTAATTAAACTGTACAACTGATATTATGAATATTTGTTCTATGACTAATAATTACGCAGTAAAATGAAATTTAATATTTACTTAAAAACATGATTTTCCTCCTCATTTTCCCGAAAGCTATTAAAGATATTGGAAATATCATTGCAGCATCTGATACACCTAATTAAACTATACAACTGTCATTATGAATATTTGTTCTATGACTAATAATTACGCAGTAAAATGAAACTTAATATTTATATATAAACATGACTTTCCTCCTCATTTTCTCGAAAGCTATTAGAGATATCGGAAATATCATTGCATTATCTGATACACCTAATTAAATTGTACAACTCTCATTATGAATATTTGTTCGATGACTAATAATTACGCAGTAAAATGAAACTTAATATTTATATAAAAACATGACTTTCCACCTCATTTTCTCGGAAGCTATTAGAGATATTGGAAATATCATTGCAGCATCTGATACACCTAATTAAATTGTACAACTCTCATTATGAATATTTGTTCTATGACTAATAATTACGCAGTAAAATGAAACTTAATATTTATATAAAAACATGATTTTCCTCTCATTTTCTCGAAAGCTATTAGAGATATTGGAAATATGACTGCAGCATCTGATAGACCTAATTAAATTGTAAAACTGACATTATGAATATTTGTTCTATGACTAATAATTACGCAGTAAAATGAAACTATATATTTATATAAAAACATGACATTCCTCCTCATTTTCTTGAAAGCTATTAGAGATATTGGAAATATCATTGCAGCATCTGATAGACCTGATTAAAATCTACTACTGTCATTATGAATATTTTCAGTAGTACTAATAAATACTGAATTTTGCTTTTTTTTAAATTACTTTCTTCCTCGTTTTCTCGAAAGCTATTAGAGATATTAGAAATATCATTGCATCATCTGATATACCTAATTCAACTGTACAACTGATATTATGAATATTTGTTCTATGACTAATAATTACGCAGTAAAATAAATCGTATTTTTATAAAAAAACATGATTTTCCTCGTCATTTTCTCGAAAGGTATTAGAGATATTGGAAATATAATTGAAGCATCTGATAGACCTAATTAAACTGTACAACTGATATTATGAATATTTGTTCTATGACTAATAATTACGCAGTAAAATGAAATTTAATATTTACTTAAAAACATGACTTTCCTCCTCATTTTCCCGAGAGCTATTAGAGATATTGGAAATATTATTGCAGCATCTGATACACCTAATTAAACTATACAACTGTCATTATGAATATTTGTTCTATGACTAATAATTACGCAGTAAAATGAAACTTAATATTTATATATAAACATGACTTTCCTCCTCATTTTCTCGAAAGCTATTAGAGATATTGGAAATATCATTGCATTATCTGATACACCTAATTAAATTGTACAACTCTCATTATGAATATTTGTTCTATGACTAATAATTACGCAGTAAAATGAAACTTAATATTTATATAAAAACATGATTTTCCTCTCATTTTCTCGAAAGCTATTAGAGATATTAGAAATATGACTGCAGCATCTGATATACCTAATTAAACTGTAAAACTGACATTATGAATATTTGTTCTATGACTAATAATTACGCAGTAAAATGAAACTATATATTTATATAAAAATATTACATTCCTCCTCATTTTCTTGAAAGCTATTAGAGATATTGGAAATATCATTGCAGCATCTGATAGACCTGATTAAAATCTACTACTGTCATTATGAATATTTTCACTAGTACTAATAAATACTGAATTTTACTTTTTTTTAAATTACTTTCTTCTTCGTTTTCTCGAAAGCTATTAGAGATATTGGAAATATCATTGCATCATCTGATATACCTAATTCAACTGTACAACTGATATTATGAATATTTGTTCTATGACTAATAATTACGCAGTAAAATAAATCGTATTTTTATATAAAAACATGATTTTCCTCGTCATTTTCTCGAAAGGTATTAGAGATATTGGAAATATAATTGCAGCATCTGATAGACCTAATTAAACTGTACAACTGATATTATGAATATTTGTTCTATGACTAATAATTACGCAGTAAAATGAAACTTAATATTTATATAAAAACATGACTTTCCACCTCATTTACTCGGAAGCTATTAGAGATATTGGAAATATCATTGCAGCATCTGATACACCTAATTAAATTGTACAACTCTCATTAAGAATATTTGTTCTATGACTAATAATTACGCAGTAAAATGAAACTTAATATTTATATAAAAACATGATTTTCCTCTCATTTTCTCGAAAGCTATTAGAGATATTGGAAATATGACTGCAGCATCTGATAGACCTAATTAAATTATAAAACTGACATTATGAATATTTGTTCTATGACTAATAATTACGCAGTAAAATGAAACTATATATTTATATAAAAAAATGACATTCCTCCTCATTTTCTTGAAAGCTATTAGAGATATTGGAAATATCATTGCAGCATCTGATAGACCTGATTAAAATCTACTACTGTCATTATGAATATTTTCAGTAGTACTAATAAATACTGAATTTTTCTTTTTTTTAAATTACTTTCTTCCTCGTTTTCTCGAAAGCTATTAGAGATATTGGAAATATCATTGCATCATCTGATATACCTAATTCAACTGTACAACTGATATTATGAATATTTGTTCTATGACTAATAATTACGCAGTAAAATAAATCGTATTTTTATAAAAAAACATGATTTTCCTCGTCATTTTCTCGAAAGGTATTAGAGATATTGGAAATATAATTGCAGCATCTGATAGACCTAATTAAACTGTACAACTGATATTATGAATATTTGTTCTATGACTAATAATTACGCAGTAAAATGAAATTTAATATTTACTTAAAAACATGACTTTCCTCCTCATTTTCCCGAAAGCTATTAGAGATATTGGAAATATCATTGCAGCATCTGATACACCTAATTAAACTATACAACTGTCATTATGAATATTTGTTCTATGACTAATAATTACGCAGTAAAATGAAACTTAATATTTATATATAAACATGACTTTCCTCCTCATTTTCTCGAAAGCTATTAGAGATATCGGAAATATCATTGCATTATCTGATACACCTAATTAAATTGTACAACTCTCATTATGAATATTTGTTCGATGACTAATAATTACGCAGTAAAATGAAACTTAATATTTATATAAAAACATGACTTTCCACCTCATTTTCTCGGAAGCTATTAGAGATATTGGAAATATCATTGCAGCATCTGATACACCTAATTAAATTGTACAACTCTCATTATGAATATTTGTTCTATGACTAATAATTACGCAGTAAAATGAAACTTTAATATTTATATAAAAACATGATTTTCCTCTCATTTTCTCGAAAGCTATTAGAGATATTGGAAATATGACTGCAGCATCTGATAGACCTAATTAAATTGTAAAACTGACATTATGAATATTTGTTCTATGACTAATAATTACGCAGTAAAATGAAACTATATATTTATATAAAAACATGACATTCCTCCTCATTTTCTTGAAAGCTATTAGAGATATTGGAAATATCATTGCAGCATCTGATAGACCTGATTAAAATCTACTACTGTCATTATGAATATTTTCAGTAGTACTAATAAATACTGAATTTTGCTTTTTTTTAAATTACTTTCTTCCTCGTTTTCTCGAAAGCTATTAGAGATATTAGAAATATCATTGCATCATCTGATATACCTAATTCAACTGTACAACTGATATTATGAATATTTGTTCTATGACTAATAATTACGCAGTAAAATAAATCGTATTTTTATAAAAAAACATGATTTTCCTCGTCATTTTCTCGAAAGGTATTAGAGATATTGGAAATATAATTGCAGCATCTGATAGACCTAATTAAACTGTACAACTGATATTATGAATATTTGTTCTATGACTAATAATTACGCAGTAAAATGAAATTTAATATTTACTTAAAAACATGACTTTCCTCCTCATTTTCCCGAGAGCTATTAGAGATATTGGAAATATTATTGCAGCATCTGATACACCTAATTAAACTATACAACTGTCATTATGAATATTTGTTCTATGACTAATAATTACGCAGTAAAATGAAACTTAATATTTATATATAAACATGACTTTCCTCCTCATTTTCTCGAAAGCTATTAGAGATATTGGAAATATCATTGCATTATCTGATACACCTAATTAAATTGTACAACTCTCATTATGAATATTTGTTCTATGACTAATAATTACGCAGTAAAATGAAACTTAATATTTATATAAAAACATGATTTTCCTCTCATTTTCTCGAAAGCTATTAGAGATATTAGAAATATGACTGCAGCATCTGATATACCTAATTAAACTGTAAAACTGACATTATGAATATTTGTTCTATGACTAATAATTACGCAGTAAAATGAAACTATATATTTATATAAAAATATTACATTCCTCCTCATTTTCTTGAAAGCTATTAGAGATATTGGAAATATCATTGCAGCATCTGATAGACCTGATTAAAATCTACTACTGTCATTATGAATATTTTCACTAGTACAAATAAATACTGAATTTTACTTTTTTTTAAATTACTTTCTTCTTCGTTTTCTCGAAAGCTATTAGAGATATTGGAAATATCATTGCATCATCTGATATACCTAATTCAACTGTACAACTGATATTATGAATATTTGTTCTATGACTAATAATTACGCAGTAAAATAAATCGTATTTTTATATAAAAACATGATTTTCCTCGTCATTTTCTCGAAAGGTATTAGAGATATTGGAAATATAATTGCAGCATCTGATAGACCTAATTAAACTGTACAACTGATATTATGAATATTTGTTCTATGACTAATAATTACGCAGTAAAATGAAACTTAATATTTATATAAAAACATGACTTTCCACCTCATTTACTCGGAAGCTATTAGAGATATTGGAAATATCATTGCAGCATCTGATACACCTAATTAAATTGTACAACTCTCATTATGAATATTTGTTCTATGACTAATAATTACGCAGTAAAATGAAACTTAATATTTATATAAAAACATGATTTTCCTCTCATTTTCTCGAAAGCTATTAGAGATATTGGAAATATGACTGCAGCATCTGATAGACCTAATTAAATTATAAAACTGACATTATGAATATTTGTTCTATGACTAATAATTACGCAGTAAAATGAAACTATATATTTATATAAAAAAATGACATTCCTCCTCATTTTCTTGAAAGCTATTAGAGATATTGGAAATATCATTGCAGCATCTGATAGACCTGATTAAAATCTACTACTGTCATTATGAATATTTTCAGTAGTACTAATAAATACTGAATTTTGCTTTTTTTTAAATTACTTTCTTCCTCGTTTTCTCGAAAGCTATTAGAGATATTGGAAATATCATTGCATCATCTGATATACCTAATTCAACTGTACAACTGATATTATGAATATTTGTTCTATGACTAATAATTACGCAGTAAAATAAATCGTATTTTTATAAAAAAACATGATTTTCCTCGTCATTTTCTCGAAAGGTATTAGAGATATTGGAAATATAATTGCAGCATCTGATAGACCTAATTAAACTGTACAACTGATATTATGAATATTTGTTCTATGACTAATAATTACGCAGTAAAATGAAATTTAATATTTACTTAAAAACATGACTTTCCTCCTCATTTTCTCGAAAGCTATTAGAGATATTGGAAATATCATTGCAACAGCTGATACACCTAATTAAACTCTACAACTGATATTATGAATATTTTTTCTATGACTAATAATTACGCAGTAAAATTAAACTTTATATTTATATAAAAACATGACTTTCCTCCTAATTTTCTTGAAAGCAATTAGAGATATTGGAAATATAATTGCAACAGCTGATACACCTAATTAAACTGTACAACTGTCATTATGAATATTTGTTCTATGACTAACAATTACGCAGTAAAATTAAACTTAATATTTATTTAAAAACATGACTTTCCTCCTCATTTTCTCGAAAGCTATTAGAGATATTGGAAATATCATTGCAGCATCTGATACAACTAATTAAACTTTACAACTGTGATTATGAATATTTGTTCTATGACTAATAATTACGCAGTAAAATGAAACTTAATATTTATATAAAAACATGACTTCCCTACTCATTTTCCCGAAAGCTATTAGAGATATTGGAAATATCATTGCAGCATCTGATACACCTAATTAAACTGTACAACTGTCATTATGAATATTTGTTCTATGACTAATAATTACGCAGTAAAATGGAACTTAATATTTATATAAAAACATGAATTTCCTCCTCATTTTCCCGAAAGCTATTAGAGATATTGGAAATATCATTGCAGCATCTGATACACCTAATTAAACTATAAAACTGTCATTATGAATATTTGTTCTATGACTAATAATTACGCAGTAAAATGAAACTTAATATTAATATAAAAACATGACTTTCCACCTCATTTTCTCGGAAGCTATTAGAGATATTGGAAATATCATTGCAGCATCTGATACACCTAATTAAATTGTACAACTCTCATTATGAATATTTGTTATATGACTAATAATTACGCAGTAAAATGAAACTTAATATTTATATAAAAACATGATTTTCCTCTCATTATCTCGAAAGCTATTAGAGATATTGGAAATATGACTGCAGCATCTGATAGACCTAATTAAACTGTAAAACTGACATTATGAATATTTGTTCTATGACTAATAATTACGCAGTAAAATGAAACTATATATTTATATAAAAAACATTACATTCCTCCTCATTTTCTTGAAAGCTATTAGAGATATTGGAAATATCATTGCAGCATCTGATAGACCTGATTAAAATCTACTACTGTCATTATGAATATTTTCACTAGTACTAATAAATACTGAATTTTACTTTTTTTTTAATTACTTTCTTCCTCGTTTTCTCGAAAGCTATTAGAGATATTGGAAATATCATTGCATCATCTGATATACCTAATTCAACTGTACAACTGATATTATGAATATTTGTTCTATGACTAATAATTACGCAGTAAAATAAATCGTATTTTTATATAAAAACATGATTTTCCTCGTCATTTTCTCGAAAGGTATTAGAGATATTGGAAATATAATTGCAGCATCTGATAGACCTAATTAAACTGTACAACTGATATTATGAATATTTGTTCTATGACTAATAATTACGCAGTAAAATGAAACTTAATATTTATATATAAACATGACTTTCCACCTCATTTTCTCGGAAGCTATTAGAGATATTGGAAATATCATTGCAGCATCTGATACACCTAATTAAATTGTACAACTCTCATTATGAATATTTGTTCTATGACTAATAATTACGCAGTAAAATGAAACTTAATATTTATATAAAAACATGATTTTCCTCTTTTTTCTCGAAAGCTATTAGAGATATTGGAAATATGACTGCAGCATCTGATAGACCTAATTAAATTGTAAAACTGACATTATGAATATTTGTTCTATGACTAATAATTACGCAGTAAAATGAAACTATATATTTATATAAAAACATGACATTCCTCCTCATTTTCTTGAAAGCTATTAGAGATATTGGAAATATCATTGCAGCATCTGATAGACCTGATTAAAATCTAATACTGTCATTATGAATATTTTCAGTAGTACTAATAAATACTGAATTTTGCTTTTTTTTAAATTACTTTCTTCCTCGTTTTCTCGAAAGCTATTAGAGATATTGGAAATATCATTGCATCATCTGATATACCTAATTCAACTGTACAACTGATATTATGAATATTTGTTCTATGACTAATAATTACGCAGTAAAATAAATCGTATTTTTATATAAAAACATGATTTTCCTCGTCATTTTCTCGAAAGGTATTAGAGATATTGGAAATATAATTGCAGCATCTGATAGACCTAATTAAACTGTACAACTGATATTATGAATATTTGTTCTATGACTAATAATTACGCAGTAAAATGAAATTTAATATTTACTTAAAAACATGACTTTCCTCCTCATTTTCCCGAAAGCTATTAGAGATATTGGAAATATCATTGCAGCATCTGATACACCTAATTAAACTATACAACTGTCATTATGAATATTTGTTCTATGACTAATAATTACGCAGTAAAATGAAACTTAATATTTATATATAAACATGACTTCCCTCCTCATTTTCTTGAAAGCTATTAGAGATATCGGAAATATCATTGCAGCATCTGATACACCTAATTAAATTGTACAACTCTCATTATGAATATTTGTTCTATGACTAATAATTACGCAGTAAAATGAAACTTAATATTTATATAAAAACATGATTTTCCTCTCATTTTCTCGAAAGCTATTAGAGATATTGGAAATATGACTGCAGCATCTGATAGACCTAATTAAACTGTAAAACTGACATTATGAATATTTGTTCTATGACTAATAATTACGCAGTAAAATGAAACTATATATTTATATAAAAATATTACATTCCTCCTCATTTTCTTGAAAGCTATTAGAGATATTGGAAATATCATTGCAGCATCTGATAGACCTGATTAAAATCTACTACTGTCATTATGAATATTTTCACTAGTACTAATAAATACTGAATTTTACTTTTTTAAAAATTACTTTCTTCCTCGTTTTCTCGAAAGCTATTAGAGATATTGGAAATATCATTGCATCATCTGATATACCTAATTCAACTGTACAACTGATATTATGAATAATTGTTCTATGACTAATAATTACGCAGTAAAATAAATCGTATTTTTATATAAAAACATGATTTTCCTCGTCATTTTCTCGAAAGGTATTAGAGATATTGGAAATATAATTGCAGCATCTGATAGACCTAATTAAACTGTACAACTGATATTATGAATATTTGTTCTATGACTAATAATTACGCAGTAAAATGAAACTTAATATTTATATAAAAACATGACTTTCCACCTCATTTTCTCGGAAGCTATTAGATATATTGAAAATATCATTGCAGCATCTGATACACCTAATTAAATTGTACAACTCTCATTATGAATATTTGTTCTATGACTAATAATTACGCAGTAAAATGAAACTTAATATTTATATAAAAACATGATTTTCCTCTCATTTTCTCAAAAGCTATTAGAGATATTGGAAATATGACTGCAGCATCTGATAGACCTAATTAAATTGTAAAACTGACATTATGAATATTTGTTCTATGACTAATAATTACGCAGTAAAATGAAACTATATATTTATATAAAAACATGACATTCCTCCTCATTTTCTTGAAAGCTATTAGAGATATTGGAAATATCATTGCAGCATCTGATAGACCTGATTAAAATCTACTACTGTCATTATGAATATTTTCAGTAGTACTAATAAATACTGAATTTTGCTTTTTTTTAAATTACTTTCTTCCTCGTTTTCTCGAAAGCTATTAGAGATATTGGAAATATCATTGCATCATCTGATATACCTAATTCAACTGTACAACTGATATTATGAATATTTGTTCTATGACTAATAATTACGCAGTAAAATAAATCGTATTTTTATAAAAAAACATGATTTTCCTCGTCATTTTCTCGAAAGGTATTAGAGATATTGGAAATATAATTGCAGCATCTGATAGACCTAATTAAACTGTAACACTGATATTATGAATATTTGTTCTATGACTAATAATTACGCAGTAAAATGAAATTTAATATTTACTTAAAAACATGATTTTCCTCCTAATTTTCCCGAAAGCTATTAGAGATATTGGAAATATCATTGCAGCATCTGATACACCTAATTAAACTATACAACTGTCATTATGAATATTTGTTTCTATTACTAATAATTACGCAGTAAAATGAAACTTAATATTTATATATAAACATGACTTCCCTCCTCATTTTCTCGAAAGCTATTAGAGATATCGGAAATCTCATTGCAGCATCTGATACACCTAATTAAATTGTACAACTCTCATTATGAATATTTGTTCTATGACTAATAATTACGCAGTAAAATGAAACTTAATATTTATATAAAAACATGATTTTCCTCTCATTTTCTCGAAAGCTATTAGAGATATTGGAAATATGACTGCAGCATCTGATAGACCTAATTAAACTGTAAAACTGACATTATGAATATTTGTTCTATGACTAATAATTACGCAGTAAAATGAAACTATATATTTATATAAAAATATTACATTCCTCCTCATTTTCTTGAAAGCTATTAGAGATATTGGAAATATCATTGCAGCATCTGATAGACCTGATTAAAATCTACTACTGTCATTATGAATATTTTCACTAGTACTAATAAATACTGAATTTTACTTTTTTTAAAACTACTTTCTTCCTCGTTTTCTCGAAAGCTATTAGAGATATTGGAAATATCATTGCATCATCTGATATACCTAATTCAACTGTACAACTGATATTATGAATATTTGTTCTATGACTAATAATTACGCAGTAAAATAAATCGTATTTTTATATAAAAACATGATTTTCCTCGTCATTTTCTCGAAAGGTATTAGAGATATTGGAAATATAATTGCAGCATCTGATAGACCTAATTAAACTGTACAACTGATATTATGAATATTTGTTCTATGACTAATAATTACGCAGTAAAATGAAATTTAATATTTACTTAAAAACATGACTTTCCTCCTCATTTTCCCGAAAGCTATTAGAGATATTGGAAATATCATTGCAGCATCTGATACACCTAATTCAACTGTACAACTGTCATTATGAATATTTGTTCTATGACTAATAGTTACGCAGTAAAATGGAACTTAATATTTATATAAAAACATGACTTTCCTTCTCATTTTCCCGAAAGCTATTAGAGATATTGGAAATATCATTGCAGCATCTGATACACCTAATTAAACTATAAAACTGTCATTATGAATATTTGTTCTATGACTAATAATTACGCAGTAAAATGAAACTTAATATTAATATAAAAACATGACTTTCCACCTCATTTTCTCGGAAGCTATTAGAGATATTGGAAATATCATTGCAGCATCTGATACACCTAATTAAATTGTACAACTCTCATTATGAATATTTGTTCTATGACTAATAATTACGCAGTAAAATGAAACTTAATATTTATATAAAAACATGATTTTCCTCTCATTTTCTCGAAAGCTATTAGAGATATTGGAAATATGACTGCAGCATCTGATAGACCTAATTAAACTGTAAAACTGACATTATGAATATTTGTTCTATGACTAATAATTACGCAGTAAAATGAAACTATATATTTATATAAAAACATTACATTCCTCCTCATTTTCTTGAAAGCTATTAGAGATATTGGAAATATCATTGCAGCATCTGATAGACCTGATTAAAATCTACTACTGTCATTATGAATATTTTCACTAGTACTAATAAATACTGAATTTTACTTTTTTTTTAATTACTTTCTTCCTCGTTTTCTCGAAAGCTATTAGAGATATTGGAAATATCATTGCATCATCTGATATACCTAATTCAACTGTACAACTGATATTATGAATATTTGTTCTATGACTAATAATTACGCAGTAAAATAAATCGTATTTTTATATAAAAACATGATTTTCCTCGTCATTTTCTCGAAAGGTATTAGAGATATTGGAAATATAATTGCAGCATCTGATAGACCTAATTAAACTGTACAACTGATATTATGAATATTTGTTCTATGACTAATAATTACGCAGTAAAATGAAACTTAATATTTATATAAAAACATGACTTTCCACCTCATTTTCTCGGACGCTATTAGAGATATTGGAAATATCATTGCAGCATCTGATACACCTAATTAAATTGTACAACTCTCATTATGAATATTTGTTCTATGACTAATAATTACGCAGTAAAATGAAACTTAATATTTATATAAAAACATGATTTTCCTCTCATTTTCTCGAAAGCTATTAGAGATATTGGAAATATGACTGCAGCATCTGATAGACCTAATTAAATTGTAAAACTGACATTATGAATATTTGTTCTATGACTAATAATTACGCAGTAAAATGAAACTATATATTTATATAAAAACATGACATTCCTCCTCATTTTCTTGAAAGCTATTAGAGATATTGGAAATATCATTGCAGCATCTGATAGACCTGATTAAAATCTACTACTGTCATTATGAAATATTTTCAGTAGTACTAATAAATACTGAATTTTGCTTTTTTTTAAATTACTTTCTTCCTCGTTTTCTCGAAAGCTATTAGAGATATTGGAAATATCATTGCATCATCTGATATACCTAATTCAACTGTACAACTGATATTATGAATATTTGTTCTATGACTAATAATTACGCAGTAAAATAAATCGTATTTTTATAAAAAAACATGATTTTCCTCGTCATTTTCTCGAAAGGTATTAGAGATATTGGAAATATAATTGCAGCATCTGATAGACCTAATTAAACTGTACAACTGATATTATGAATATTTGTTCTATGACTAATAATTACGCAGTAAAATGAAATTTAATATTTACTTAAAAACATGACTTTCCTCCTCATTTTCCCGAAAGCTATTAGAGATATTGGAAATATCATTGCAGCATCTGATACACCTAATTAAACTATACAACTGTCATTATGAATATTTGTTCTATGACTAATAATTACGCAGTAAAATGAAACTTAATATTTATATATAAACATGACTTCCCTCCTCATTTTCTCGAAAGCTATTAGAGATATCGGAAATATCATTGCAGCATCTGATACACCTAATTAAATTGTACAACTCTCATTATGAATATTTGTTCTATGACTAATAATTACGCAGTAAAATGAAACTTAATATTTATATAAAAACATGATTTTCCTCTCATTTTCTCGAAAGCTATTAGAGATATTGGAAATATGACTGCAGCATCTGATAGACCTAATTAAACTGTAAAACTGACATTATGAATATTTGTTCTATGACTAATAATTACGCAGTAAAATGAAACTATATATTTATATAAAAACATTACATTCCTCCTCATTTTCTTGAAAGCTATTAGAGATATTGGAAATATCATTGCAGCATCTGATAGACCTGATTAAAATCTACTACTGTCATTATGAATATTTTCACTAGTACTAATAAATACTGAATTTTACTTTTTTTAAAATACTTTCTTCCTCGTTTTTTCGAAAGCTATTAGAGATATTGGAAATATCATTGCGTCATCTGATATACCTAATTCAACTGTACAACTGATATTATGAATATTTGTTCTATGACTAATAATTACGCAGTAAAATAAATCGTATTTTTATATAAAAACATGATTTTCCTCGTCATTTTCTCGAAAGGTATTAGAGATATTGGAAATATAATTGCAGCATCTGATAAACCTAATTAAACTGTACAACTGATATTATGAATATTTGTTCTATGACTAATAATTACGCAGTAAAATGAAACTTAATATTTATATAAAAACATGACTTCCCTACTCATTTTCCCGAAAGCTATTAGAGATATTGGAAATATCATTGCAGCATCTGATACACCTAATTCAACTGTACAACTGTCATTATGAATATTTGTTCTATGACTAATAATTACGCAGTAAAATGGAAACTTAATATTTATATAAAAACATGAATTTCCTCCTCATTTTCCCGAAAGCTATTAGAGATATTGGAAATATCATTGCAGCATCTGATACACCTAATTAAACTATAAAACTGTCATTATGAATATTTGTTCTATGACTAATAATTACGCAGTAAAATGAAACTTAATATTATATAAAAACATGACTTTCCACCTCATTTTCTCGGAAGCTATTAGAGATATTGAAAATATCATTGCAGCATCTGATACACCTAATTAAATTGTAAAACTCTCATTATGAATATTTGTTCTATGACTAATAATTACGCAGTAAAATTAAACTATATATTTATATAAAAACATGACATTCCTTCTCATTTTCTTGAAAGCTATTAGAGATATTGGAAATATCATTGCAGCATCTGATAGACCTGATTAAAATCTACTACTGTCATTATGAATATTTTCACTAGTACTAAATAAAATACTGAATTTTACTTTTTTTTTAATTACTTTCTTCCTCGTTTTCTCGAAAGCTATTAGAGATATTGGAAATATCATTGCATCATCTGATATACCTAATTCAACTGTACAACTGATATTATGAATATTTGTTCTATGACTAATAATTACGCAGTAAAATAAGTCGTATTTTTATATAAAAACATGATTTTCCTCGTCATTTTCTCGAAAGGTATTAGAGATATTGGAAATATAATTGCAGCATCTGATAGACCTAATTAAACTGTACAACTGATATTATGAATATTTGTTCTATGACTAATAATTACGCAGTAAAATGAAACTTAATATTTATATAAAAACATGACTTTCCACCTCATTTTCTCGGAAGCTATTAGATATATTGAAAATATCATTGCAGCATCTGATACACCTAATTAAATTGTACAACTCTCATTATGAATATTTGTTCTATGACTAATAATTACGCAGTAAAATGAAACTTAATATTTATATAAAAACATGATTTTCCTCTCATTTTCTCGAAAGCTATTAGAGATATTGGAAATATGACTGCAGCATCTGATAGACCTAATTAAATTGTAAAACTGACATTATGAATATTTGTTCTATGACTAATAATTACGCAGTAAAATGAAACTATATATTTATATAAAAACATGACATTCCTCCTCATTTTCTTGAAAGCTATTAGAGATATTGGAAATATCATTGCAGCATCTGATAGACCTGATTAAAATCTACTACTGTCATTATGAATATTTTCAGTAGTACTAATAAATACTGAATTTTGCTTTTTTTTAAATTACTTTCTTCCTCGTTTTCTCGAAAGCTATTAGAGATATTGGAAATATCATTGCATCATCTGATATACCTAATTCAACTGTACAACTGATATTATGAATATTTGTTCTATGACTAATAATTACGCAGTAAAATAAATCGTATTTTTATAAAAAAACATGATTTTCCTCGTCATTTTCTCGAAAGGTATTAGAGATATTGGAAATATAATTGCAGCATCTGATAGACCTAATTAAACTGTAACACTGATATTATGAATATTTGTTCTATGACTAATAATTACGCAGTAAAATGAAATTTAATATTTACTTAAAAACATGATTTTCCTCCTCATTTTCCCGAAAGCTATTAGAGATATTGGAAATATCATTGCAGCATCTGATACACCTAATTAAACTATACAACTGTCATTATGAATATTTGTTTCTATGACTAATAATTACGCAGTAAAATGAAACTTAATATTTATATATAAACATGACTTCCCTCCTCATTTTCTCGAAAGCTATTAGAGATATCGGAAATCTCATTGCAGCATCTGATACACCTAATTAAATTGTACAACTCTCATTATGAATATTTGTTCTATGACTAATAATTACGCAGTAAAATGAAACTTAATATTTATATAAAAACATGATTTTCCTCTCATTTTCTCGAAAGCTATTAGAGATATTGGAAATATGACTGCAGCATCTGATAGACCTAATTAAACTGTAAAACTGACATTATGAATATTTGTTCTATGACTAATAATTACGCAGTAAAATGAAACTATATATTTATATAAAAATATTACATTCCTCCTCATTTTCTTGAAAGCTATTAGAGATATTGGAAATATCATTGCAGCATCTGATAGACCTGATTAAAATCTACTACTGTCATTATGAATATTTTCACTAGTACTAATAAATACTGAATTTTACTTTTTTTAAAACTACTTTCTTCCTCGTTTTCTCGAAAGCTATTAGAGATATTGGAAATATCATTGCATCATCTGATATACCTAATTCAACTGTACAACTGATATTATGAATATTTGTTCTATGACTAATAATTACGCAGTAAAATAAATCGTATTTTTATATAAAAACATGATTTTCCTCGTCATTTTCTCGAAAGGTATTAGAGATATTGGAAATATAATTGCAGCATCTGATAGACCTAATTAAACTGTACAACTGATATTATGAATATTTGTTCTATGACTAATAATTACGCAGTAAAATGAAATTTAATATTTACTTAAAAACATGACTTTCCTCCTCATTTTCCCGAAAGCTATTAGAGATATTGGAAATATCATTGCAGCATCTGATACACCTAATTCAACTGTACAACTGTCATTATGAATATTTGTTCTATGACTAATAGTTACGCAGTAAAATGGAACTTAATATTTATATAAAAACATGACTTTCCTTCTCATTTTCCCGAAAGCTATTAGAGATATTGGAAATATCATTGCAGCATCTGATACACCTAATTAAACTATAAAACTGTCATTATGAATATTTGTTCTATGACTAATAATTACGCAGTAAAATGAAACTTAATATTAATATAAAAACATGACTTTCCACCTCATTTTCTCGGAAGCTATTAGAGATATTGGAAAATATCATTGCAGCATCTGATACACCTAATTAAATTGTACAACTCTCATTATGAATATTTGTTCTATGACTAATAATTACGCAGTAAAATGAAACTTAATATTTATATAAAAACATGATTTTCCTCTCATTTTCTCGAAAGCTATTAGAGATATTGGAAATATGACTGCAGCATCTGATAGACCTAATTAAACTGTAAAACTGACATTATGAATATTTGTTCTATGACTAATAATTACGCAGTAAAATGAAACTATATATTTATATAAAAACATTACATTCCTCCTCATTTTCTTGAAAGCTATTAGAGATATTGGAAATATCATTGCAGCATCTGATAGACCTGATTAAAATCTACTACTGTCATTATGAATATTTTCACTAGTACTAATAAATACTGAATTTTACTTTTTTTTTAATTACTTTCTTCCTCGTTTTCTCGAAAGCTATTAGAGATATTGGAAATATCATTGCATCATCTGATATACCTAATTCAACTGTACAACTGATATTATGAATATTTGTTCTATGACTAATAATTACGCAGTAAAATAAATCGTATTTTTATATAAAAACATGATTTTCCTCGTCATTTTCTCGAAAGGTATTAGAGATATTGGAAATATAATTGCAGCATCTGATAGACCTAATTAAACTGTACAACTGATATTATGAATATTTGTTCTATGACTAATAATTACGCAGTAAAATGAAACTTAATATTTATATAAAAACATGACTTTCCACCTCATTTTCTCGGACGCTATTAGAGATATTGGAAATATCATTGCAGCATCTGATACACCTAATTAAATTGTACAACTCTCATTATGAATATTTGTTCTATGACTAATAATTACGCAGTAAAATGAAACTTAATATTTATATAAAAACATGATTTTCCTCTCATTTTCTCGAAAGCTATTAGAGATATTGGAAATATGACTGCAGCATCTGATAGACCTAATTAAATTGTAAAACTGACATTATGAATATTTGTTCTATGACTAATAATTACGCAGTAAAATGAAACTATATATTTATATAAAAACATGACATTCCTCCTCATTTTCTTGAAAGCTATTAGAGATATTGGAAATATCATTGCAGCATCTGATAGACCTGATTAAAATCTACTACTGTCATTATGAATATTTTCAGTAGTACTAATAAATACTGAATTTTGCTTTTTTTTAAATTACTTTCTTCCTCGTTTTCTCGAAAGCTATTAGAGATATTGGAAATATCATTGCATCATCTGATATACCTAATTCAACTGTACAACTGATATTATGAATATTTGTTCTATGACTAATAATTACGCAGTAAAATAAATCGTATTTTTATAAAAAAACATGATTTTCCTCGTCATTTTCTCGAAAGGTATTAGAGATATTGGAAATATAATTGCAGCATCTGATAGACCTAATTAAACTGTACAACTGATATTATGAATATTTGTTCTATGACTAATAATTACGCAGTAAAATGAAATTTAATATTTACTTAAAAACATGACTTTCCTCCTCATTTTCCCGAAAGCTATTAGAGATATTGGAAATATCATTGCAGCATCTGATACACCTAATTAAACTATACAACTGTCATTATGAATATTTGTTCTATGACTAATAATTACGCAGTAAAATGAAACTTAATATTTATATATAAACATGACTTCCCTCCTCATTTTCTCGAAAGCTATTAGAGATATCGGAAATATCATTGCAGCATCTGATACACCTAATTAAATTGTACAACTCTCATTATGAATATTTGTTCTATGACTAATAATTACGCAGTAAAATGAAACTTAATATTTATATAAAAACATGATTTTCCTCTCATTTTCTCGAAAGCTATTAGAGATATTGGAAATATGACTGCAGCATCTGATAGACCTAATTAAACTGTAAAACTGACATTATGAATATTTTTCTATGACTAATAATTACGCAGTAAAATGAAACTATATATTTATATAAAAATATTACATTCCTCCTCATTTTCTTGAAAGCTATTAGAGATATTGGAAATATCATTGCAGCATCTGATAGACCTGATTAAAATCTACTACTGTCATTATGAATATTTTCACTAGTACTAATAAATACTGAATTTTACTTTTTTTAAAACTACTTTCTTCCTCGTTTTCTCGAAAGCTATTAGAGATATTGGAAATATCATTGCGTCATCTGATATACCTAATTCAACTGTACAACTGATATTATGAATATTTGTTCTATGACTAATAATTACGCAGTAAAATAAATCGTATTTTTATATAAAAACATGATTTTCCTCGTCATTTTCTCGAAAGGTATTAGAGATATTGGAAATATAATTGCAGCATCTGATAGACCTAATTAAACTGTACAACTGATATTATGAATATTTGTTCTATGACTAATAATTACGCAGTAAAATGAAACTTAATATTTATATAAAAACATGACTTCCCTCCTCATTTTCCCGAAAGCTATTAGAGATATTGGAAATATCATTGCAGCATCTGATACACCTAATTCAACTGTACAACTGTCATTATGAATATTTGTTCTATGACTAATAATTACGCAGTAAAATGGAACTTAATATTTATATAAAAACATGAATTTCCTCCTCATTTTCCCGAAAGCTATTAGAGATATTGGAAATATCATTGCAGCATCTGATACACCTAATTAAACTATAAAACTGTCATTATGAATATTTGTTCTATGACTAATAATTACGCAGTAAAATGAAACTTAATATTAATATAAAAACATGACTTTCCACCTCATTTTCTCGGAAGCTATTAGAGATATTGGAAATATCATTGCAGCATCTGATACACCTAATTAAATTGTACAACTCTCATTATGAATATTTGTTCTATGACTAATAATTACGCAGTAAAATGAAACTATATATTTATATAAAAACATGACATTCCTCCTCATTTTCTTGAAAGCTATTAGAGATATTGGAAATATCATTGCAGCATCTGATAGACCTGATTAAAATCTACTACTGTCATTATGAATATTTTCACTAGTACTAAAAATACTGAATTTTACTTTTTTTTTAATTACTTTCTTCCTCGTTTTCTCGAAAGCTATTAGAGATATTGGAAATATCATTGCATCATCTGATATACCTAATTCAACTGTACAACTGATATTATGAATATTTGTTCTATGACTAATAATTACGCAGTAAAATAAGTCGTATTTTTATATAAAAACATGATTTTCCTCGTCATTTTCTCGAAAGGTATTAGAGATATTGGAAATATAATTGCAGCATCTGATAGACCTAATTAAACTGTACAACTGATATTATGAATATTTGTTCTATGACTAATTATTACGCAGTAAAATGAAACTTAATATTTATATAAAAACATGACTTTCCACCTCATTTTCTCGGAAGCTATTAGATATATTGAAAATATCATTGCAGCATCTGATACACCTAATTAAATTGTACAACTCTCATTATGAATATTTGTTCTATGACTAATAATTACGCAGTAAAATGAAACTTAATATTTATATAAAAACATGATTTTCCTCTCATTTTCTCGAAAGCTATTAGAGATATTGGAAATATGACTGCAGCATCTGATAGACCTAATTAAATTGTAAAACTGACATTATGAATATTTGTTCTATGACTAATAATTACGCAGTAAAATGAAACTATATATTTATATAAAAACATGACATTCCTCCTCATTTTCTTGAAAGCTATTAGAGATATTGGAAATATCATTGCAGCATCTGATAGACCTGATTAAAATCTACTACTGTCATTATGAATATTTTCAGTAGTACTAATAAATACTGAATTTTGCTTTTTTTTAAATTACTTTCTTCCTCGTTTTCTCGAAAGCTATTAGAGATATTGGAAATATCATTGCATCATCTGATATACCTAATTCAACTGTACAACTGATATTATGAATATTTGTTCTATGACTAATAATTACGCAGTAAAATAAATCGTATTTTTATATAAAAACATGATTTTCCTCGTCATTTTCTCGAAAGGTATTAGAGATATTGGAAATATAATTGCAGCATCTGATAGACCTAATTAAACTGTACAACTGATATTATGAATATTTGTTCTATGACTAATAATTACGCAGTAAAATGAAATTTAATATTTACTTAAAAACATGACTTTCCTCCTCATTTTCCCGAGAGCTATTAGAGATATTGGAAATATTATTGCAGCATCTGATACACCTAATTAAACTATACAACTGTCATTATGAATATTTGTTCTATGACTAATAATTACGCAGTAAAATGAAACTTAATATTTATATATAAACATGACTTTCCTCCTCATTTTCTCGAAAGCTATTAGAGATATCGGAAATATCATTGCATTATCTGATACACCTAATTAAATTGTACAACTCTCATTATGAATATTTGTTCTATGACTAATAATTACGCAGTAAAATGAAACTTAATATTTATATAAAAACATGATTTTCCTCTCATTTTCTCGAAAGCTATTAGAGATATTAGAAATATGACTGCAGCATCTGATATACCTAATTAAACTGTAAAACTGACATTATGAATATTTGTTCTATGACTAATAATTACGCAGTAAAATGAAACTATATATTTATATAAAAATATTACATTCCTCCTCATTTTCTTGAAAGCTATTAGAGATATTGGAAATATCATTGCAGCATCTGATAGACCTGATTAAAATCTACTACTGTCATTATGAATATTTTCACTAGTACTAATAAATACTGAATTTTACTTTTTTAAAAATTACTTTCTTCCTCGTTTTCTCGAAAGCTATTAGAGATATTGGAAATATCATTGCATCATCTAATATACCTAATTCAACTGTACAACTGATATTATGAATAATTGTTCTATGACTAATAATTACGCAGTAAAATAAATCGTATTTTTATATAAAAACATGATTTTCCTCGTCATTTTCTCGAAAGGTATTAGAGATATTGGAAATATAATTGCAGCATCTGATAGACCTAATTAAACTGTACAACTGATATTATGAATATTTGTTCTATGACTAATAATTACGCAGTAAAATGAAACTTAATATTTATATAAAAACATGACTTTCCACCTCATTTACTCGGAAGCTATTAGAGATATTGGAAATATCATTGCAGCATCTGATACACCTAATTAAATTGTACAACTCTCATTATGAATATTTGTTCTATGACTAATAATTACGCAGTGAAATGAAACTTAATATTTATATAAAAACATGATTTTCCTCTCATTTTCTCGAAAGCTATTAGAGATATTGGAAATATGACTGCAGCATCTAATAGACCTAATTAAATTGTAAAACTGACATTATGAATATTTGTTCTATGACTAATAATTACGCAGTAAAATGAAACTATATATTTATATAAAAACATGACATTCCTCCTCATTTTCTTGAAAGCTATTAGAGATATTGGAAATATCATTGCAGCATCTGATAGACCTGATTAAAATCTACTACTGTCATTATGAATATTTTCAGTAGTACTAATATATACTGAATTTTGCTTTTTTTTAAATTACTTTCTTCCTCGTTTTCTCGAAAGCTATTAGAGATATTAGAAATATCATTGCATCATCTGATATACCTAATTCAACTGTACAACTGATATTATGAATATTTGTTCTATGACTAATAATTACGCAGTAAAATAAATCGTATTTTTATAAAAAACATGATTTTCCTCGTCATTTTCTCGAAAGGTATTAGAGATATTGGAAATATAATTGCAGCATCTGATAGACCTAATTAAACTGTACAACTGATATTATGAATATTTGTTCTATGACTAATAATTACGCAGTAAAATTAAATTTAATATTTACTGAAAAACATGACTTTCCTCCTCATTTCCCCGAGAGCTATTAGAGATATTGGAAATATTATTGCAGCATCTGATACACCTAATTAAACTATACAACTGTCATTATGAATATTTGTTCTATGACTAATAATTACGCAGTAAAATGAAACTTAATATTTATATATAAACATGACTTTCCTCCTCATTTTCTCGAAAGCTATTAGAGATATCGGAAATATCATTGCATTATCTGATACACCTAATTAAATTGTACAACTCTCATTATGAATATTTGTTCTATGACTAATAATTACGCAGTAAAATGAAACTTAATATTTATATAAAAACATGATTTTCCTCTCATTTTCTCGAAAACTATTAGAGATATTAGAAATATGACTGCAGCATCTGATATACCTAATTAAACTGTAAAACTGACATTATGAATATTTGTTCTATGACTAATAATTACGCAGTAAAATGAAACTATATATTTATATAAAAATATTACATTCCTCCTCATTTTCTTGAAAGCTATTAGAGATATTGGAAATATCATTGCAGCATCTGATAGACCTGATTAAAATCTACTACTGTTATTATGAATATTTTCACTAGTACTAATAAATACTGAATTTTACTTTTTTTAAAATTACTTTCTTCCTCGTTTTCTCGAAAGCATTAGAGATATTGGAAATATCATTGCATCATCTGATATACCTAATTCAACTGTACAACTGATATTATGAATATTTGTTCTATGACTAATAATTACGCAGTAAAATAAATCGTATTTTTATATAAAAACATGATTTTCCTCGTCATTTTCTCGAAAGGTATTAGAGATATTGGAAATATAATTGCAGCATCTGATAGACCTAATTAAACTGTACAACTGATATTATGAATATTTGTTCTATGACTAATAATTACGCAGTAAAATGAAACTTAATATTTATATAACAACATGACTTCCCTACTCATTTTCCCGAAAGCTATTAGAGATATTGGAAATATCATTGCAGCATCTGATACACCTAATTAAACTGTACAACTGTCATTATGAATATTTGTTCTATGACTAATAATTACGCAGTAAAATGGAACTTAATATTTATATAAAAACATGAATTTCCTCCTCATTTTCCCGAAAGCTATTAGAGATATTGGAAATATCATTGCAGCATCTGATACACCTAATTAAACTATAAAACTGTCATTATGAATATTTGTTCTATGACTAATAATTACGCAGTAAAATGAAACTTAATATTTATATAAAAACATGACTTTCCACCTCATTTTCTCGGAAGCTATTAGAGATATTGGAAATATCATTGCAGCATCTGATACACCTAATTAAATTGTACAACTCTCATTATGAATATTTGTTCTATGACTAATAATTACGCAGTAAAATGAAACTTAATATTTATATAAAAACATGATTTTCCTCTCATTTTCTCGAAAGCTATTAGAGATATTGGAAATATGACTGCAGCATCTGATAGACCTAATTAAACTTTAAAACTGACATTATGAATATTTGTTCTATGACTAATAATTACGCAGTAAAATGAAACTATATATTTATATAAAAACATTACATTCCTCCTCATTTTCTTGAAAGCTATTAGAGATATTGGAAATATCATTGCAGCATCTGATAGACCTGATTAAAATCTACTACTGTCATTATGAATATTTTCACTAGTACTAATAAATACTGAATTTTACTTTTTTTTTAATTACTTTCTTCCTCGTTTTCTCGAAAGCTATTAGAGATATTGGAAATATCATTGCATCATCTGATATACCTAATTCAACTGTACAACTGATATTATGAATATTTGTTCTATGACTAATAATTACGCAGTAAAATAAATCGTATTTTTATATAAAAACATGATTTTCCTCGTCATTTTCTCGAAAGGTATTAGAGATATTGGAAATATAATTGCAGCATCTGATAGACCTAATTAAACTGTACAACTGATATTATGAATATTTGTTCTATGACAAATAATTACGCAGTAAAATGAAACTTAATATTTATATAAAAACATGACTTTCCACCTCATTTTCTCGGAAGCTATTAGAGATATTGGAAATATCATTGCAGCATCTGATACACCTAATTAAATTGTACAACTCTCATTATGAATATTTGTTCTATGACTAATAATTACGCAGTAAAATGAAACTTAATATCTATATAAAAACATGATTTTCCTCTCATTTTCTCGAAAGCTATTAGAGATATTGGAAATATGACTGCAGCATCTGATAGACCTAATTAAATTGTAAAACTGACATTATGAATATTTGTTCTATGACTAATAATTACGCAGTAAAATGAAACTATATATTTATATAAAAACATGACATTCCTCCTCATTTTCTTGAAAGCTATTAGAGATATTTGAAATATCATTGCAGCATCTGATAGACCTGATTAAAATCTACTACTGTCATTATGAATATTTTCAGTAGTACTAATAAATACTGAATTTTGCTTTTTTTTAAATTACTTTCTTCCTCGTTTTCTCGAAAGCTATTAGAGATATTAGAAATATCATTGCATCATCTGATATACCTAATTCAACTGTACAACTGATATTATGAATATTTCTTCTATGACTAATAATTACGCAGTAAAATAAATCGTATTTTTATAAAAAAACATGATTTTCCTCGTCATTTTCTCGAAAGGTATTAGAGATATTGGAAATATAATTGCAGCATCTGATAGACCTAATTAAACTGTACAACTGATATTATGAATATTTGTTCTATGACTAATAATTACGCAGTAAAATTAAATTTAATATTTACTGAAAAACATGACTTTCCTCCTCATTTTCCCGAGAGCTATTAGAGATATTGGAAATATTATTGCAGCATCTGATACACCTAATTAAACTATACAACTGTCATTATGAATATTTGTTCTATGACTAATAATTACGCAGTAAAATGAAACTTAATATTTATATATAAACATGACTTTCCTCCTCATTTTCTCGAAAGCTATTAGAGATATCGGAAATATCATTGCATTATCTGATACACCTAATTAAATTGTACAACTCTCATTATGAATATTTGTTCTATGACTAATAATTACGCAGTAAAATGAAACTTAATATTTATATAAAAACATGATTTTCCTCTCATTTTCTCGAAAGCTATTAGAGATATTGGAAATATGACTGCAGCATCTGATAGACCTAATTAAACTGTAAAACTGACATTATGAATATTTGTTCTATGACTAATAATTACGCAGTAAAATGAAACTATATATTTATATAAAAACATTACATTCCTCCTCATTTTCTTGAAAGCTATTAGAGATATTGGAAATATCATTGCAGCATCTGATAGACCTGATTAAAATCTACTACTGTCATTATGAATATTTTCACTAGTACTAATAAATACTGAATTTTACTTTTTTTTTAATTACTTTCTTCCTCGTTTTCTCGAAAGCTATTAGAGATATTGGAAATATCATTGCATCATCTGATATACCTAATTCAACTGTACAACTGATATTATGAATATTTGTTCTATGACTAATAATTACGCAGTAAAATAAATCGTATTTTTATATAAAAACATGATTTTCCTCGTCATTTTCTCGAAAGGTATTAGAGATATTGGAAATATAATTGCAGCATCTGATAGACCTAATTAAACTGTACAACTGATATTATGAATATTTGTTCTATGACTAATAATTACGCAGTAAAATGAAACTTAATATTTATATAAAAACATGACTTTCCACCTCATTTTCTCGGAAGCTATTAGAGATATTGGAAATATCATTGCAGCATCTGATACACCTAATTAAATTGTACAACTCTCATTATGAATATTTGTTCTATGACTAATAATTACGCAGTAAAATGAAACTTAATATTTATATAAAAACATGATTTTCCTCTCATTTTCTCGAAAGCTATTAGAGATATTGGAAATATGACTGCAGCATCTGATAGACCTAATTAAATTGTAAAACTGACATTATGAATATTTGTTCTATGACTAATAATTACGCAGTAAAATGAAACTATATATTTATATAAAAACATGACATTCCTCCTCATTTTCTTGAAAGCTATTAGAGATATTTGAAATATCATTGCAGCATCTGATAGACCTGATTAAAATCTACTACTGTCATTATGAATATTTTCAGTAGTACTAATAAATACTGAATTTTGCTTTTTTTTAAATTACTTTCTTCCTCGTTTTCTCGAAAGCTATTAGAGATATTAGAAATATCATTGCATCATCTGATATACCTAATTCAACTGTACAACTGATATTATGAATATTTGTTCTATGACTAATAATTACGCAGTAAAATAAATCGTATTTTTATAAAAAAACATGATTTTCCTCGTCATTTTCTCGAAAGGTATTAGAGATATTGGAAATATAATTGCAGCATCTGATAGACCTAATTAAACTGTACAACTGATATTATGAATATTTGTTCTATGACTAATAATTACGCAGTAAAATGAAATTTAATATTTACTGAAAAACATGACTTTCCTCCTCATTTTCCCGAGAGCTATTAGAGATATTGGAAATATTATTGCAGCATCTGATACACCTAATTAAACTATACAACTGTCATTATGAATATTTGTTCTATGACTAATAATTACGCAGTAAAATGAAACTTAATATTCATATATAAACATGACTTTCCTCCTCATTTTCTCGAAAGCTATTAGAGATATCGGAAATATCATTGCATTATCTGATACACCTAATTAAATTGTACAACTCTCATTATGAATATTTGTTCTATGACTAATAATTACGCAGTAAAATGAAACTTAATATTTATATAAAAACATGATTTTCCTCTCATTTTCTCGAAAGCTATTAGAGATATTGGAAATATGACTGCAGCATCTGATAGACCTAATTAAACTTTAAAACTGACATTATGAATATTTGTTCTATGACTAATAATTACGCAGTAAAATGAAACTATATATTTATATAAAAACATTACATTCCTCCTCATTTTCTTGAAAGCTATTAGAGATATTGGAAATATCATTGCAGCATCTGATAGACCTGATTAAAATCTACTACTGTCATTATGAATATTTTCACTAGTACTAATAAATACTGAATTTTACTTTTTTTTTAATTACTTTCTTCCTCGTTTTCTCGAAAGCTATTAGAGATATTGGAAATATCATTGCATCATCTGATATACCTAATTCAACTGTACAACTGATATTATGAATATTTGTTCTATGACTAATAATTACGCAGTAAAATAAATCGTATTTTTATATAAAAACATGATTTTCCTCGTCATTTTCTCGAAAGGTATTAGAGATATTGGAAATATAATTGCAGCATCTGATAGACCTAATTAAACTGTACAACTGATATTATGAATATTTGTTCTATGACTAATAATTACGCAGTAAAATGAAACTTAATATTTATATAAAAACATGACTTTCCACCTCATTTTCTCGGAAGCTATTAGAGATATTGGAAATATCATTGCAGCATCTGATACACCTAATTAAATTGTACAACTCTCATTATGAATATTTGTTCTATGACTAATAATTACGCAGTAAAATGAAACTTAATATTTATATAAAAACATGATTTTCCTCTCATTTTCTCGAAAGCTATTAGAGATATTGGAAATATGACTGCAGCATCTGATAGACCTAATTAAATTGTAAAACTGACATTATGAATATTTGTTCTATGACTAATAATTACGCAGTAAAATGAAACTATATATTTATATAAAAACATGACATTCCTCCTCATTTTCTTGAAAGCTATTAGAGATATTTGAAATATCATTGCAGCATCTGATAGACCTGATTAAAATCTACTACTGTCATTATGAATATTTTCAGTAGTACTAATAAATACTGAATTTTGCTTTTTTTTAAATTACTTTCTTCCTCGTTTTCTCGAAAGCTATTAGAGATATTAGAAATATCATTGCATCATCTGATATACCTAATTCAACTGTACAACTGATATTATGAATATTTGTTCTATGACTAATAATTACGCAGTAAAATAAATCGTATTTTTATAAAAAAACATGATTTTCCTCGTCATTTTCTCGAAAGGTATTAGAGATATTGGAAATATAATTGCAGCATCTGATAGACCTAATTAAACTGTACAACTGATATTATGAATATTTGTTCTATGACTAATAATTACGCAGTAAAATGAAATTTAATATTTACTGAAAAACATGACTTTCCTCCTCATTTTCCCGAGAGCTATTAGAGATATTGGAAATATTATTGCAGCATCTGATACACCTAATTAAACTATACAACTGTCATTATGAATATTTGTTCTATGACTAATAATTACGCAGTAAAATGAAACTTAATATTTATATATAAACATGACTTCCCTCCTCATTTTCTCGAAAGCTATTAGATATATCGGAAATATCATTGCAGCATCTGATACACCTAATTAAATTGTACAACTCTCATTATGAATATTTGTTCTATGACTAATAATTACGCAGTAAAATGAAACTTAATATTTATATAAAAACATGATTTTCCTCTCATTTTCTCGAAAGCTATTAGAGATATTGGAAATATGACTGCAGCATCTGATAGACCTAATTAAACTGTAAAACTGACATTATGAATATTTGTTCTATGACTAATAATTACGCAGTAAAATGAAACTATATATTTATATAAAAATATTACATTCCTCCTCATTTTCTTGAAAGCTATTAGAGATATTGGAAATATCATTGCAGCATCTGATAGACCTGATTAAAATCTATTACTGTCATTATGAATATTTTCACTAGTACTAATAAATACTGAATTTTACTTTTTTTTAAATTACTTTCTTCCTCGTTTTCTCGAAAGCTATTAGAGATATTGGAAATATCATTGCATCATCCGATATACCTAATTCAACTGTACAACTGATATTATGAATAATTGTTCTATGACTAATAATTACGCAGTAAAATAAATCGTATTTTTATATAAAAACATGATTTTCCTCGTCATTTTCTCGAAAGGTATTAGAGATATTGGAAATATAATTGCAGCATCTGATAGACCTAATTAAACTGTACAACTGATATTATGAATATTTGTTCTATGACTAATAATTACGCAGTAAAATGAAACTTAATATTTATATAAAACATGACTTTCCACCTCATTTTCTCGGAAGCTATTAGAGATATTGGAAATATCATTGCAGCATCTGATACACCTAATTAAATTGTACAACTCTCATTATGAATATTTGTTCTATAACTAATAAATACGCAGTAAAATGAAACTTAATATTTATTTAAAAACATGACTTTCCTCCTCATTTTCTCGAAAGCTATTAGAGATATTAGAAATATCATTGCAGCATCTGATACAACTAATTAAACTTTACAACTGTGATTATGAATATTTGTTCTATGACTAATAATTACGCAGTAAAATGAAACTTAATATTTATATAAAAACATGACTTCCCTACTCATTTTCCCGAAAGCTATTAGAGATATTGGAAATATCATTGCAGCATCTGATACACCTAATTAAACTGTACAATTGTCATTATGAATATTTGTTCTATGACTAATAATTACGCAGTAAAATGGAACTTAATATTTATATAAAAACATGAATTTCCTCCTCATTTTCCCGAAAGCTATTAGAGATATTGGAAATATCATTGCAGCATCTGATACACCTAATTAAACTATAAAACTGTCATTATGAATATTTGTTCTATGACTAATAATTACGCAGTAAAATGAAACTTAATATTAATATAAAAACATGACTTTCCACCTCATTTTCTCGGAAGCTATTAGAGATATTGAAAATATCATTGCAGCATCTGATACACCTAATTAAATTGTACAACTCTCATTATGAATATTTGTTCTATGACTAATAATTACGCAGTAAAATGAAACTTAATATTTATATAAAAACATGATTTTCCTCTCATTTTCTCGAAAGCTATTAGAGATATTGGAAATATGACTGCAGCATCTGATAGACCTAATTAAACTGTAAAACTGACATTATGAATATTTGTTCTATGACTAATAATTACGCAGTAAAATGAAACTATATATTTATATAAAAACATTACATTCCTCCTCATTTTCTTGAAAGCTATTAGAGATATTGGAAATATCATTGCAGCATCTGATAGACCTAATTAAACTGTACAACTGTCATTATGAATATTTGTTCTATGACTAATAATTACGCAGTAAAATGAAACTTAATATTTATATAAAAACATGACTTTCCACCTCATTTTCTCGGAAGCTATTAGAGATATTGGAAATATCATTGCAGCATCTGATACACCTAATTAAATTGTACAACTCTCATTATGAATATTTGTTCTATGACTAATAATTACGCAGTAAAATGAAACTTAATATTTATATAAAAACATGATTTTCCTCTCATTTTCTCGAAAGCTATTAGAGATATTGGAAATATGACTGCAGCATCTGATAGACCTAATTAAATTGTAAAACTGACATTATGAATATTTGTTCTATGACTAATAATTACGCAGTAAAATGAAACTATATATTTATATAAAAACATGACATTCCTCCTCATTTTCTTGAAAGCTATTAGAGATATTGGAAATATCATTGCAGCATCTGATAGACCTGATTAAAATCTACTACTGTCATTATGAATATTTTCAGTAGTACTAATAAATACTGAATTTTGCTTTTTTTTAAATTACTTTCTTCCTCGTTTTCTCGAAAGCTATTAGAGATATTGGAAATATCATTGTATCATCTTATATACCTAATTCAACTCTACAACTGATATTATGAATATTTGTTCTATGACTAATAATTACGCAGTAAAATAAATCGTATTTTTATAAAAAAACATGATTTTCCTCGTCATTTTCTCGAAAGGTATTACAGATATTGGAAATATAATTGCAGCATCTGATAGACCTAATTAAACTGTACAACTGATATTATGAATATTTGTTCTATGACTAATAATTACGCAGTAAAATGAAATTTAATATTTACTTAAAAACATGACTTTCCTCCTCATTTTCCCGAAAGCTATTAGAGATATTGGAAATATCATTGCAGCATCTGATACACCTAATTAAACTATACAACTGTCATTATGAATATTTGTTCTATGACTAATAATTACGCAGTAAAATGAAACTTAATATTTATATATAAACATGACTTCCCTCCTCATTTTCTCGAAAGCTATTAGAGATATCGGAAATATCATTGCAGCATCTGATACACCTAATTAAATTGTACAACTCTCATTATGAATATTTGTTCTATGACTAATAATTACGCAGTAAAATGAAACTTAATATTTATATAAAAACATGATTTTCCTCTCATTTTCTCGAAAGCTATTAGAGATATTGGAAATATGACTGCAGCATCTGATAGACCTAATTAAACTGTAAAACTGACATTATGAATATTTGTTCTATGACTAATAATTACGCAGTAAAATGAAACTATATATTTATATAAAAATATTACATTCCTCCTCATTTTCTTGAAAGCTATTAGAGATATTGGAAATATCATTGCAGCATCTGATAGACCTGATTAAAATCTATTACTGTCATTATGAATATTTTCACTAGTACTAATAAATACTGAATTTTACTTTTTTTTAAATTACTTTCTTCCTCGTTTTCTCGAAAGCTATTAGAGATATTGGAAATATCATTGCATCATCCGATATACCTAATTCAACTGTACAACTGATATTATGAATAATTGTTCTATGACTAATAATTACGCAGTAAAATAAATCGTATTTTTATATAAAAACATGATTTTCCTCGTCATTTTCTCGAAAGGTATTAGAGATATTGGAAATATAATTGCAGCATCTGATAGACCTAATTAAACTGTACAACTGATATTATGAATATTTGTTCTATGACTAATAATTACGCAGTAAAATGAAACTTAATATTTATATAAAAACATGACTTTCCACCTCATTTTCTCGGAAGATATTAGAGATATTGGAAATATCATTGCAGCATCTGATACACCTAATTAAATTGTACAACTCTCATTATGAATATTTGTTCTATGACTAATAATTACGCAGTAAAATGAAACTTAATATTTATATAAAAACATGATTTTCCTCTCATTTTCTCGAAAGCTATTAGAGATATTGGAAATATGACTGCAGCATCTGATAGACCTAATTAAATTGTAAAACTGACATTATGAATATTTGTTCTATGACTAATAATTACGCAGTAAAATGAAACTATATATTTATATAAAAACATGACATTCCTCCTCATTTTCTTGAAAGCTATTAGAGATATTGGAAATATCATTGCAGCATCTGATAGACCTGATTAAAATCTACTACTGTCATTATGAATATTTTCAGTAGTAATAATAAATACTGAATTTTGCTTTTTTTTAAATTACTTTCTTCCTCGTTTTCTCGAAAGCTATTAGAGATATTGGAAATATCATTGCATCATCTGATATACCTAATTCAACTGTACAACTGATATTATGAATATTTGTTCTATGACTAATAATTACGCAGTAAAATAATTCGTATTTTTATAAAAAAACATGATTTTCCTCGTCATTTTCTCGAAAGGTATTAGAGATATTGGAAATATAATTGCAGCATCTGATAGACCTAATTAAACTGTACAACTGATATTATGAATATTTGTTCTATGACTAATAATTACGCAGTAAAATGAAATTTAATATTTACTTAAAAACATGACTTTCCTCCTCATTTTCCCGAAAGCTATTAGAGATATTGGAAATATCATTGCAGCATCTGATACACCTAATTAAACTATACAACTGTCATTATGAATATTTGTTCTATGACTAATAATTACGCAGTAAAATTAAACTTAATATTTATATATAAACATGACTTTCCTCCTCATTTTCTCGAAAGCTATTAGAGATATCGGAAATATCATTGCAGCATCTGATACACCTAATTAAATTGTACAACTCTCATTATGAATATTTGTTCTATGACTAATAATTACGCAGTAAAATGAAACTTAATTTTTATATAAAAACATGATTTTCCTCTCATTTTCTCGAAAGCTATTAGAGATATTAGAAATATGACTGCAGCATCTGATATACCTAATTAAACTGTAAAACTGACATTATGAATATTTGTTCTATGACTAATAATTACGCAGTAAAATGAAACTATATATTTATATAAAAATATTACATTCCTCCTCATTTTCTTGAAAGCTATTAGAGATATTGGAAATATCATTGCAGCATCTGATAGACCTGATTAAAATCTACTACTGTCATTATGAATATTTTCACTAGTACTAATAAATACTGAATTTTACTTTTTTTAAAATTACTTTCTTCCTCGTTTTCTCGAAAGCTATTAGAGATATTGGAAATATCATTGCATCATCTGATATACCTAATTCAACTGTACAACTGATATTATGAATATTTGTTCTATGACTAATAATTACGCAGTAAAATAAATCGTATTTTTATATAAAAACATGATTTTCCTCGTCATTTTCTCGAAAGGTATTAGAGATATTGGAAATATAATTGCAGCATCTGATAGACCTAATTAAACTGTACAACTGATATTATGAATATTTGTTCTATGACTAATAATTACGCAGTAAAATGAAACTTAATATTTATATAAAAACATGACTTTCCACCTCATTTTCTCGGAAGCTATTAGAGATATTGGAAATATCATTGCAGCATCTGATACACCTAATTAAATTGTACAACTCTCATTATGAATATTTGTTCTATGACTAATAATTACGCAGTAAAATGAAACTTAATATTTATTTAAAAACATGACTTTCCTCCTCATTTTCTCGAAAGCTATTAGAGATATTAGAAATATCATTGCAGCATCTGATACAACTAATTAAACTTTACAACTGTGATTATGAATATTTGTTCTATGACTAATAATTACGCAGTAAAATGAAACTTAATATTTATATAAAAACATGACTTCCCTACTCATTTTCCCGAAAGCTATTAGAGATATTGGAAATATCATTGCAGCATCTGATACACCTAATTAAACTGTACAATTGTCATTATGAATATTTGTTCTATGACTAATAATTACGCAGTAAAATGGAACTTAATATTTATATAAAAACATGAATTTCCTCCTCATTTTCCCGAAAGCTATTAGAGATATTGGAAATACCATTGCAGCATCTGATACACCTAATTAAACTATAAAACTGTCATTATGAATATTTGTTCTATGACTAATAATTACGCAGTAAAATGAAACTTAATATTTATATAAAAACATGACTTTCCACCTCATTTTCTCGGAAGCTATTAGAGATATTGGAAATATCATTGCAGCATCTGATACACCTAATTAAATTGTACAACTCTCATTATGAATATTTGTTCTATGACTAATAATTACGCAGTAAAATGAAACTTAATATTTATATAAAACATAATTTTCCTCTCATTTTCTCGAAAGCTATTAGAGATATTGGAAATATGACTGCAGCATCTGATAGACCTAATTAAATTGTAAAACTGACATTATGAATATTTGTTCTATGACTAATAATTACGCAGTAAAATGAAACTATATATTTATATAAAAACATGACATTCCTCCTCATTTTCTTGAAAGCTATTAGAGATATTGGAAATATCATTGCAGCATCTGATAGACCTGATTAAAATCTACTACTGTCATTATGAATATTTTCAGTAGTACTAATAAATACTGAATTTTGCTTTTTTTTAAATTACTTTCTTCCTCGTTTTCTCGAAAGCTATTAGAGATATTAGAAATATCATTGCATCATTTGATATACCTAATTCAACTGTACAACTGATATTATGAATATTTGTTCTATGACTAATAATTACGCAGTAAAATAAATCGTATTTTTATAAAAAAACATGATTTTCCTCGTCATTTTCTCGAAAGGTATTAGAGATATTGGAAATATAATTGCAGCATCTGATAGACCTAATTAAACTGTACAACTGATATTATGAATATTTGTTCTATGACTAATAATTACGCAGTAAAATGAAATTTAATATTTACTGAAAAACATGACTTTCCTCCTCATTTTCCCGAGAGCTATTAGAGATATTGGAAATATTATTGCAGCATCTGATACACCTAATTAAACTATACAACTGTCATTATGAATATTTGTTCTATGACTAATAATTACGCAGTAAAATGAAACTTAATATTTATATATAAACATGACTTTCCTCCTCATTTTCTCGAAAGCTATTAGAGATATCGGAAATATCATTGCATTATCTGATACACCTAATTAAATTGTACAACTCTCATTATGAATATTTGTTCTATGACTAGTAATTACGCAGTAAAATGAAACTTAATATTTATATAAAAACATGATTTTCCTCTCATTTTCTCGAAAGCTATTAGAGATATTAGAAATATGACTGCAGCATCTGATATACCTAATTAAACTTTAAAACTGACATTATGAATATTTGTTCTATGACTAATAATTACGCAGTAAAATGAAACTATATATTTATATAAAAATATTACATTCCTCCTCATTTTCTTGAAAGCTATTAGAGATATTGGAAATATCATTGCAGCATCTGATAGACCTGATTAAAATCTACTACTGTCATTATGAATATTTTCACTAGTACTAATAAATACTGAATTTTACTTTTTTTTAAATTACTTTCTTCCTCGTTTTCTCGAAAGCTATTAGAGATATTGGAAATATCATTGCATCATCTGATATACCTAATTCAACTGTACAACTGATATTATGAATATTTGTTCTATGACTAATAATTACGCAGTAAAATAAATCGTATTTTTATATAAAAACATGATTTTCCTCGTCATTTTCTCGAAAGGTATTAGAGATATTGGAAATATAATTGCAGCATCTGATAGACCTAATTAAACTGTACAACTGATATTATGAATATTTGTTCTATGACTAATAATTACGCAGTAAAATGAAACTTAATATTTATATAAAAACATGACTTTCCACCTCATTTTCTCGGAAGCTATTAGAGATATTGGAAATATCATTGCAGCATCTGATACACCTAATTAAATTGTACAACTCTCATTATGAATATTTGTTCTATGACTAATAATTACGCAGTAAAATGAAACTTAATATTTATATAAAAACATGATTTTCCTCTCATTTTCTCGAAAGCTATTAGAGATATTGGAAATATGACTGCAGCATCTGATAGACCTAATTAAATTGTAAAACTGACATTATGAATATTTGTTCTATGACTAATAATTACGCAGTAAAATGAAACTATATATTTATATAAAAACATGACATTCCTCCTCATTTTCTTGAAAGCTATTAGAGATATTGGAAATATCATTGCAGCATCTGATAGACCTGATTAAAATCTACTACTGTCATTATGAATATTTTCAGTAGTACTAATAAATACTGAATTTTGCTTTTTTTTAAATTACTTTCTTCCTCGTTTTCTCGAAAGCTATTAGAGATATTAGAAATATCATTGCATCATTTGATATACCTAATTCAACTGTACAACTGATATTATGAATATTTGTTCTATGACTAATAATTACGCAGTAAAATAAATCGTATTTTTATAAAAAAACATGATTTTCCTCGTCATTTTCTCGAAAGGTATTAGAGATATTGGAAATATAATTGCAGCATCTAATAGACCTAATTAAACTGTACAACTGATATTATGAATATTTGTTCTATGACTAATAATTACGCAGTAAAATGAAATTTAATATTTACTGAAAAACATGACTTTCCTCCTCATTTTCCCGAGAGCTATTAGAGATATTGGAAATATTATTGCAGCATCTGATACACCTAATTAAACTATACAACTGTCATTATGAATATTTGTTCTATGACTAATAATTACGCAGTAAAATTAAACTTAATATTTATATATAAACATGACTTTCCTCCTCATTTTCTCGAAAGCTATTAGAGATATCGGAAATATCATTGCATTATCTGATACACCTAATTAAATTGTACAACTCTCATTATGAATATTTGTTCTATGACTAGTAATTACGCAGTAAAATGAAACTTAATATTTATATAAAAACATGATTTTCCTCTCATTTTCTCGAAAGCTATTAGAGATATTAGAAATATGACTGCAGCATCTGATATACCTAATTAAACTGTAAAACTGACATTATGAATATTTGTTCTATGACTAATAATTACGCAGTAAAATGAAACTATATATTTATATAAAAATATTACATTCCTCCTCATTTTCTTGAAAGCTATTAGAGATATTGGAAATATCATTGCAGCATCTGATAGACCTGATTAAAATCTACTACTGTCATTATGAATATTTTCACTAGTACTAATAAATACTGAATTTTACTTTTTTTTAAATTACTTTCTTCCTCGTTTTCTCGAAAGCTATTAGAGATATTGGAAATATCATTGCATCATCTGATATACCTAATTCAACTGTACAACTGATATTATGAATATTTGTTCTATGACTAATAATTACGCAGTAAAATAAATCGTATTTTTATATAAAAACATGATTTTCCTCGTCATTTTCTCGAAAGGTATTAGAGATATTGGAAATATAATTGCAGCATCTGATAGACCTAATTAAACTGTACAACTGATATTATGAATATTTGTTCTATGACTAATAATTACGCAGTAAAATGAAACTTAATATTTATATAAAAACATGAATTTTCACCTCATTTTCTCGGAAGCTATTAGAGATATTGGAAATATCATTGCAGCATCTGATACACCTAATTAAATTGTACAACTCTCATTATGAATATTTGTTCTATGACTAATAATTACGCAGTAAAATGAAACTTAATATTTATTTAAAAACATGACTTTCCTCCTCATTTTCTCGAAAGCTATTAGAGATATTAGAAATATCATTGCAGCATCTGATACAACTAATTAAACTTTACAACTGTGATTATGAATATTTGTTCTATGACTAATAATTACGCAGTAAAATGAAACTTAATATTTATATAAAAACATGACTTCCCTACTCATTTTCCCGAAAGCTATTAGAGATATTGGAAATATCATTGCAGCATCTGATACACCTAATTAAACTGTACAATTGTCATTATGAATATTTGTTCTATGACTAATAATTACGCAGTAAAATGGAACTTAATATTTATATAAAAACATGAATTTCCTCCTCATTTTCCCGAAAGCTATTAGAGATATTGGAAATACCATTGCAGCATCTGATACACCTAATTAAACTATAAAACTGTCATTATGAATATTTGTTCTATGACTAATAATTACGCAGTAAAATGAAACTTAATATTAATATAAAAACATGATTTTCCACCTCATTTTCTCGGAAGCTATTAGATATATTGAAAATATCATTGCAGCATCTGATACACCTAATTAAATTGTACAACTCTCATTATGAATATTTGTTCTATGACTAATAATTACGCAGTAAAATGAAACTTAATATTTATATAAAAACATGATTTTCCTCTCATTTTCTCGAAAGCTATTAGAGATATTGGAAATATGACTGCAGCATCTGATAGACCTAATTAAATTGTAAAACTGACATTATGAATATTTGTTCTATGACTAATAATTACGCAGTAAAATGAAACTATATATTTATATAAAAATATTACATTCCTCCTCATTTTCTTGAAAGCTATTAGAGATATTGGAAATATCATTGCAGCATCTGATAGACCTGATTAAAATCTACTACTGTCATTATGAATATTTTCACTAGTACTAATAAATACTGAATTTTACTTTTTTTTTAATTACTTTCTTCCTCGTTTTCTCGAAAGCTATTAGAGATATTGGAAATATCATTGCATAATCTGATATACCTAATTCAACTGTACAACTGATATTATGAATATTTGTTCTATGACTAATAATTACGCAGTAAAATAAATCGTATTTTTATATAAAAACATGATTTTCCTCGTCATTTTCTCGAAAGGT
>JAPQNM010000013.1:37483498-37490998 GCA_029783475.1 Metacarcinus magister | reverse complement strand
GGAGGAGGAGAAGGAGGAGGAGGAGGAGGAGGAGGAGGAGTAGGAGGAGGAGGAGGAGGAGGAGGAGACGGGCGTTAGAAGAAAGTAATTACTGGGTGATGTAAGGGGTGACCAATAAGAGAGAAGAGAGAGAGAGAGAGAGAGAGAGAGAGAGAGAGAGAGAGAGAGAGAGAGAGAGAGAGAGAGAGAGTGTGTGTGTGTGTGTGTGTGTGTGTGTGTGTGTGTGTGTGTGTGTGTGTGTGTGTGTGTGTGTGTGTGTGTGTGTGTGTGTGTGTGTTCAAGGGGACACACACAGCCTTGGGATACATGACCCTTCCCCTTCACCCATAATGTCACCCATTAGATGTAATCCTCCTCCCCTCTTCTCCTTTTCCCTCCCTTTCCTCCCTTTGCTTCTCTCCCTCCTGCCCTCCCTCCCTCCTTCCATTCTTCCTTCCCTCCCTCCCTCCTTGGCCTTCCTCTTTTCTCCTATTCTACCTTCCCTAACCTTCTGTCTCTTCATCCCTGTTATCCTTACCTTCCATCCTACATCTATAATTTTTCCCTTAATTAACTTCCTCCGTTCCTCTCATCCATTTTATCCTTCCTTCTCTTCCTTTCATTTTCTACTTACTTCCTTTCCGTCTCACTTTTCTCCTTCCTTCAGTCTTTCCCTTCATGTCTCTATCAGTAATTCTTTTCTTACCATCGTTCTCCCTCCCTGTACCTTCCCTCTTCTCTACCTTCTTCCTTCCCTTTCTCTCAGACCATCCTTCGTTACCTCATCATCCTTCCATCCACTCTTCCTCCTTCCCTCTCGTCTTATAACCCCGGAAATGAGCCTCGAAAGTCATTGAGTCGCGTCAATAGCCCACGTCAAGGCACAGGAGAGGCGCAGACCACAATGTAATCTCCAAGGGAATCGCCATCAGGACATATAGGTAGACTATAGACCACCTTCTGAGGGTGTGACACGGAGGAGGAGGAGGAGGAGGAGGAAAGACAACAACGGTGAGGAGTAAGGGTGATAAAGGGGGATTCAGTCAATAATTATTCTTCCTTCGTAAACACATGGACTTGCTGACTGACTGACTGACTGACTGACTGACTTGATATGAGGTGTAGTAATAGTATCTGTAGTAGTAGTAGCAGTAGTAGTAGTAGTAGCAGTAGGAGTAGTAGCAATAGTAGTAGTAGTAGCAGTAGAAGTAGAAGAAACAACCCAATTAGCCACATCACAACATCGACACACAAGAAACATCTCTTACCACCACCACCACCACCACCACCACCACCATCACCGTCACTTACCCCATAAAGAGAACCTTATTTGACTACAGAAAACAAAGTCCAATAATTCCTCTCGTAAACACGCGGGAGGAGACGCTAGTGGGAGGTGGAGAGATCAGGGCGCTAAATTACTGGCTAGGTGAGAGGGAGGGAGGAAGGGAGGAAATAGAAGAAGAGAGAGAGAAGGGAGGGAGAGAGAGAAAAAGAGCAAAGAAAGGGAAGAAAGATGTACAAATTATAAAAGGAAAAATACTATAGAAGGACTACAAGGTTAAGGAAAAATATGATGAATGTACATAATATAAAGTTTTAAAAATCAATGTTCAGGAATAAGAAGGAAACAAAGAATAAATTATGAAAGAAGGAAGGGAGAAGAAGAAAAAAAACTTGGGTAGGGAAAACAGGAGGAAAGCAGGGCGAGGGGTAAGAGAGAAAGGAAGGGAAGGGAGAGAGAGTAGAGGAGTAGGACTACATGGTAAGCTGAGGTGATCCATCAATGGTAGGAGAAAGGAGGAGGAGGGAAGGAGATATGGGTGAGGGGAGGGAAGGAAAATTTATAGGCAGAAAGATGCTTAAACATGTGTACAAAGAAGAAGAAGAAGAAAAAGAAAAGAGAGAAATAGATAGACGGACAGACGAACACTGACAGATAGACATATAGACATAGATATGCAGTCATAAAAATATACAGACAAACATATACAAAGTAATTAAGACAAACAGAAAGAGCCAAAGATATACATACATACATTAATACATACATGCATACAAACATACATGCATGCAGACAGACAGACAGACAGACATACAGCCATGTGTGATCTCCCATCAACTATAGACAGCAGATAAGTTTTCAGCAATGGAGCAATTTAAACACAACTGACCCTTGACTTTTAAAATTTTAAGGTATATATTTACTCGGCTTTTCATTTTCAATCGATCAAATAATGTTAACAATCTACACCTGAGCGTTTTGGATCAGTCATGTGACGTCTAGATATTCTAAGATAAAAAAAAAAAGAAAGGAAGAGAACGAGGTGAAAGAATCGAGACTAGGAAAGAAAACAGGTAAACGAACGGCTGAGGAAGAGTACGGAGAGGAAGAGGTAAGACAGATGCGTTAATTATCTGATGGTGAACAATAGAATATACATCACGAGGAAAGATATTAGGGAAAGACTATTTGTTTTATTACATCAATGCAACTAGCCCCCTCCCACACACACACACACACACACACACACACACTCACACTCACACACACAGAAAAAAAACCTCCTCCCTATTCAAGTGGTAATTGGGACCAGTTTATTAACACGGGTGGGCCAGGCAAGAGTCGTTCCTCCGGCGCCAGTAGCGGAGAAAAAATAGCCAACACGGGAAGCAGCAGCAACAGCAGCAGCAGCAGCAGCAGCAGCAGCAGCAGCAGCAGCAGCAGCAGCAGCAGCAACAGCAGCAGCAGCAGCAGCAGCAGCAGCAGCAGCAGCAGCAGCAGCAGCAGCAGCAGCAGCAACAGCAGCAGCAGCAGCAGCAGCATCTGTTCTCTCGGTTGAATGGATGAAGATGAAGGATGCGAGGGAGTGGCTGCGTGTGCGGCTTGGACCAGTAACAACAGTACGCGGCGCACATGAACACCGAGAATAAGAATGTAGGTGAGAGGCAGGTGAACATGCACCTGACACTCTAATTGAAGGTGAGGAAGGGCGCAGGGCCTGACTGATAGCTTCGTCACTCTGGGCATCTATCACAGTCCCGCCACCTGTCTGTCGCTGTCTATCAAGGAACCTGTTTATTTCTTCATCCATCCGTCTTCATGCATCTCCCGTGAGTACGCGAGACACGACCAATCGCTAAAATTGAGACGCCTTGTTTGAGACTGTGTCAGTCACTTTGAACGTTGTCTTCATTACGATGATAACAACTTGGTTAAAAAGTACGATAACACCAAGACAATAATAGACGATATGAAATTAGAATTCAGTGTATTTGGGATAGTAATGTAATGTTATGTTTATAGTCATATTTTGATGGCGGAAAAAAATAAAAAATTATAAAAAAGCTTTTGCGTTAAAGGGAAAAAAAGGAATGTTGCAAAATATTCGTTCTTTACTTCCTAATTTTTTTTTTTTTTTTCCCAAAGTCAAGTGTTGAACTTTATTGTTCAAATATTGGATATAGGAAACTAAAAAAAATTACAGTTTAGCACAGCAGCAGGATGAAGGGCTATTGAATTAATTTCACGGATAAAGAGCTGATCGCCAGTGCCGCATACATACATAATAAGCCCAACGGCGCACGTGGTCCTTGACGTGTGAAAAAAAAATCAATGAAGAAGATAATCACTAAATTTCAATCGAGTCACGACGAAGGCTAAAGCTTATTCAATTTGATTAAATTCCTGGGTTGTTTTTTTTTGTATGCTATACTAATGAGAAACAATGATTATATCTTTATAAAATAATACATTCTTCATAAAAGCAATGAGTAGATAAAAACTAAGAATACAATACACAAGTAATATATGTAATTTGTCATTTATTAATAACTATCATGAGGGTCATCACATATAATAACACTTAGAGTATCATTGATGAAGTAACGCAACACGATGGCTTCATTTCAACAGATTAGGAGCCTCTGGGTTTTAGTATCTTAGTATCTATCCTACAAACAAGAACACTAGTCTTATATACAGCTTAATTGACTGGAAAGCTGGTCAGACCAATGTATCTTGGCTATATGATACACAGGCACGCACGCACGCACGCACGCAGGGAAACACATCGGGGCCCCCCCCCCACCCCCTCCCACACACACATTCACACAAACACACTGTTCGATAGCTCAGTAGAAGCATGTTGTGCTGTCACTTGGCAGGCTGAGGTTCGCGCCTCGCTCAGGGTACAAAGTTTTCACTGATGATCGAGCAGTTACAGTCTTCCTTAAGCAGGAGGAAGGGGTGCGTGGGTGTGCGAAAAATCAGTCTTACCCATCTATGAGTAATTCCATTTACAAGAGAGGAAGGAACCGTTCACAAAGGAAGTAACGCACCATCCACTGACCTGTGCTTCCACGATAACTTATAAAATATATCGTTGAGTTTGGTGTTCATTAGAATGATAATTTACTACAAGAAACAGTTGGTAAAACACAGCTCGATTAAGGTTGAATTAACTTTGTGAAATGAGAGAGAGAGAGAAAAAAAAAGAAAAAAAAGTGGGGAACATATTTGTAAACATCTTGCTTTAATTGTTTACATTTCATCATCACGAGTAACATTTGGACTCATTCTCCATCACCTGATTTCCTCCCTCCTCCCACAACGATCCCAGACCACGCACCAGCTGCACCCTGCCCTCCCTCCTTGTTAACCACACCCATCACCCTGTCCTCATTCCCCGGACACCCATGCACCAACCCCTGCCTCGCCCCTGCCTCGCCCCTGCCTCGCCCCTGTCAATGGCCCGTGCAATCCTCAACCTGACCTTGGTACGATACAGTTCGTTTGATTGGACCAGCTCAGTGATGGACCGACGATCTGATCTGACAGACCCCAAACAACTGGTGTATAAATAAGTGACGCCGCTGTTGCTGCCACGGCCACGACACGTCATGCCTCTGATCTGCCATGCCACGGGTAAGGGCACTCACTCCCTCTGCAATGGACGCTGACGTGGCATGGAGGCAGAAGGAACATGGCAAGATATAGAGACGACAGCAAGCAAAAGATGATGATTATGATGGAAATGATGATAACGAAAACTTTTTATAGATTAACTTCACTCTATCAAGCAAAGAATCCCTGATGGTTAGATTGATATGAATATTATAGAGTCTGTTTCTAAGGGTTACTAAGGGTTACTAAGGGTTACTAAGGGTTACTAAGGGTTTTTTTCGAAGTCCACCAAATGCGTCAAGCACAGCTACTATAACGTTCTAATACACCTGCTCTAAATGCACCGACAACCTGGATCATGGTTTAGTTTCATGAAAATTTACAGCACTCAATTGTACAAGATGGCACGTCTACTCACCCCGCCCCCCCCTTAGAATGTAAACGATTATGATGGAATGTGAGTCTCTTGCGTGGATTAATCTATTTTGTTTGGTGTTGAAATTATCTCCCTTTACTTTATAGGTTCACATCGTTCTTAATTTATAAACTGATGACATCTTTTTTTTAAGTGAAGCAGAAAGAACAAAGGTGAGTTTTACCAAATAAAAGTAACATAGAGAATATAACTAGATATAGATAAACAACACAAACATCAGTAGTATATGAATATTCGACACATAAGAGTTTATATAGAAATCAAAAAACATATTCCACAACAACGAAAATAGACAAAAAATACATTAGCTTCCTTTGCCTTTACCATCCGCTGATTCGTTAACCAGCAAACAAGGTACAATATTTCCTCTTCCTGAGACCCTGATACCCTAATAAAGATAATTCACCTCAACCTAAGCTGCTACATAACAACGTAACTGACAGCTATTATGAAATGTGCTTTACGTCTTCAAGATAAATAATTGAGAAAGCTTACGGTAAGTGTCACTGTTGCAAGAAAACATAACAAGAACCAGTACAAGATTTACAATAAAAGAGAAGTCATCTGTTACTGGGATGATAGTGTGTGTGTGTGTGTGTGTGTGTGTGTGTGTGTGTGTGTGTGTGTGTGTGTGTGTGTGTGTGTGTGTGTGTGTGTGTGTGTTTAAGAAAGGAGGTTTGTTTTTATCTTCTTACTCCATCTTTTACTCCCTCCACTCTTTTCAAACCCTTCTTCTTTCTTCTACTACGTCTTACTCTTCCGTCTCCTCCTGCTCATCCATTTTCTTTTATCTAGTTACATTAAAATACATTTCTTCTCTTTGGTCTTTTTAATTTTTTTTCTTCCTACGTTTAACTAGATCGTTTACGTTTCTCTGACAGGTTCTTTCATCTTGTTTTTGTTCTTGTTCGTTTTTTTTTTTTCTCTCTCTCTCATTCTCTCTTTCCAAGCCAATTAACTAAAGACTATGCGGTATCCTAATTCTTTTTTGTTCTCTCTCTCTTTATCTATCTTACGTTATTCATTTCCTAAACATGACTTCAAGAGCAGCAAAGCACATCATTTCCTCTTGTCAGTTCAATGCATACATCATCATCACGTCATATAAGAGGTTCCTGTCGCTGGTAAAGAAAACAAAGACTCTCTCTCTCTCTCTCTCTCTCTCTCTCTCTCTCTCTCTCTCTCTCTCTCTCTCTCTCTCTCTCTCTCTCTCTCTCTCTCTCTCTCTCTCTCTCTTCTTTATCGATGTACACCCTTCCCTCATGTCTCTCCAATGACGAGCCACATAAATACATTCTCCTATGCTCTCCTTTACCTTCTCTTTCGCCTTTCCTTCCTTCCTCTTTGTCACTCTTCCATCTTAACACCTAATTACGCCTCTCCTTTTCCCTCTCCTTCCTCCTCTCCTCTCTTCCTTATCTGGCAATACATCACGGGTCCCCTCCCCGCCTATCCGCTCGGTCTCCCTCCCCAAAGATACAGCAGACACCCCATTAAATGAAATAAAGACAGATGGGCCTACCTCGCTCCCCATTTTCTTTAACTAAGTGTATTTTCGTCTTCCGTTTTCTCTCTCTGTGTCTGGGAACTTTGCTTTTAAAATGGTGATTATTTGTGTGAACCGGAAAACACACTTCAGTTTGAGATGTATCACGTTTCTGTGGCCGTTTTGAGTTTTTTTAATGGGCTTGTTGTAGGAAGTGGAAGTATAATAGTAGTGGTTGTGGTAGTAGTAGTGGTAGTAGTAGTAGTAGTAGTAGTAGTGGTAGTAGTGGTAGTAGTAGTAGTAGTAGCAGTAATAGTAAATAACAATAATAATAATAATAATAATAATAATAATAATAATAATAACCACAACCACAAACCACAACAGCAAATATAACAAAATAAGGAAGCAGAGAAGAATAAGAGCAGCCATCCAACTTCTACATTACCAATAATAATGTATGTACTATCACCACACAAACATACAAACATACACACATACACACATACATACATACACAATCTACGTACCACACCCATTCACATCCTTACCTTGAGAGCCTACGTGACGGTCAGCACCTTACCTTCCTAAATACTCTTACCACGTTAAGGGAACAAGAAACCTTACTTCATACTAACCTATTCCTCTTAATAACTGAACACACTGCTTCCTTATTTATTTCCCTGATGACAA
>JAPQNM010000013.1:37473498-37478498 GCA_029783475.1 Metacarcinus magister | reverse complement strand
TAGTAGTAGTAGTAGTAGTAGTAGTAGTAGTAGTAATAGTAGTAGTATAGTAGTAGTAGTAGTAGTAGTAGTAGTAGTAAAATAAGTGGTTGTATAGAATGAGGGTTAGGAGAATTTTTCTCAATATTAATAAAACAAAATAAATATTCTCCTCCACTGCAAGAATATAACCATAAACTTCACAATTTCCTGTCCTTATCCTCCATTTGTTTTGCTTTCATTATTTTTTCTTCTATCCTGTCATTTCCCCTTTAGTATTTATTCCCCTCCCCTTACCACCACCACCACCACCATCACCACCACCACCCTCCATCGTAACTCCGGCAGCTGTTATGTCAGTCCTTTTAAGTCATGTTCACCGTCACTGTTAGTCATGAATAGCCAACACCATTCTTAATATAGGCATCATATCACTCACTCACTATCAATAACACCATCTAGGTCCTAAGATCATTGTCAACACCATGTCACGGTACTCATCACATCCTATAATACATCGCGGGAACACATCACTTAAACTAACTTTTCCACCCACACTATTACTCCACTAGGACACAGATCAGAAGCACATTACCATCAAAACAATTAACATGCATCACGCCAGTCTTGTCAACACAGTGGGCCAGGTGGATCACTATGATTACCGTTACTCTTCCCTTACATTCAACGGAAGGGATACAAAGACTTAAGAAATACAGAGAATTTCAACTAGATGCAAAATTGGGTCTAAGTGATGTGTGCCACGAGGCCATTAACAGCGCTCTACAGCCGCCGACACACATACCTAACACCCAAACACGCCTATCGGGTTTTTTTCTTGGTCATGACCCTGTTTCAAGGCTTATTATGGCCTCTTTAAGGAGATTCACTACAAAAATAACTGTCACCCCATGCTGTACTGACTTGGCTTCCAGGATGTGAATGGTGAATAAAGGTCGTACACTCGTGACAACATTGCAAGTTCAACTATTTCATTTATGTATCAAATGACCTTCCATCCAAGCCATATTTTCCTACTCCTCCTTATTACATCCTTCCCGCCCGGTGCTGATCAAAACTGTTTACCAGCACCAGTACGCTACAGTAACTTAAAAGCAAACACTAAATCGTCTGGGGGTTTTTTCCTTATATTTTCTGGTACTGTACAACCCTCTAATAACATTTTTACAGGTGGTTTTACAAACATATATACAAATATATTTCTGAGATTTGAAGCGTATAATATTTAATAAACTATTTTCAATAAGCGTACCATTTTATTTTTCCATTCAATAGCTTCCAATTTTTTTATCAATCAAAAGTCGTTTACTAAAAATAAGCATTTTATTGAATATATATATATATATATATATATATATATATATATATATATATAAATATATATGAATACACACACACACACACACACACACACACACACACACACACACACACACACACACACACACACACACACACACGCACACACACACACACACACACACACACACACACACACACACACACAGTGTAACAAAAAAAAGTAAAATAATGAGATTTAACTGAGTGAATGGAAGAAGGGCAGGGATGAGGTCGGTGGATGATAGAAGTGAATTAAGCTCAGGTTTATGTCTTGGTGCCAGGTCTGGTGAGGGGGAGGGCTGGGGGCGTGGCTTGAAGTGACTCATGGCTTGGTGGGGCCTCCACGGGTTCAGCAAACGAAGAACAATTATATTACCGTGTCCAGAGTGGCGGGGAGCGATGGGCGACGTCTCTCCGGCACTCACCCTTCCCCTAGCGAGCACCCTATATCCCCCTCAGCTCCCCCCCCCACACCCTCCATAATTACCGGGGTGAAGAAGAAGGAAAAAAAGGGCCTCCCTCTGCTTCTCCTCCCTCTACTGGCACGAGGAAAATGTTTTGTGCTTCCCCGCTTCGTTCAGACGTTCTCCTCTCTTCCACTATCTGCTCCCCCTCCCCCCCCCCACCCAACACAAGGCCCCGAGCTGCTGTTGTTTTATCTCGCATTCCAGAAAAGCTCTACTGATTTCCTCATTTAATACACACACACACACACACACACACACACACACACACACACACACACACACACACACACACACACACACACACACACTAAGAGGGGTATGCTCTCATCGTAAAGAGAATTGGTATCCTATGCTTCCCATCCCAATTTCAGTTCCTCTTCTGTGTCCTCCCCTAAAAGTGACGTTAGGCTTGGGGTCCTTGCTCACTTTTGTGTGCCTTTTAGTACCTAACTTGTGGTGAACGACTACGGTGGTATGACACAGTGGTTTCTCTAAGATGTTTTTTTATTTTGTATCATTTTCGTTCGTGGGTATTAGCACCGAGAGTACGTTCAGTAACTAGATTTAAAGTGGCGTTAGGTTCCTTTTAAATTATGTAATGACGGTACAGCAGTTCAATGTGCTGAGGGTATTGGGAGAATTGTTTGACTCTGTGATGTGTCATCTTTTCTCAGTATCTTGGCACGTGTCCGGTGTGACTACCTCTGACGTGGAATTGATGACATTGAAAGGTTGATGCTAGGAATAAGAGTCAGAAGACCAACATGGGTAAAAGAATGGATCAAAATAGAAAACATTATGAAAATATTATTGGATCCAAACTACAGATGGATGGAGCATGAGGATAGAAGAGCAAAATTATGAAACTGGACCCTAAGAGGAGAGAAATGCAGTAGATAAAGACAAAACAGGAAGTGGAGGAATAAAACTTAAAAGTTTAAAGACATAATTTGATAAAGGTTTGCACAACAGCAAATAGCGAAGGTTGACGAAACCTTAGCACAGCAGATGATTAATAATGGCTCAAGATGATGATTTGCAAATAATACATGTACACTCCTTCCCCCTCTCATACACACACATTGTTTGTATACATATATATATATATATATATATATATATATATATATATATATATATATATATATATATATATATATATATATAATTCTTTCAACAGATTCCCTTTATTTTTCTTCGAATTTGCTAACAAATCCTTTGCTTCACTTTGAAGAAGAGATAAATGAGCAGCTAATGCTATTAGCAGTTCGTTCTAGATTTTTTTTTTCGCTCAGCTCACGAGTGACGCCAAAACAATGGAAAAAAGACAGAATTTGTGTTGAAGATGGTAAGCCTCTGTCACCATCAACAGCCTCCACTAAACATTACAAAGGAAAGTGTACCTGGTGTGTGTGTGTGTGTGTGTGTGTGTGTGTGTGTGTGTGTGTGTGTGTGTGTGTGTGTTCAGATTCCACTGGCCGAGGCGGAGAGTAAACAAAGGATGGGGAGGGGAGTGGAGGTGTAGTAAGAGGGGAGATTGGGTCAGCGTCATCATGGGTAAGGGGGAGTTGGAGACACGTTCCCTTCCCCTCCCTAAACCCTCACCTGGCCTCGTGCCCGGCCCCGCCCCGCCCCGCCCCGCCCCGCCCCGCCTCGTCAGGTGCGCCGTTGCGTCAGCTGTTAGCGGGATGAATCACCCTTGATGTAGAAAATAATCTCTTGAAACTTTTTTCCAATGTTTTTACGATCTGTCGTGTTATGAATGAAATAAAAGAAATCCATATCACTCAATGCTCTTGTTTTTTTTTAATAATGTCGTGTAGAAACGTAATTAACCTTCCATAGTCGTTTCACAATAGAAAAATTAATACTGTTGAATAAATTGAAAAAAAATATATAAATAAAAAAATTAAAAAAAGCTAACTAATCTAGTCTTTATACAAAGCTTTTGTTATTACACCAAATCACTTCATCTTAAAAAAAATATTCAGCCTATTACAGCCGGAGGAAGAGAATGAAGACAAGTTAAAGAAAACAGTAAAATATGAAACAATAGTGAAGTACATCGGATGAAGCAAATTGCGAGTGTGTAGTATGATGTAAGAGTGTAAAGTGACGTAGAGGAGTGGAATTGTGCTGTATAGTTTAGTGTAATACGTGATTGGAGAGATGATCTGCTGTATTCTATGGAGAGGTGTCAGGTGTAGGTGATTAGGGTGTGACTGGAGGTGGGAGAAGAGGGGAAAGGTGTTGGGGGTGAAAGGAGAGAAGAGCTGTATTGGAGAGAGGAGGGAAGGGATATGGAGGAAGAGGGAGGGAGGGAAGATGTGTTGTTAGAGAAGCCTGTAAGAGGAGGTGATGGAGAAAGAAGGGAAGGAAAGGGATGTGTTAGGAAATGAAGAGGAAATACAAGATGTGGCTAAGAGTTGAATGTAGAAAGAGGATAAGGAAAGAGGGAAGGAAAGAGGTGTGGCAAGGAATGGAGGGAAACTAAGGGGTAAGGGTAGGAAGGGAAGGTAAGGGTTAGGGGGGGAAGGGAGGGTAGTGGCGCGGCTTACACACCTTCAACACTTCAGTCAATACGAGAGGTCAATTAGCGGAGGAACAGGTGAAGGATATCAGTTTTCTATCTTCAGGCAACATTTTTGTCTCACTTAATGAATTAATTACTCTTTTTTTTCTCTCTCTCTCTCTTTCTCTCTCTCGTAACATTAAATATATAAAAAAAAAAAATATAGATAAATAGATTGATACATGTCAACAAAAGTGGGAACAAGATAAGAAAATGTTCTGGTATTTTGATATTCATTAACTATATTTCTCATTCCATTTTTCTTCTATCCCCTTCTCCTCCTCCTCCTCCTCCTCCTCCTCCTCCCCCCCCCCGTGGCCGCCCTGCACGTGGCCCTCATCGCACGTGTTGGCGCCGCACGTGCACCAATACGAGGGAATTTAATTTGTCAGTCCCTCAATATGTTCCGCCCTTGTTCTCCCACCCTCCTCTCTCTCTCTCTCTCTCTCTCTCTCTCTCTCTCTCTCTCTCTCTCTCTCTCTCTCTCTCTCTCTCTCTCTCTCTCTCTCTGTGTGCTTCAAAGACTAAAGGGATGAAAAAGAACTAAAGAAAATTAAATATGATATGGAATTCGTAAAGGTGCTTGCAAATGTTTGACAGAGAGAGAGAGAGAGAGAGAG
>JAPQNM010000013.1:37450998-37468498 GCA_029783475.1 Metacarcinus magister | reverse complement strand
TAATTGGTTAAATAGCTAATAAGTCAATCATTCAAACAGTTAGTCAGTCATTCAGTCAGTCATTCAGTCAGTTATTCAGTCAGCCAATCCGTCAATTAGTCAGTGATTCAGTTACTCACTCATTCAATCAGCCAGTTAGTCAGCTATTCACACAGCCAGTCAAACAGTCACTCATTCATTTATTTGGTCAATCAGTCAGTCAGTCAGCCAGTCAGTCAATATGTCAGCCAGTTTCCCGTCCTTCCAATCCGCAGTGAAGCAGCCAGCCGACCACACCTATTCAGATAACCCGTCGACCTTTTGATCAACTTGTCACTCAGGAAATTAATCAAACAACACTACATGGCTTCATCGAGTATTCTTGTCCACAGCAGCTCCGGGTCAACCAACTCGTCGCAGAGGTAAATGACTGACAGGAAGTCCTTTGCTCTCCTTCTTGCCCCTCCAACCAGCCCTGAGAAGGTTGAACATTAGTATAATTAAACAATTTGTCATATGTGTAACCTTGCCGTGAGAATGAATTATTTTGTTATCTTTCTCTAGGTTTGAGTTTCAGTGACTCAGTTTTTTGTTTTTCTGTTTGAATTGAAGTTTATGTGTCGCTTTATGTAAATAAAGTCGGTAGTGGATTGTTAGATTTTCCTCTTAATGGTGGAATGTCTGTATACATTCTTTTTACACCTGTGTTATTATGACTGTGTATTTGTTCTTTATAGATGCTGAAAAAACGTCTGTATGTTATTATATGTATCCGTTTAGGACAAATATCAGTATTTTTCGGACAAGAATCAGTGTGTCCTTTATTGATTCAACAGATTTCTCCTAATAAAGAAAAAAGTGCAGTGAGCGGGCGGACCAAGCCATACACTCCTACCACACGTGATCACTTCAGTATACTTCTAAAGGTACAACAACGTCGGTCATGTGCTGCCAGCGGTGATGCATGTCAGTCTAACGTCACATTCGCGGAAGGAAACGCCAAATGGTAGAGGAACGCGGGAAACGGACACTTGACGCAACCCTAAACATCCCGTCCCTCATGGTAACTGTTCCAGGAATGATGATTATACAAACGTTCGAGGAAAAGATGTTTAAGTCTAGCTTATTCATCACCCACCCACCGGACGATCCATCACCACCACATGCAACCACCACTACCACTATCCACCTTCACCACCTAACCTAACAATTATTTCCCCAAGGTATAGGTGTTAATTTGCTATCCACTCCCTTCTCATGGATCAAAATTAGTCTGGTAGAGTGGTTTACAATTGTCAGTTCTGCCCAAACTCTCTCCCATCTCTCCTCCTTCACTCCTTTTTTTTTTCTTTTCTCTTTCCTCCACCGCTTCTCTTTCGTCATTTTTCTCTTTTTTTCCCTTTTCCCTTTCCTTTCTTCCCTCGCCTGCACCCTCACCGCCGTTCACTGCATCCACATCCCTTCTCCCGTCCCTCCACCCTACACCAGCTGCCTCCACTCAAGTCCACAGCTTCATCACATATTCCCCTCATCACACTCGCTTCCGTAACTGAGCCATTAGTCTACACTCCTCCCCCTCCTCCTCCTCCTCCTCCTCCTCCTCCTCCTCCTCCTCCTCCTCCTATATCCATAGCAGTTACCATTATCCACATTACTAATGGTTCGACCCAAGGTCCTCCCTTTCTCCACACTTTCCCTCACTCCCTACTCCTCTATCTCTCTCCCTTTCACTCACTCCCTGACACTCCCGACTCTCCCACCACCACCACCACCACCACCATCACCACCACCACCACCATCACCATCACCTCCATGTCCAGTGTTATGACTTTTACCTGACAAATTTTTACACCTGCTTACAAATTGGTCAACCATTGGCAACTAGTAACCAGGTAAGCGAGTACACAGGTGAACACAGGTACGCATATACACAAGCGTTAGTACTTATCGTGACACAGGTAAGTACATGTATAGATTGACAGACATATCTTGAGAAAAGTCAAAATGATGTGTAAAATGGTATGTTAGAGGAGTCAATTCATATAATCATGCACGGTTTCAATTTTGTAAGATATACACATGTATATTTTGCCCAAACACCAATTATGTTCTCACGTTTTGTTATGTTATGTACCGTCCTATCATCACCACATCCAGTAAGGCTGCACCTGTTCCTTATCATACTTGTCTATAGTATTCACCTCTACATCATACGACATCAGCACAGAATGAAACACAGGCATCAGCTATAGTTATGGATGATCCAGATGGCAATGATGATGCTGGTGGAGGAGGAGGAAGAGGAGGAGGAGGAGGAGGAGGAGGAGGAGGAGGAGGAGGAGGAGGAGGAGGAGGAAGAGGAGGAGGAGGGCAATAGTAATGCTGTGATGATGATGATGATGATGATAACAGTTGTAACAACATCCTCATGATCACCACCACCACCACCACCCCTACCACCACCATCCCTACCACCATCACCACCACCACCACCACCATCACCACCACCAACAACAACAACAATAACATTAACAACAATAACTTTAAACGTAATTACAACAGACTGAGTGTAGTACACATAAGAGCATACATGAATGATAAACGCGACTTACTAACACACACACACACACACACACACACACACACACACACACACACACACACACACACACACACACACACACACACACACACACATCGTCAAGACTCAGTGCACACGAGCTATTTTAACAAACTGGGGACATGACTTGACCCCTTCCCCTCCACCCTTCCACCCCTCACCCACTCCCCACCTGCTCCACCTACTCCAGAATGTTCCCCTCCCTTCCCCTCCACCTCCACCTCCCCTTCCCCTTCCCCTCCTCAGCCAACATAATCCCCTACCCCTTCCCATTCCCCTTCTCGTCTCCACTCCACCACTATCCTTCTCTTCACCCTCCCTTTCCCCCTCCCCAGCACTCTTCCTCCCCTGCCTTGCCTCTTCCTTCCCCCTTCCTCCCCTTCCTCCCCTTCCTCCCCTTTCTCTCCCACCTGCCTGAATCACATATTAAGCTGCTCTGTGAATGTCTCTCATGGGATCCGACGGTGCGAGAGAGAGAGAGAGAGAGAGAGAGAGAGAGAGAGAGAGAGAGAGAGAGAGAGAGAGAGAGAGAGAGAGAGACTGGATAAGAAGGCACGTCGTCTCTCATTCTCACTTTGATTCATTTATTATTTATGTGGTTATTATTTTTTTGTTTATTTGTTTATTTGTTTGTTGGTTACTTTGTTTATGTCACGTTGAAGTTCCTGATGCCTGGGTTGTGTTGCATTTGTTGGTGTTGCAAGTTGCAGGTGTGTGTGTGTGTGTGTGTGTGTGTGTGTGTGGGTGTGTGTGTGTGTGTGTGTGTGTGTGTGTGTGTGTGTGTTACAAAAATCTCTCTCTCTCTCTCTCTCTCTCTCTCTCTCTCTCTCTCTCTCTCTCTCTCTCTCTCTCTCTCTCTCTCTCTCTCTCTCTCTCTCTCTCTCTCTCTCTCTCTCTCATCTCTCTCTCTCTCTCTCTCTCTCTCTCTCTCTCTCTCTCTCTCTCTCTCATCTCTCTCTCTCTCTCTCTCTCTCTCTCTCTCTCTCTCTCTCCTCTCTCTCTCTCTCTCTCTCTCTCTCTCTCTCTCTCTCTCTCTCTCTCTCTCTCCTCTCTCTCTCTCTCTCTCTCTCTCCTCTCTCTCTCTCTCTCTCTCTCTCTCTCTCTCTCTCTCTCTCTCTTTCTCTTTCAGGCAGTCTATCAAGGTGGTGGTGGTGGTGGTGGTGGTGGTGGTCGTAGTAAACAAGGTGATCAACGCCTCGGAACACGCGACTAACCCTCATTACAACAGGGAACCAGGGGGAAAAAAAATCACCCGAGGAGGATAATGACCGACAAATTAGTTCGATAATCCTTAGTGGGAATAAAAGGCGGAGGATGAAGGAAAAAGGGGACGGAAGGCTGATTAAGGCGGGGGAGAAAAAAAAAGAGTTTGTGGAGAATAGGAAAGTAATGATTGATATATTGATTGATAGTTTTTTTATTTAATGTAGCACAAGTAAAGATGGAGTGCAAAATAAGGAAAATATAAAAGACAATAGGGAATGAAAGATGATATGAAAGAGAAGAGATAATATATAGATGTAGAGAAGTAATGAGATAAATTATGGAGGAGACAATTCGAAAACTAATTATTTCTTTTTTTTCCGGAGTAAGGAATGGAGATTAAGGGAAGGTGGGAAAAAAATTATGGCTAGGAAATGATAGAGAGAAACAGAGGAATGAGATGAAGCAAAGAGGGAATTTGAGGGATGGGAAAAAGTACGGAATAAAAGGTATTGAGAGAGAGCTTCAGGAAAGGGTGGAAAGAAGCAGAGGAGGAAAGAAATGGGGAAAAAAAAAGAATGAAAGGAAAGGTAGAGAAGAAAGAGGAGGTGGGGGAATGCCAGAGAAAGAGACGTGTTAAATGGAGCTAATAGGATAATGGGAGAGGAAGAAAGAGAAAGAAGAGAGCATGAAGTGGAAGTGTACAAGAAAGAAAAGTTATTGGAGTTGCAATGTTAACCAATTGGATATATTAGACCAAGAAATAAAAGAAGGAAAATGAAAAATGTTATACGAGACAGAGCATGAAATTGAAACGCAAGAAACAAAAAAAATTGAGATAAATAATATAATAACGGAAGACTGGAAATAGTTTGAAAAAAAAGCTAAAAAATAAAGGAGAGGGAGAGAGAGACAGAAAATAAACAGATAGAAAGAAAACTGGAGAATAAAGAGACTAGGAGAGGAGGGGATGGAGACAATGAGGGGAAGGGGCATGCAAGAGAGAGAGAGAGAGAGAGAGAGAGAGAGAGAGAGAGAGAGAGAGAGAGAGAGAGAGAGAGAGAGAGGAGATGGGAGGGCCAGTGATGGAGGTGATGGGAATTCTAACCGAACCAGTTCTTCGATAAAGGCCGACGAGGAAGATAAAAAAAAAAAATAAAAAAGATAAAAAAAAAGTTTATGCGACGGTGGGAAGGAGTGAGAGAGGGGAGTGGGGGAGGGGAGGGGAGGGGAGGGGAGGAGAGGAAGGTTGGGGAAGAGGAGGTAGACTTTGACAAACACACATACCTAAGGGTTTGTGTAATTGGCCTATTGTTTCTAGAGGTGGAGGGAGGGGAAGGGAGGGGAGGGGGGGGCAGGAGGAAGGGGAGGGGGAAAGGGGGAGGGGTGATATGGTCTGGATTTCCCACAAAGCTTCGTCAATCTTGAGGGAGAACGATAAGATCAGGATGAAGGCAAGTGATGGGCGTGGGTGAGTGGGTGGGGGTGGAGGGTGTGGTATGGATGGGGAGGGGATGGGGTGAAGAGAGATGAAACTTGTATTTGTTGAAGCATGACTGTTTAGTGGGGGATGGGTGAGTAGGTAGCGGTGGTGGTGGTGGTGGTGGTGGTGGTGGTGGTGGTGGTGGTGGTGGTGGAGAAAGAGTGGAAGGAAGAGGAGGGGAAGAGAAGAAAAGTGAAGAAAAAAGAAGAAAAAAAGAGGACCTAGCATGGAGTGTGGAGTGAGGGGCGGTAGAAAAGTTTGAGGAGGAGGAGGAGGAGGAGGAGGAGGAGGAGGAGGAGGAGGAGGAGGAGGAGGAAGAAGAGAATGAGAAAAGTTAAGCATTTATATGATGATTTATCGGTGGGTGTGTGTGTGTGTGTGTGTGTGTGTGTGTGTGTGTGTGTGTGTGTGTGTGTGTGTGTGTGTGTGTGTGTGTGTGTGTGACCCTTCGACAGGATCTTTGTGCCCACTGCTCTATCTATCCATCTATCTGACCAAGTATCTATTAGGCCACCTGTCCACCTATCTATCAGCCTACCTGTCCAGATTAACATAACCCCGTTCCCACACTCTCCCCCGCATGCCACCACCCGACTTGTCCCCTTTCCTTGCCCTCCCCTCCCCTCACTTCTCCTCCCCTCCCCTTGTCCTCCCCTCCCTTCACCTCCCCTCTCCTCCCTCCAGTACACTCTCGTTCCCACTGTCCACTCTTATCTCAGTGCTACCAATACCATTACTATACTATTTCCATTTGACCAAGGCAGTGTTTCATTCTTAACCTTTCCTCTGTTCCCATCCCATCTTCTCTTCAATGTGTCTGCTATGCTCTGCCACATCCAGTAGTTTGTTCAGATGTGTTTGTTTGTGTGTATGTGTGTGATTGTTTGCGTGTATGGTTTATTTTTATTTTAATATATCTTGTTCTTACTCGTACATAATGTTATGAATCATGCAACTTACACTGTCTTCACGACTACCACAATTGTCACTACTGTTTCTCTCTCTCTTCTGTTACGGCCTTCAGTGTGCAACTATAGACTATAAAGTGTTACAACCATTCATTGCATATATAAATAATGATAAATCTGAATCAATGGGCGAATATTACAACATTTAGCCAAAAACCTTGAGAGACCATCTTGACTAACCTCAACAACTCTATTCAACCATGACTCGCACGGATTTGTCAACATCTTTATAGACCATTGTGACAGTTTTTTGCGACAATACATTTCAATTCACTGACTCTAGTTCACTAACCACCCCACACCCCACCCCCACCCCAAACTCCACACCATCTACACCCACACCCACACACCCAGCACTCCCGCACCCCCAACCCACATACACACACACACACATTTGTACAGCGTAAAAGCATCTGTGGCAATGGTTACAATAGTCACTCCGCCAGAAAGCTGACCAAGGTTGAATCCATGTTCCATCCGAGAAATCATCAGATCATTTCCTAGAACATACACGTAACACTTCACCTATATAGCGATGGGTGCCGAGATGCTGGATACCAAACCACTTTGCCCGATGGGTATTATGGGGGAAGTCCCATGAACTCCTGGTGAACACACACACACACACACACACACACACACACACACACACACACACACACACACACACACACACACACACACACACACACACACACACTGTACAACGTCTTCCACATCTCCATACACACTTTGCAAGCATGGTTGGGAAAATTTCCTTCTGTTTCTCTCCCCGTTTGAAAGGTTACAAGAACATCACAGTATAAGGACTGCTTACACATGTTTTACTTGTATGTAGTTACTGAGAATCATAAACTCATTTACCTCTCGAGAGAATTTGCAACTCTATGTGCATTGGCCGTTATCAAGTTGATGCCGCTATCATTAATAATAAACTTTATAAATTCACTATCATAAAATAGATACCTACGAAATATATCGAATCCTGCATGTGTAGACAAACACTATTGTGGAATTCAATGACGCTCATTCAGTTGAACAGAACACAAGGTACTGCTGTATAGCAATCTATAAGTGTTAAATTCCAGCAACCTTAGAGGGTAGACGTGAATTGCTAGCAGCTGACTGTTGACATGACATGGCCAAGGTGCAAGTGTTGCTATTATATCCACAACAGAAGTTCCTTTGGACGCGCTGCAAGGCATGCTGGGCACGCAACACTCCAGGCAGACGGCCTGTGACTGTACCAAGAGTGTATCCAGGAGCTGGTCAGGGTAGGAGGCGGGACTACCATTTGTATTTATCCGCATTAATTAACTTGCATAACTGAAATGTGTAGAATGATGTTTTTCTTCGTTAATCATATAATCATGATTGATACTGAAGCTAAGAACTTGAACATTTTTGAGATTCACGACGCCTCTTATTATTAACCACCTTAACCACTTTCTTGTTTACACTGATATCATGTGAACACTTAATAATGAAGCAGTTTATATACCATTATTGAACTATCAATATATATTATAATAATAATGATAACAATAATAAAAAAATTAATGATAATACTAATAATAATAATGATAACAGTAATAATAATAATAATAATAATAATAATAATAATAATAATAATAATAATAATAATAATAATAATAATAATAATGACAATAGTAATAATAATAATAATAATAATAATAATAATAATATTAATAAGCATATGAAGATGAAGAAGATCAAGAACAAGAATAACAAGAAGAACAAAAAAAAGATATACCGTTGTCTTATCATACGACGCAGAATCAGAATCACAACTTTCTTCCATCCATTACGCATCAAATTCTCGTTCCCTCACCGTGAATCACTGTTACAACAAGAGGCAGATTAAGTAAACACCACAACTACCTCAGCCAATGCTTCACCTGTATTAGGGGCATTATCAACACATACTGCAGATCACAGGGCGGGTTCACAGTCATGCCCTGGGCGGTGGAGTCACGTGGAGGGCGGGGAGTGTGTGGAGGGTGAAGCGGAGAGTTTGTGGAGGGCGAAGCGAGGCGAGGCGCGGCGGTGAGAAGCCTCAGATGACAGACAACCTTCCGGGGCTCAAGTGACTGGAGTGTTTACTTATCATGTGACACGTGACGCATTAGAGATCCATTCCACCACACACACACACGCACACGCACACGCACACGCACGCACACACACACACACACACACACACACACACACACACACACACACACACACACACACACACACACACACACACACACACACATTCGCTCCAGCTGTTACAAGTTTGCTTCCTCCACAATATAACAACTTTTTGCCACCACATATTTTCTTTGTTTTTCTTCCTCTGTGAATGTCAGTGTTTATAAGCTGCATCTGCGGCTTGTCATGGGCACTCATTTGTCAATATAGAATAGCTGCCAAGGTATAAATCAGTGTGTGTGTGTGTGTGTGTGTGTGTGAGAGAGAGAGAGAGAGAGAGAGAGAGAGAGAGAGAGAGAGAGAGAGAGAGAGAGAGAGAGAGAGAGAGAGAGAGACGAGAGACGAGAGAGACTAGAACTGAGGGAGGGTGAGTGAGGAATTAGAAAAGTTTGGACCGGGAGTAAAAACGAAAAAATACCAGCAGTAGAAATCGAAAGACAATAGGGGTAACAATAAAAATAATAAATACATACATAGGTGGGAAGGGAGGTTGTGGGGAGGGGACAGGAGGCAGAGACAGCCGTGCAGTACAAAGGTAATCATAAAGGCGAAAGGGAAAGTTATATTGTATAGCTTAAGGGCAATACCAGTAGATGCGACACAGGATGAAATCTTTTAAGTTATACCATCGCTGAAGGGAATAGAATTGGTGGGTTTTTGAGATTTTTTTTCCGTTTTAATACGAATAGCTTTACCGCCTTACCCATCACTGATCTCCCTTTCACGAGTGCGTAGGATATTTATTATAGAGGCAGATTCAGCCCATAACACAAGACCAAAGTTTAGGTGTGTTCCTTCACGGCTGAATTCTTTCCCTCCTTCCCTTCCTCCCTTCTTCCCTCCCTTTCTCTATCCCTTCCTTTCTTCCTGTGCCCCTCCTCCTCCCCTCTAAACTTTCTTAATTTCCTCCTTCCTTCCCAAGCTGCCCACCCACCTCACGTGCATCCGTCCCCTCTCCCTCATTGAATATTCTTTTCCTTTCCATCGTCCCCTCACTTCTTCGAGCCTTTATTCCTTTCCTATATTATTTCACTTCTTTTGTCCCTCCTGCCCCGTCCACACACACACACCCACACACACACACACACACACACACACACACTTCCTATCCCCTCGCTCTTTCCTTCCCCTCATTTCCCTTCCCTCACTCAAAGCCTCTCTGTGCAACCTCTTCGCTGCCGTCGTCACAGAGGGAAAAAAGGGGAGCTCTTCATAGGTCGTAAGGTCGTACTAATCCACTGTTTACCTCCCCTTCGCCCCACCATTGGCTGCCGGGGAAATGGTTTTTATTTTCGTCATCCCTCACCGTCTGGGGCCACCCGGCAACCTCCTGCTAAAGGAATTTTCTGATTGGCTCCCGCTTGTTGTTGTGGGAATAGAGGGGGAGTCGCCCCGCCGGAGACACGTGTGAAGCCTCTGATTGTCACCGATCTTGCGTTGTGTCCTCACTCTGATGTCGCAGGGAACCTCTCAGACCATCTCTACCCCAAGGGAAGGCAGACTCTTTGGCAGGACATCTAATGACAGCGATTCGAATTTTAGCGGTTCGATAAAATGCAAAAACTAGTAACCGGGCCGGCACATGGCGCCCAGACCCCGCCCACTGCCGCCACACATGCGCAGAGCGGCGGCGGCGGCGACGGTGGGGATAGGAGCGACAGCGGCGACGGGGGAGTGGTGGTGATGGTGGTGGGGAGGCAGTGAGTGTAGTGTGAGGGAGGTTGGGGTGTACTGTTGTGTATCGCCGCGCGCTCTCCGCCACCCCGACACTACCCCCTCCCCTGGGCACTCGAATGAGGGGGATCCCGGCGGTTCACAAGTCCCCCCCACCCGTAGGCCCGAGAGGCGCTATGTGAGACTAACAATCGGTGCGATCCATACAAAGTGATTCTCCTGTCGCTGGAAAATGTAGGAGTCGCGACTCGCGGGAAAACTGTTGACAGGACTGGCCTCCGTCCGCGGCGAGCGGGACCCACCTGGGAGGCTCACGGGCTCCCGAGGCCCCGAGCTGCGGTTGGAAGCTAGACGGAGTGTTAAGCAATTACAGTGACGCTCTGCCCGGTGCCGGTGGCCCGGGAAGAAGGGTACTTACTAGAGCCACGACATAAACTGTGGACAGGAGACAACGTGTGGTCATCAGAACAGTTAGAGGTCGCCACCACATCCACCGGCGGTCATTACCACAAAACACTAGTCAACACATCATAAACACCCACACCACATCAAGCATCGCTCCTTACCACACACCAAGTCACCACCACAAGTGAAAATCGAACTTAATCGCAGCGAAATATGAGTTGTGCTCAAGTGATGTACCAACCGTACGCTCACAGCCCGTACATGGTGCAGCCTGACACACCTCAGGCTGCTCCTCCGCATCCCTCAGGGTCCACTACACCTGGAGGTGACTCTAGGCACGGGGAAGGGGTGCTTCACATAGTCCCTCAGGTTCCCCCGCCGCCCCCGCCTCCACAGCCTATAAGTCTCGCCCCTCACACGCCGCCACACCTCCACCATCCCCACCACCAGCACCAGCACCACCATTCTCCGCCGCAGACCCATGGAGGGAGGGAGAGTGGTGGTGTGGGAGGACAGGCACAGCAGCAGGCTCATCAAGGAGCAACAGAACCTGGTGGGTCACAGCGGCCCCTGCCGCGACCACCATACAGGACCGCGTCGACGGAACCAGCTGAGTCAGACGGCCCTCCAGAGAAGGTAAGATGATGTTGCTAGTAGTAGTAGGTGGTGAGGGTAATGTTAAGGAGGAGGAAGAGGAGGAAGAGGAGGAAAAAAAGGAAAAGAGAAAGAGTAGAGAGGATGACAGTGTACCATCATCAAATGTATATAATCACGTATAAATCATATATCCTACGTATTTCAATCTCTTCTCTATAATCAAACGCTTTTTATTTTCTCATTTACACACTCCTTTCAGTAGTCCCACACCTTTCATCTCTACACCCCTCACTCCCTCCCTCTCTCCCGTCCCCTCCTCTCCTCTCCTCTCACAGCCCGTCCCTTCCACCGCACCACCCACACGGTGACTCAATTAGACGTGAGATTCATTAATTCAGGACCAGGTGTTAAAGCCTTGAATTGGTCAGCTCGAAGGTGATTCGTTTATTCCACATAAAATATCCATTAGATCTAAATAGTTTCAGTTTGTGTTAAACTTTACTTTCTCTTCATTCATCTTTAATGTTTATGTTTCTCTTCTGCGAGCCGTGCTTACAAAAATATCCATATTCCTTCATTAGCTTTGCTTTTAAATCATACTACTCATTAGTATAGAAATATATTAAAACTATAATTTGCTCCAAAAATCTAATTATATACTTAATACGGAAAAGCACTGAGAAATTAAATAAAAAGATATCGGCAGCTAATTATCTGAATTTATTTTGAATTTAACTGAAAACGTAATGACAAGCAATCCTCAAATAAAATTCAAATAAATAAAAAAGAGATCGGTAGCAAAACTATATGTTACGTAGACAAATAGCTGGACATAACCATTTAGTGACAAGGAGTGAGAGACAAGGCTGCATCAACCTATATATAGAAGGATACAATTAGCTAATGAGTGGCAGCTGGCAGGAAAGCGAACTTCTGAGTGACGGATGACAACAAATGTAGTGTGTGTGCGTACAGAGCCCGACAAGGTGACAAAGTAAGAATGACTCAGGCTTTTTATCCTTCTGTGCGGGCTTTTTTTTTAACACCTTACAAATACGTTCAGGCTTTCCTCTGTCCTTTCTTTCTTTTTTCTTTTGTTTTTTTTTGCAACTTTTGAATCTAGAAACACTTAGCTAGAAAACCTTAACTGGATAAAATAATCACCTCCTCGCTAACATACGTACGATAAAGGGAAAGAAAGAAAGAAGAAAAAAACACCAGTAAGGGAACAATGAACTCTAACTATACCGCGGGAAAAAAAAAAAGAAATGTAACCAAAGCAGAAACAACAATAAAAAAAAACAATAAATTCCCATAAATGTAAAGTGACCAATTACACTTTATCGATAGACACTTCACTTCCACTTCACCTTAACAACCTAATCCAACTAACGGTGAGGGCGTCAATATCCAGACCTCCTACATAACACAAGCAGAACTAAATTTATTCAACACGAGAAAGAGGGAGAGGGAGAGGGACGGACAGACAGACGGAGGGGGAGGAGATGAAAGATGAAGGGAGCAAGGGGAGGGAGGGGGAAGGAAAGAGATGAGGGAAAGTTGTAAAAACAGAACTGGGAGTGTCAAGCGTTTTTAAGTTTAAGCTCAAGTGATGCTAATGTTTATCTAATAGTGAGACGCTGGGGGGAGGGTGAGAGTGACGAGAGAGAGAGAGAGAGAGAGAGAGAGAGAGAGAGAGAGAGAGAGAGAGAGAGAGAGAGAGAGAGAGAGAGAGAGAGAGAATGGATGTTTTAATGATGTAAGAAAGGAAGACACAACGAGAAGCTACTGAAGTTTTGGTATCAAGAGAAGGCGAAAGCACAGACAAGCTGAGCAGAGGAATGTGAAATATCCACTCTCTCTCTCTCTCTCTCTCTCTCTCTCTCTCTCTCTCTCTCTCTCTCTCTCTCTCTCTCTCTCTCTCTCTCTCTCTCTCTCTCTCTCTCACATACTCACATACACACACACACACACACACACACACACACATGTTCCTTTGACCTTGTCTCTTCTGGTTCCTTTCGCTCAACTTTTAAATTTCAAACACACACACACACACACACACACACACACACACGTCCTATCAGCATCAGTGACAGAAGAGCATTATTGTTATCATCACGCTTTTCTTACGCATCATCATCTATTCATCTTCCCGCTGTCCGTGTGTGTCTTTATCCTCGTGTGTGTGTTTGTCCTGCTTTTGCCTGCTGCTGTACGTTCCCTGCTAACCTTCATGCACCACCATCTCGGTCCTCATCTCTCTGCTCCTTTCACGCATGACCTACGCATATGTTGTGTTTGAGATATTCAGTTTTCCGTTATAATGCACGCAGTATATTGTTGTATTAAATCCTTACCTCATTCTTGCTTAGTTGATTTTGTTCTCTCTCTCTCTCTCACTCACTCTCTCTCTCTCTCTCTCTCTCTCTCTCTCTCTCTCTCTCTCTCTCTCTCTCTCTCTCTCTCTCTCTCTCTCTCTCTCTCTCTCTCTCTCTCTCTCTCTCTCTCTCTCTCTCTTTTCAACATGTGTAGATCTTTACTGGTTAATATGTTTTTTTTCCTTTACATTGAACATTTTTTTCTTTATTTTTACAAAATTCATTGCTATTTCCTTAATTCGTCTTCCGTGCTGTGGTCATGTTGAGAATTTGTCTCTCTTCTTCGTGTTATAATTTCGCCTTTAATCCCTTCTCACACATACGTGAGTTGTAAAAAAAAAATAAAAAAAGAGAAAATAAATAAATAAATAAAAACCCGCGGTCGGCATGTTCACACTTCGCCATTCCTGTCATCTCTCGAGGCTCAGGTGGAAATGTGAAGCATGAGAACACTGCGCCGCGTGATAAGTGACTCGTGTAGCCTGTAAACACTGATTTCTCTCAAGGGCCGACGCTGAGAGAGAGAGAGAGAGAGAGAGAGAGAGAGAGAGAGAGAGAGAGAGAGAGAGAGAGAGAGAGAGAGAGAGAGAGAGAGAGTGCTAAAGAGGCAAAGTGAGTGAGACATCCCAGTGTCGTAGCGTAGAAAAAGAGAAGAGGTGAGGTGAAGTATATATAATAGTTTCTTCATCTCTTTTTTTTTTCTTCTTCATAACTTTCGGCAACGTGTTCTAGCAAAAAAATTACGTAAAGCGAATTATTGAATGAATGCAATGTGACTATAGCACTTCTTCCTCTTTATACATTTATATCTTCGCCAATATACCCAGGTCAAGCAGGCCTCGCAGTCCGGTTCTGGCTGCTGCTTCCCGTAACAAAACCCTCGCGGCGCCTCGTGGGTCTTGCCGCTATCAGCTCAGCAGTGTCGCAGCAGAATTATTCATTGCGTTCAATACATGCTAATAAATAACACATGCTGTCTGCTTACATGCGTATGCGCGTACGTAGGAGTGTGTGTTTGTGTGTGTCGGGTGAATATAACCGTGTTTACACGTCATATTTTATGGTTCAAGGTTGCATTAAAACCAATGGGGAAAGTGCAAAAAAATCCACTTTCATCCTTAACTTGAATTATAAGAAACCCCGGAAAGAAAAAAAAAAACTAGACACCCGTTATTTATACCTCGCGTACACCTCCATTAGCTATGCAAGGTATACTTGAGAACAATATTTATTTTCCTTCTGAATTAGGTTTCCAAATTACCTCACCGGCAAGTGTTCCTCACCCACGACCAACAATCGATTCCCCCAACCACTCACCACCGTCCACCACCACTCACTCCCATTACTCAAACCTCACTCTGCCGCCGTCATCATGTGGTTTCAGAAACTAGCTCCTACCATCCTTCACGCACACACACACACACACACACACACACACACACACACACACACACACACACACACACACACACACACACACACACACACACACACACATACACACACACACGTCACCGCTAATTCAAAAGAAGTGATGCTATTGTAGTTACTTTTCATCGTAAGTCCTTTGAATGGCTTCCTGATGTAGAAGGGAAAAAACGTTGTGATAAGAAAAAAAGGGAGATCTAATGTACTACTTAATAGTTTAAGGGATACTGTTGCTATATACTCATGTAATTACAATAATGAGAAGTTATTGAAAAAATTGGTTGATATACGAATTAAATATCAACCGAAATAAGTTAACAGATTTAATGGTATGCGTTGCAAACTGCAATTTTACGTTATAAGCTATTTTTATATTCTAATTATCATTAGAAATAATGTAATAACTGTAGGAATTACAAAAACAGCTACAACTAATAATAATGATTGTGATAATTATAATAATAACAAATAATGATTATGATAATAGTAATAATAACGAATAGACAATAATAGTAATAGTAATGATAATAATAATAATAATATATATAATGGTAATAGCTTTATCATTACTATTATCATCACTACCATTATTGTTTTCACTATTGTTATTATTACTATCATAACTATGTTTATCATTATTGTTATCGTTATCGTTATTCTTATTGTTATTGTTATCATTACTGTTGTTATGTGTATTACTATTATTATTGTTATTATTATCATTATTATTATTACTATCATCATTAGCATTATCATCATAGATTATTATCAATATCATTATCATTATCATTATCATTATAATCATTATTATTATTTTTACTATTATTATTGATATTATTATTATTATAATTGTTATTATTATTATTATTATCATAAATATTATTATTATTACTATTATTATCATTATTATTTCATCATTGTCATAATCAATATTGTTATTATTATTATTATTATTATTATTATTATTACTATTATTATTAACATTATCAGCAAAGTTCAGCGATAGGTTAAATTTTATTTCTGTTTGTTTGTTTTATTATTATCAAGATAATTGTTATCATCATCATCATCATCATACTCATCATCATCATTATCATCAATATTATAATGATAATAATAATAATAATAATAATAATAATAATAATTATAATAATAATAATAATAATAATAATAATAACAAAAAGAGAAATGATGATAATAATAAGTATAACAATAGTAATAGTAATAATGGTAATAATTATTAGTGTTACTATTATTATTATTATCCTCATTATTATTATTATTAATATTATTATTATTATGATTACTATTATTGTTAACATTATTGACAGTAGAGCAATGGAAGTATAACTGTCTTTGATGGTACTAGTAGTAGTAGTAGTAGTAGTAGTAGTAGTAGTAGCTGTGAGGCTTGCAAGCATTGATATTATAGTTCTATACCAGGAACAATTATTCTTATTTTCATTATCAATCACACAAAATGTTTTAATATTAGTTTATTTGATTTGATGGCTTTTATATGAAATATACTGGAGTCACCGATTGACGCTTTTTTGTATAAAAATATAATAAAAAGTATTAGTAAAAGTTAATTAAGCATCGTTTTGAAAATAAAATAATATCCTCAGATATATAAAATTAAAATTCAATACTAACAATAAAATAAAAGTTGATTTGTCAATGTTTACAAATAACCTAGATATACCTGCTTATATGACATACGTATAACTATAAATGGTCAACAAAATATCTAAACCTTATATTCTGCATCAGACCACATAATATTACCATTAGACAGTGCATTCCAATAAATCTTAAAAAAAGGATATATAAGATTAGATAAACTCACTATTTCAAGTAATTTGATTTGTTTAATATCTTTACTTGTTGAATTGTTGCTCAGAGATGTTTAATTTATTTTTTTAACTAAAAGGAAAACAATTGCAAGTGGAAGAGGTAGTTATGAGTATTCCATCAATCAAACAACATATGTCTGAGGAAAAGTAAACATGCAAATGTCTGTAATTGAATAAGAACAAAGTTCTACATCAAACTACGATCTTATATATTACCTGTTTTTTTTCAAGACATATATAATTGATAATGTTAAATAACAAAATATATTGCTACTACTCTACAGTGGATGTTATGACATAACGTTTTTTTCACTTTTCGATGTATAATAACAATTTTTAAGGTTGTTTTTATCAATTTTTGTCCCGATAACTTGATATATTAATCGATGCACATAGTTTATTTATGAAATTATATTCAATTACGTCTACTCCAATGAACCATTGTTAAGAAGTTTATCGATTCAGATTATCATTGATATAGTTAAGGAATGATATAGTTAAGGAATCGGAATAGATTCCGATTTCATAATAAATCACTTGCAATTCGACCACCAGTAGTAGTAGTAGTAGTAGCAGTAGTAGTAGTAGCAGTAGTAGTAGTAGTAGTAGTAGTAGTAGTAGTAGTAGTAGTAGTAGTAGTAGTAGTAGTAGTAGTACCTAATACTAAGAGTTAGTAGTAGTTCCTCTAC
>JAPQNM010000013.1:37440998-37445998 GCA_029783475.1 Metacarcinus magister | reverse complement strand
ACTGCGACGGAAAAATATTCTTTGTTTTCCTGGTCTCAATACTACTACTACTGGCCTTCAAAATATATATATGTGTATATATATATATATATATATATATATATATATATATATATATATATATGTATATATATATATATATATATATATATATATATATATATATATATATATATATATATATATATATATAGATAGATAGATATAGTGCAATTTGGTGTATTCTTTATTTTGTAACATTTCGGAAAAGTTTCCCATCTTCAGACTGTAAAAATAAAAGACACAATAAAATATACACCTTAACTCTGGCCGTAAGCGAACCACGAGGCTCAGATCGGTATCATGGATGATCCCTCATGAGTTAAAGACGCGCAACTACGGGAGACAGACCTTTTAGATAAACACATATGTCAGTGTCTCACCTGAATGCCTGCGAATACTTGTCTTGCTAACCTTGTCGACATAAAAGCTGCATAAATATATATAAGGGAAACAAAGATGCCCAAAATTTCAGCTGTTAAGCAAAAAAACAAATATATAAATAAAAAAGTCAATGCAAGTGAATTAACTCGAGTCACCTTTAATTAAGTATGAGGACAGAATGATTAAGGTTCACACGCTGCTTTGCCTGTTCGTTCTTCCGAGACGAAAAAGCAATTCCTCTACTTTTCTTAAATGTGCCACAAAATAATGTTATCTCTTATTATAGCCAGAGTTTGTTTTCTTTCTGCCATTCAACGGTGATGATATAATGCAGGCGGTGCGCGGCGGCCACTACAGGGAAGGTCCTTGCTGGCTTCCCTCTCTACTATTCTCTCGTGAATAAATAGAACAAACTGTTTCGCAACCCACTCCTGGCCCGGTAACATAGATTCCTATCTTTATACCAAAGGAAATCTTTTTGTTTTTTCTTACTGTTTCATTGTCAGCGATATTTATTGAATGCATATTATATTTTCTTTTATGATTTATGCATGCGTGCATAATGTTTAATGAAGCAAAGCAAATAAAGGTAAATCAATAATGATAGAACACTTTTGTTTTCTTTTTGCCATAACCGAAAGCTGCACTGCACAGCCTTTCTTATATCCCATATTATGTTGCTTTCTTTTATATACGATTCATCCACAATACCGAGCAGTTTAAAAAAAAAAAGGTTTCGTAAGAACTAGATATTGGAAGACCAAACCCTTGCCTCCTCCTCCTCCTCCTCCTCCTCCTCCTCCTCCCGTTCCCTGACACAAGACCACAGCCTCCCCTCCCGCCGCCCATCCTGCAGGGGGCGGGAGGAGGCTCGGGGACTGAGTGGCGTCGCGGCTGGGCTAAAAACAGCTGTTGTGTGCCAGTTGCGCCTCGTAATATACAATGGTCAGCTCCACGCCACTCCCGCGTCGCCCGGCAGCATCGACCGTCTGTTTTCACGGGGACTCAGGTGGGGAGGAGAGCCGCGTCAGGTGTAAAGAATGTCCTCAACACCCCAACATCAGCTGCACCAACTTTTTCACTCCTATATTGTACTTGTTCTCGCTTTTGTTTGTATTATTGTTTACGGTGTTCGGGATTACGTCACTGTAAATTTTCCTTTTGTCTCTGTCGCTGCTCCTCCTCTTTCTCCTCCTTCTCCTCCTCCTCCTCCTCCTCCTCTTGTTTTTCCTTGGTCTCCTTGTCTTGCTTTTTCAAGTGTCCTTATTATTTTTTTCTTTGTCTCTCGAGGCAGCGTCACATTTCTCATTTATGTGACTCCTTTGTATCGTTTTTTTTTTGTCTTCATTTTTTTCTCTTCGGATTTTTCCCTTCACACTCTCAGTCTTTTTCCTATTCCTCCTCCTTGTCCTCCTCCTGTAGCTCCGCCTCCTGCACCCGAAGCATTTACAGTCAACACGGCACACATTAGATTGAGACCATTACTACCAGGCAATGCGTAGGTCATAAAGCAAGCCAGTGGAGGGTGGGGGGGGGGAGTGGGAGTGAGGGCGGCACGAGGATTGAGAGTGATGGAGAGAGAGGGGCAGGGACAGTGGAGGTGATGGGGGTGGTAGAGGTGCAGTAATGGTGATGGTGATAGATAAGGGAGAGGAGATGAAACTTAACCGAATGCGGAATGAAACGGTTTTAATAGTATAGGTTACACGAGGGTAAGAAGAGTTTTACGGATAAAATTTTCAATATAATTTATTCTTTTTTCTTTTTTATTCTTTTTGACTACCGAGTTTTTATTTTCGAGTGTGATAGTACTGTACTTCGAGTTGGTGTTTGTTCAGGAATGGTCAACTACTGCTACTTTGAGAATCTAACGGAGAATACTTCGAGAAATGGTCACGTTAGCTGCGGGAATGTGATGGAGAAAGAAAAAATAAACTACAAGCCAACTCGGAGGAAACCAGACAAATATTTACGATCATTATGAAAAGGAAACTTCACATTACTGGGTATTTTCCGAACAACTAGTGAAAAAAAGAATAATAAAATAATACACGCTGGTTAATTAAGTCTGTGTGTGTACTTGTAACATATTAGCCATTCTAAAAGACAAAATAAATCTAATGAAGACAAAATTTAAGCTATCTTCACATATAAATTACTCTAATAACTAAATCCAACGGAGTCAGTGAGGGAGGCACGGGCAGCTATTAATCATGAACTCTTTTAAACATTCATCATAAACTCACGCTCATGAAGCCTTCCCTCTTTTTCTTTGGCATCGTGAAACTTTTCGGTTCATAAAGACATCGCGGCAGAGGTGAGCTGGTGAAGGTAACGCCTCATTAGTCAGGTAGCCGGGGCTCACGTGTTGCCTTTAGCGAGACGCGTCAGCCACGCCCTTGGGAAGCCTGGCTGCCACATGACACATTCCTGAGGGAGGTGAGGTGGCGGGGAAGAGAGAGGAAGGGGAGGGGATGCAGGGCAGTGCCGGCCAATATAGGGCATAACAGGGCATTACTTGATAGGGCAATATAGGACAAGGCTGGTTGAATTAGGAGATGATGGTGTAGAGGGCAGGACGGTGGAGGTGTAAGGCAGGCCAAGGTGTAGGCCCAAGGAAGGGTAGGCGCTAACATTGACTTAAAAGGAATTTATGCTAGTACTTAATCTTCACTACTAATTTCCGCATCACTGATTATACATTATTCCTCGGCCATGGACACAGTATGATAGTTGTAAAAAGTAGTGGTAGTAGATGCTGCATTATTATTATTATTATTATTAGTAGTAGTAGTAGTAGTAGTAGTAGTAGTAGTAGTAGTAGTAGTAGTAACTGCTTTAATGGTAATAATAATAATTATTATAATAATAATAATAATAATAATAATAATAATAATAATAATAATAATAATAGTAATAATAATAGTTATAGTAATAATAATAGTAATAATAATAAGAATGATAACAATATCAATAATAATAATGATGATAATAACAATAAATCATCACCATAATGAGGCAAACAAGCAGAAGAATCGTCATGACAGCACTAACGTTAAGCCAGAACCCCTTCACTGCAAACCACTGAGGCGGGAAGACGACAAGCACCACGGCGGGGAATGACCAGAGGCGACCTTGTAACACCTCTGTCTAGTCTGCTCCTAGTCATGAAGTAGCATAGAAAATAAAAATAGAATATAGAAAAAAATACTTTGTAAAACGAAATCCACGAAAGGCTGACTCGTAAATCTAACTTTATGGTATACAGCTTCGTAGTGTGAAGTTAGAAAACAGTGATGTTAGAACGATAGTATAGAGGGAATAGGACAAGAAAATGTGTTCAAAGATACAGTCAACGGTGACTTGTAAGGAGCAGACGACGTGCCGTGAGTGAACGTAGGGAGCGGTGATACATTTATTTTGAAAGTGAATGCAAGTTATGGTAACCAAGTGTAGGTAGAGTCACAGGCTACTTAGAGGAAGCAATATGTGGTGATTGTATGTAGTGTCGCATTTGTGTGATGATGAAACAGATGCCACCTATGATGCGTCGGTGGCACAGTAGACTCAGTCCGACGGCAGATAAGCATATATTGCCATACTCTTCTGTTGCTCGACATCTGTACAAGCTACCCTCCACCTCGATAGAAACCCTGAGCATAATGGATATACACTGACGGGCTTTTAGTCAGCCCGTGCTCTTCCTTCTCGGAGGAGCGATAGGAAGAAAAAAAATACTCTTTCTTGTAGCAGCGAGTTCAGTGCAATTATCAGAACGTTTAGATTATTACGACCGTTGCTATATTGCAATCAAACATCACTACTACTACTGCAACCACTTGTGCTACTGAAAATTACACAACTGCTGTCAATACTAACTTTATTCATGTAGTGATATAATTCATTATTGTTTTTACTATTATTATCATTATTATTATTATTTTCATTAATAATAATAATAATAATATCCTTACAACTACTACTACTTTACCCAATAGAAGCTGATTGGACTGAAATGCAGCAGTGAGAGAAAAAAAACACAAACTAATTTTATAATGTCTTACCACACTCCTATTTTCTCCATCTACAGAAATTCTGCCGTGACAACGAGGCCCCGCCCACACCCTCCTCGTCCCACCATCACCACCCGCCCCACCCACACGCGCACCACTCCCACCACCACCACCACCCACCCATCACGGAGCCCCCAGGATCCCCTACAGAGGAAGCCAATGTACGTTAAAGAAAATAAATAAAACTCTCTCTCTCTCTCTCTCTCTCTCTCTCTCTCTCTCTCTCTCTCTCTCTCTCTCTCTCTCTCTCTCTCTCTCTCTCTCTCTCTCTCTCTCTCTCTCTCTCTCTCTCTCTCTCTCTCTCTCTCTCTCTCTCTCTTTCTGTGTGCGAGAAAGGAAAAAGGTGAAAGACCTCATCAGCCACACATAATGTCTTAACAGATCAATACGTTACACTGAGTCCCTTAGAGCAGCAGCAATGCCGGGTCCCATACACACAGTAAGTTATCTGAGGGGATTTGACAGCCACAGCGCGTATTTCACATTACTCTTTGTTTTAGTTTG
>JAPQNM010000013.1:37428498-37433498 GCA_029783475.1 Metacarcinus magister | reverse complement strand
TGCCAACACAACTTGCTTGCAAGAAACTAAGTACTTATTTTTTTTTCCTGCCACAACACGGTGAATTTCAAGGGAATAAATTTATTATTAGAAGTGTTGTTTATCCTTGGAAGACGCGCGTCTTTCATCTCACTGGATGCCATCACACCACTAAAAGATAAGATTGTAGTTTTTTTAGTACACTTTTAATTAAGATCATCAGAAATATACATACATGATGAAATATCATATTGTATTTAGAATTATGATATTCATACAAAATATAAATTTAACATTACTGATATACACATTACGCATTTCAAGCCAAGAATCCTCACATGCAGATGGCACCACAAGCATGTTATGTCAACAGTCTCCCAGATGTTAATGGTTTACTTGTGACCACTGCAATTCCTTCACAATACTGGAGGCTTTTGGTTACCATAACACCTCTATGATGCTTTGAAGATGCCTAAGAACACCAATATATATATATATATATATATATATATATATATATATATATATATATATATATATATATATATGTATCAATAAACCGAATGGTGTAATCATTCCAAAAATTATGATAGCCTAAGCGTCTCGTTTACAGGCAAATTCAAGTTAGGTGAAAGACAAACACGCGTACGTAATCCTTAGTTTCATGCACAGGAAGCTTCTTGTATTCGACATTCAAGTGAAGCTCAATACAATAGATGTCCCGAGAACACCTCAGGACTGTGGATAAAAGCAAAATGTTATTTGAAAAATACATTCTTTTCAATAATTTCTTTTCATATTCCCAAAGGCACTCCTGTTTTCAACTTTTTATGTGCTCAAACATCAGTTTGGTCTGAAGTTGTTGTTTTTTTATACATATAAATCACTGATAAAATTAATGAAAAATATGATTAGAAATATATATTTTTAATAACCAAGTTACATTTATCATAAACTAGTTTGTAAATTATATATATGTGCAGTCTTGAATTATCAAATGTAAAGATTACTGAGTTTTCTATGAAACTTTGATTTATGTCAATTCGACTGGTAAAAAAAACTTTCATAACATTTTTTTCAAAATCTGAGCTGTTTTTTCAACGGTTTATCAACTCTCTATAGTTAAAGGGAATATTTTTTTTGTATGTAACTACAAAAAACGTAGGATGAAAATAGACTGTTGTAGTTATATAATTTTAAAAAAAAATAATAATAAAAAAGTAAATAAAATGGAATGGAGAAGCGGTGAAGTCCACTTGCATTTTGGGAGAGAAGAGTTGAAGAGGAGAACGTACCAACCCTTTTTAGGTGGTGCACATTACTGGTATATTCTCGTTTGTAAGTTGACTCAAGCTGATCTGATGAAATCCTATTTGAGAATAGATAATGACCATTATGATAATAATTATAATATTTATGATAATAACTTTAATAATAATATTAATAATAACAATAATAATGATAAAAACTATAATAGTAATAATAGTAGTAATAATAATAATAATGATAATAATGATAATAATAATAATAATAATGATTATAATGATAATAATGATAATAATAATGTTAATAACAATAATGGTAATGATAATGATGATTATATAACAGGTAATATTAGAAAAAAATATGTGAAAATGGTATTTTGTGATAGCGTAATTATTTTCTTATCCATTTCATTAACACAACGAGTTTTATCATCTCCGAGGCGACTTTTCTTTGTGACGATACGCTTATCTATTTTTTCCATAGCTACAAGGAATTAAACTTCATTATATCGAGTAGTATTATCACAAACACTATTAATAAAATAAGTTGAAGCAGCGACAAGGCGGGGATGCATTGAGATGTGGAGGATGAACTCTTAGTGACGCTTCAGAGTTTTGCATTGCACTCTTTTACTCATGGAAAATATCAGCTTGATAGATTAAAGTGTAAAGAATTATAGTCTGCCAAAGTATATATTAACATGAGTCAAGGGCTCAAGGCCAAGGCGTGGTTTAGATTTCTTGAGCGACAAATCCACTGGAATTATTAACACCTGCGTGCCACCTGTCCATTCTCGCAAGGGTCGCAGTGATTACAAAGTTTCGCGTCGCCGTAACACAACCTGAGTGGCGAGTTACTATTCCACAAGCCTTTGTCTGCTCCTTCGTCATTCATTGGTAGTGTTTGTATAAGTACACGGCTAGTTCTACCTGGCTTCCCGCTACTTCGTATATCGTGTTCACTGTGACCCAAGTATATCATTAAGGCAACCGCGTTTCCTTGTATAAAAACATAAAACTCCATGAATTTATAATCTTTAAGTTGAGAGGATTTGATTATCTACAAGCGTGGGTGTGTTTGAATGTGTGTGATAGTGTCTGTGTTACGTACATGTTGTATGAAGAGATATATTCACTCTTTGATTACGTCGTCTGGTTCTTTATTAGTTCCTTGAGACGCCAGGAAGGAAAGTACGATTTCTGGTTTTGAAAAAGAAAAACGTCAATCCTTTTAAAGTGCTGTACAAAAAAAAGGAAAACTACATCCTTCCTGGTCTTCATTTTATTTCTCTTACACTGAATAACGTGATAACTGAACACACACACACACACACACACACACACACACACACACACACACACACACACACACACACACACACACACACACACACACACACACACACACACGTGACCCAGAGTGGCCAAGGGTGTGGATGTGTGGCCAGGGCAGGGCAGGGCGGAGGCAGGAGGTGGTGGTGTCAAAACAAACTATTAGTGAGGCTTCGGTCACGGCTCTCGGCGGGGGAGGGAAGGGATGAGCGGTGAGGAGGAGAGAGAGAGAGGGGAAGGGAGGGTAAGGAGAGAGTGAGTAATGGAGGGAGGAGGTAACGAGGGAAGAAGAAATTGTGGAGGAAGGAGGAAAATAAGGAAATGGAGATGACATGCGAGCGAAAACGTGAGAATTTCAGAAACCAACAAAATGTGAAGGAGTCAAAAGGAAAGAAAATACTAACGAGAAATAGAAAATATAAAGAGAGAAAAAAACAAATAATGGAGAAAATAAGAAATAAACTAGAAGAGGAAAATTGAGAGAGAAAAAAAAACACCTAACAAACATGAAAGAATAAAACTAAATAATATAAGATCAAAAGGTGAATTAGTGGAATAACCTGGAGAGAAAAAATAAAAGAAGGTGCAGAGAGGGTGAGAAAAACACAACAAAGAGGTGAGGAATAATAGGAGGTAAGAATCTGCTGGAGGGGAAGAAGGGGGGGAAGGAGGAGATGAAGGAGGGGGAGAGGGAGGGGGAGAGGCGTGAGGCGTGGTCATCCAGGAAAGAGGGAAGGTGGGAAGGAGAGGAAAGGAAAGAGGTAGAGTGAAAGACAAGAGATGGAGGAAAGAAGAATGTGATGGGGTCAAGAAGGGGAAGAAAGGAGGAAAAGAAGGGGAAGGAAACGAGTGAAAGAGGAAGGGAGGGGAGAGATGGAGAGGGTCAGGTCACCACGTGGCTGAGGGAAGGGTGAGGGGAGAAGACAGGAAGTGGAAGGGCACTTAAATATATGTCCGTGAGAGAAACCTTTGCTCCTGCTGGGGAGAGAGAGAGAGAGAGAGAGAGAGAGAGAGAGAGAGAGAGAGAGAGAGAGAGAGAGAGAGAGAGAGAGAGAGAGAGAGAGAGAGAGAGAGAGAGAGAGAGAGAGAGAGTGAAAGGAGTAGACTTTAAAAAAACAAGGGGAAAAGGAGAGGTAAACAGTGAAAAATGAAAACACATGATAATATGGATATGACAGAAAAACAAGGAAATCAACAGTTGATTATGAAGAAAAAAAATTATAGATAAAATAAGAAAGAATTAGCATGTATGAGGAAGGCGAAGGAAAGTAAAATTGGAAACTGGTTAAGAAAATTTCAAGAAAGAGTCAGTTTGAAGTTGAAAAGAAGAAGAAGAAGAAGAAGAAGAAGAAGAAGAAGAAGAAGAAGAAGAAGAAGAAGAAGAAGAAGAAGAAGAAGAAGAAGAGAGAAAAAACAGTAGGAGGAGGAGGAGAGAAAAAGAGGGAGGAACGTAGAAGATATAATGAAGGGAAATAAAATAAGATGGAGAGGAAGGGGAAGGAGTGAGGGAGGGAAGGGGAGGAAGGGGAGGGGAATAGGAGAGGGGAATATAGTGAGGGGAACACATCGATTATTCTCTCTGAAAATAACTTGCAAGGAGACACCTTCACTTTGATTGGCACACACACACACACACACAACACACACACACACACACACACCACACAGTCCTCTCTCTCTCTCTCTCTCTCTCTCTCTCTCTCTCTCTCTCTCTCTCTCTCTCTCTCTCTCTCTCTCTCTCTCTCTCTCTCTCTCTCTCTCTCCAATACATCTTCTCAGCCTTCCTCCTCCCTCTCTCCCTCCCTCCCTCCCTACCTACAGGCATTAAATCATTTGCCCACGGAAGGAGGAGCAATCAGTGTTACCAGCTACACACACACACACACACACACACACACACACACACACACACACACACACACACACACATATTATTTTCTCGTCCATAAGCATTTATTTTCACTAGTCCTTTTTATCTTTGGGGGGGGGAGGGTGCTATTTTTCCTTCAGTATATTTTTATTTTGAGTTAATCTACGTATATTTAACTACATTTTCTTTGAGTATTTATTCATTATCTATTTATTTACTGCGTGGCAAGAGGTTCATTATGCAGTGTTGCCAAGGTTACGTGACGGGCTTTAAGAAGGAGTTGGAGGAGGAATTGGCAACGATGTTCTTCATTTTCTTACCCGCCTTGTGTGTTGAATATTTTTTTTTCTTAGGGTGGGGGTTAGAAGGTTGTGTCTCTCTCTCTCTCTCTCTCTCTCTCTCTCTCTCTCTCTCTCTCTCTCTCTCTCTCTCTCTCTCTCTCTCTCTCTCTCTCTCTCTCTCTCTCTCTCTCTCTCTCTCTCTCTCCACTTATCAGCCCAAATTTATGCTTATTAGTAATTCATTTATCATATTACACACAGATTTCCATTACA
>JAPQNM010000013.1:37415998-37423498 GCA_029783475.1 Metacarcinus magister | reverse complement strand
TCCTCCATCCGCTCACTCCTGCTACTGCCACCACCACCACCAGTAACATCAATCAGACTCGCTCTCACACGCATCCAACCACCGACAATATACGGCTACTTTTTCATTCCCTTTCTAAAACCAGGTTGTCCGCAGCTTCTTCCTTCGTGTGGGTTCATTAATAAACCCTTAGAAAACAACTTATTCATATATTTTATCACTACTTTACCTGTTCTTCTGTCACGCAAGAACACAAGAACACATTGCATTCATCTAAACCTGTACATCTTCATCTTTTTTCATTGTTGTGCTGCCAGAGCGTCTCCTAGTCTCTCTACACATTCTCGCGTCCACTACTGTTCGGTGCTGGTGCTTTTCCTCGGTCCTCAGCTCCTTAAAACCGATACAGATCCCTTTAATCCTCCCTTGAAGCTTCCCCTTAACGGCCCGCGAAGCCCAGGTCGTGACAAGAGACACAGGAGAAAGGGGGAAGGGAAGGGAAGAGAGAGAGAGAGAGAGAGAGAGAGAGAGAGAGAGAGAGAGAGAGAGGAGAGAGAGAGAGAGAGAGAGAGAGAGAGAGAGAGAGAGAGAGAGAGAGAGAGAGAGAGAGAGCAAAAGGATATATTTATTTCAGAGGAAATGAAAACGCAACACGATGGCACGAAATAGAAATAAAAGCGGAAGTAATGAAGAGGGAGGAGAGAGAAAAAAAAGAACATATACCGAAGAGGAATGAAGAAAAATAGATGAAAAAAATATCAGGGGCAGTAATGAATAAATAAAAAAAAAAAGAAGCAGCAGGGCGGGCAAGACGAAGAGGGAAGGACGAAAGAAAAGTGAAGTGAATATATGTGAGGAGACAAAAAAGAAAAATGAGGAAAGGGGAAGAGATATGAGCGAAGAGATAAAAACATAATCTAAGGGGAGGACGAAGAGGACTTTAAAGAGCAATAAAGTGAGAAACTAAAAGAAGGGGAACATACAGGAAAAACAAGGGGAAGAGGGGAAGGTGCAGTAAATGGAGGAAAGTGAGAGAAAAGGATATAAGTGGAGAAGAGAGGAAAATAAGAGCACGAAGAGCAGGAGGACGAGGATGAGGAGGAAGGGAAGGGAAGGAGGGAGTGTGGCACATGGGCAGCCATAAATTAGTGTGAGAGGTGTCAAAGCCCCCGCACATGATACACCGCTGGGGTGCCTGCTACTGTCCCCTCCTCACTACTCCTGCCGCTACTGTTACGACCACAACTGCTACTCCTGCTGCTCCTACTACTACTACTACTACTACTACGGCTGCTGCTGCTGCTGCTGCTATTGCTTGTGATGAACAGAATTATCACGATGCTGATACATGTATTACTACTATTTTTATTGTCATTCCTAATACTACTGCTATTACTACTACACTACTACTGATACTTCTACTACTACCACTACTGCTGCTGTTGTTGCTGCTGATGATAATGATAATGATAATAATGATAATGATGATGATAATAATCACTAGAGGGCCATTCAGTAGAGCGCAAGTACCTCCGTCGCCACCGATGATATTCGTGATTTTTTCCTGATTTTAACATTTGAAGAATTAATAGAGTAGATATTTTGGATAGGATATTCATGTTGGGGAAGTTTTGCAAAGTTGTAGTGCGTTTCGATTTTTTTTTTTTGTATACGGTATGTCTGCAACTATTGTGTTGGTACCACTGAAGGTGGCGCCCAAGATAAAGTCAAATAGAAATGCTAATAGTGACTTTTATTTTTCCCTCACCTTTCCTTTTGACCTTCATCTTTCTAAATTTAATGGAATCGGGATTTAGGGTAGAGTCTCATGATGATGGAAGTTTCATGAGGTTGCGATGCAAGGTGTTGTCAGATAGTTGCTAACATACTGACAGACAGACAGAGAGACAAACAGACAAACAAAGTGAAATCATAACCTCGCATTCAACTTTGCTGTCGTAGGTAATAATAATGATAATAATCTACTATCAATCAACTATCAAACCATATATACTATGAATGTTACTGCAACTGGTGGTTATGCTTATGCTACTGCTCTACTACTAATAATAATAATGATAATAATAATAATAATAATAATAATAATAATAATAATAGTAATAATTATAATAATAATAATGATATTAATAATAATAACAGTAATAATAATAATGATAATAACAATAATAATGATGATAATAATAATAATAATATTAATAATAATAATAATAATAATAGTACCACTATCACTACCACTAGTACTATTAAAACTACTACTACAATTATTACTACTATCATCACCACCACCCCCACCATCACTTCACAACGTCCTCGCCTCCCTCCCTTTCCTCCTTTCCCCATCTATGTAGTACAAGTACACTGCGTCACTTTGAGGTTATGAGGCAAAACATTAGAGTTACACAGCGATGGCAGCGTTACGAGGAGAGGGGGAAAGAAACTGTAACTGGATCTGTGTTAGTCTAAGCAGAGATTATGTTACCGCAGTTCATTCACAAAGAAGGTCTGGTGAGAGAGAGAGTGAGAGAGAGAGAGAGAGAGAGAGAGAGAGAGAGAGAGAGAGAGAGAGAGAGAGAGAGAGAGAGAGAGAGAGAGAGAGAGAGAGAGAGAGAGAGATTACATTATGAAATATATGTTTATAGAGTAAAATAAAGCCAAAACTGGGTGTTACAGTCAATGAAACACAGACGCAGTGACAAAATGACTGTATATAATCATGAAAGCAACTCAGAGCGGAATAAAAAATACAAATGACAAACGGGTAAAGAGTGCGGGAATATCTCTCTCTCTCTCTCTCTCTCTCTCTCTCTCTCTCTCTCTCTCTCTCTCTCTCTCTCTCTCTCTCTCTCTCTCTCTCCTCTCTCTCTCTCTCTCTCTCTCTCTCTCTCTCTCTCTCTCTCTCTCTCTCTCTCTCTCTCTCTCTCTCTCTCTCTCTCTCTCTCTCTCTCTCTCTCTCTCTTTTCCTTTGCCTCTACGGACGAACTCTCCTTACACAAAATTCTTTCTTAACTATATTTGAATGAAAATAGTCTCGTGTCAGCACCAGAAATAATGGACTAACGTTGTGCGTAACTGTAGACTCACACACTCTCTCTCTCTCTCTCTCTCTCTCTCTCTCTCTCTCTCTCTCTCTCTCTCTCTCTCTCTCTCTCTCTCTCTCTCTCTCTCTCTCTCTCTCTCTCTCTCTCTCTCAATGAAGTGAACCGTCCTTAACGTTCATTCATAAACTGTGTGTGTCTTTTTGTCTGAAATTCTATCTGTCTGTCTGTCTGTCTGTCTGTCTGTCTGTCTGTCCGCCATGTATCAGAGTTACTGTTTATTTAAGAAACAAAACATCAAAAACATGAGTACACTATATAAACAGAAACACACACACACACACACACACACACACACACACACACACACACACACACACAAGCAACATGACCACCACCACCACCACCACCACCACCACCACCACCGCCGCTAGTGAGTTCATGCTCATGTAAGCGTAACGTCACAGTGGTTACTGAACATGTGTCTGATCCCAAGATGACACCTCGATCACTTTTCTTTTCGTTGGGGATTGTAGCGTCTGTAGGTTATATTCTCTGGGGCTTTGATGGATACCTTCCTTCCCCCCCCCAACCCCAACCCCCCAACACACACACACCCACAGAGAAAATTGCACTAACTAAACTATTAATGTCTCCACGGGAAAGTAATTACTAAACGTTGAAACATAATTTTTACGTACCATCAATTATTAGTTGTTTGGCGCTCTTTTCTTTTTCTTTTATTTTTATTTTTTTTTCATGGATTGGGGCTTTCCAGACACGCCTTAGCACTACCCGGACCGAGCCCCGTGTCCAGTGAGGGTTGGTGGCGAGGAAACCCTCACCCGAGTCACGCCTCATTGCCAGGTAGCGGCAGGTAACACGGGCACGTAACCAGGTGACTTTTTACTGCCTAGCTTTCTTGCAACTGTGTGTGCCGGGGGGGAAGGGGGTGGAGGGATGTGTGTATAAATGGGGGATTTAAGGTTGAATGGCTATTTAGGTGAAGATTTCCTTTTATATTTTTATCATTTATACAGAAGGACGAGGAGGAAGAGCGAGTGTTCTAGTATAAACATAAAGAAAATTAGAGGGAAAAAGAGAGAATAATATATAAGAGAAAAAAATATAGCGTTGGGGAATAAATAACAAATAATTTTAAGGTGACGATAAAAAAAATATTGAAATTTATAAGATTTGCTAAAGAAATGAAAGAGTAGACTGAGATGAGAGGTAATACTAGCGGGTGTGTGCGTGTCCTTCCACCAACTCCCGGAAAATAGATATATGAATAGATAATAAAAATAATTGCAGGTCGGCCCAGCCAGTGACGGACAGAACCATCCCAGCAAAAAAAAAAAAATGGTCCCCTAGGAATGTGTGTCGCTCCGAGGACACGGAAAACCCTGCACGACCTTATAATGTTACGTCTGTCTGGAACACACACACACACACACACACACACACACACACACACACACACACACACACACACACACACACACACACACACACACACACACACACACACACGGTTGCAATGTATAAAATTATTCTTACAGAGGTGTCTAGCGTAATTTCAAGGTCACATCATAACGGTCATTCAGTTTCAACATTTCACAGAAGAAACTATTATTTCCTTCATACCGCTACATCACCGTATTGTATTGTGACACATTCGGTTATGTTAAATCCATTTTGTTTATGTGTGTGTGATGGCACATGAATAGGCGGAAGGCAAAAATGGTTCATCCTAATAAAAAAGAAACAACATAGAGGCTGATGTGATTTCAACATTACGTGCTTCAATTCACAGAGTTTTGCTTCCTTACATTCATACTATTTTATGTAGGGCGTCGTTGTGGTGTTTGATATACAGCACATACCACCATCAAGGAGATTGTGGTGTGTAGTGCATATATTTCTAAGACAAACTATTCGTCAGGATGACAGACTAGTAATCATCCCATGGCTGGTCGCTTCTTTCCATACCAACTCACGGCTACGAGTTCTACCCTTGTGTGGGTGGCACACAACATCATTTTGATTTATAACCACCTAAATGTTTTCCAGTATTCGTAACTGTGACCCGGCTAGAGCCTTTACGTCAGGAGATACATGATGGGTAGCACGACCTTCGTACGGTTATGTACCAAATAATAAACACACTGCCAGCGCCGACGTGGGCTGCGTCTTAACAGCAATTACCGCGTGACGGCGCACACCACAAAAAATAATGGAAAAGAAGAAAAAAATATATATTGTAATTTCTTGACCAACATTATTAAAAGATCATATCAAAATATTGTTGGGATAATATGTTCGGCCTTCATGGAGAACGGTGCAGTGTTTTGTTGGTGGTGTTGAAACCCAAACATGCTCAGGTTAGAGATACAAATGTGTGTGTGGGGGGGGTGCGCGTGTGTGTGCGTGTGTGTGTGTGTGTGTGTGTGTGTGTGTGTGTGTGTGTGTGTTGAACGATAACAATGGGCGGAATGTAACGAGGATGAAATGGCACACGCCATACGTAAGTGGAGTTCAGGCAGGTAGGAGGCCTTAACGAGGGTGACAACGACAACTAATGATGATTGTGATAATAATGCTAATAATATTAATAATGATAATAGCAATGATAATGATAATGTTAATGATAATAATAATAATGATAATAATAATGATAATAATAATAGCAATAATAATAATAATAATAATAATAATAATAATAATAATAATAATAAAAATGATAATAACGTGCCATATGAATCTTACCACAAGTTGGATTCTAGCGGGTAACTAGGTAACTGCTAGGGTTAACGAGAGAGCGCTACCTCTCTCACCAAGAAGCTGCCATGAGCCAGGATCGAACTCGCAACCTTTACGCCACGAGCCGAAATTATACCACAGAGCCGCCGAGTCTAGATGAACAACAGGTAGCTACGGAAAGCGTATGATGCAAGTTAGATGTGTATGTAATAACAAAGAAAATTGAGAACGTAAATGGTTTCCGTCGAAACAGTAGTGGAAAACGCAGTATTAATAACATGTAGAACCACGACAGAGCAAAGTTATAACTATTTTTTATCTTCATTCTCACAACGCAGTGATGAGAGATGTTCACTTACAAGCTGAAGTTTAAGCCCATTCCAATAGATGGCGTGGTACCTTCTGAACAGAGACTCACACACATGATAACGAGGCAACGATCTCTTGAAACAATGTATTACGAAACCTCGAGCTTCAGAACCACTCGATTCATTTTTCACTTATTACATAAGTATAATGTGCTGCGATAACGAAAAATACACAACGAGTGGTTCCGAAGATTTGAAGTTTCATAAATTGTTGGTTCGAGCGTTCATTGCCTTGTTATCAGTGGCGTGAGCCTCCGTCTAGGAATGCAACTCTCGCCTCTACGTCGACTGTGAAGCAACTGAATGATGCAAAAACTGGAATAATGACAAAATTTCCCAGATGTTCTCCTCGCGGTGCCCAAAAAATTGGTTAGAAAAATAGTAGGGATTCGGCTGATCTCACAGCTGTCAGTATATATTGTCTGCCTCGCCAGGACTGCTCCCACCACCCATGGCTTCCCACGACCAGCTTTTACTGTATCACAAACGACTAAGCGAGAACACATACTACTTTCACTAATCTGAATCGTAGCCCTAAAACTCTCGAAATGCAAGAAGCCACAGGGAGACACCATGCATCAGACTATCTTATACTAGATTATGACACTGTAATCATCCTGTGGAGTATAAAAATACTGTTTTATAACGCACACAGTTTTCAAATCTTTATCACTGTATATCTAGTAATACATAATATGATACTGATCACATGTAAAAGGGCGAAAGTTTCATGTAATGTGTAATATATGCTAAAAGTAATACAATCAGGCAGCAACTTACAGCGTGACGGTCGGCTCGGCGGTCCGTGGCGGGCTGAAAATGTAAACATAACGCTGATGCAGCACCTAAATGGCGCTGGCGTGGTGGTACGGCCTACTGTTCACTATAATAACTGCATAATTCATCTCCATTCCCATGACTTTCTTTGCCTTGGAGAGTATTTGAATGCCTCGTTAACTGTTTGCAAAGCGGATACAGTAGCTTATATGTAATGAAGAAGTAAGGCGTTTATTTTCTCTCTTTAATTATTTGTTCCCAGACTTCCCGCAAAATTCAAATGCACACCACATAGCAACACTACAATCTTCTTACCACTATTTCATGATATCAAAAGCCCCGCCGGAAGTAGGGTGGCTTTGCACCCATCAGGTTGAAAAGTCCACGCATCCAGGCATTCAAGTCAATCTCGTGACTCACTGACCAAGATGATGATAATAACATTAGAGCTCCCTTAACTATGTTTTCAAGTCCTTCAGAGGAAATGGGCTGACAAGCCTGAGTTTCTGTAAACATTATAATTCTGTCTTGAATAAGTCGAGGAAGGGAGGTGGAGA
>JAPQNM010000013.1:37355998-37400998 GCA_029783475.1 Metacarcinus magister | reverse complement strand
TGGTTTATATTGAGAATAGAGAGAAATGAAGCGATATCATATGAGAACACCGGTTGTGTTAGTAATTGGCCCTTTCTTGGGAATTTATCTGGGGACTGAGCGCGACCGACCGCCCATTGTTGGTAAAGTGTGGGTGTCAAAAATAGGAAGAAGTCGGAGGTGAAGGATTAGATAGCTGAGAGGTTTTAAATCAAAGTGTGTCCTCTACCTCTGTCTGTCTCTGATATAAGAAGAGTGTAAACTATTTATAAGTATGTTCATGTGTTATAATTCCTATCAATCCCTTTATCATTGAAAAAAAAAAATTTTCTTACGAAATGCGTGGGAAAATGTGCGGAAAAATGGACGCATATATATAATATCAAGCTTACAACAAAATTTCACCCACAAACACACACACACACACACACACACACACACACACACACACACACACACACACACACACACACACACACACACACACACACACACACACACACACACTCACACACACACACACACACACACACACACACACACACACACATATTCCGCAATAAAAGCGAGGAATTTAACAATTGTTCTTTCCGCCAGGTAATTAGGTAAAGGTAATGACTTACGTGATGGTTCTAATTGATAGCATTGATCTTACCTCCCTCCCCTTTTGCTTGTCTCTTATCTTCTCTCCCCCTCTTCCTTGCTCTCTTTTCATGTTATCTTTCTAATTATTAAACTTTTAACCGCTCTCTCTCTCTCTCTCTCTCTCTCTCTCTCTCTCTCTCTCTCTCTCTCTCTCTCTCTCTCTCTCTCTCTCTCTCTCTCTCTCTCTCTCTCTCTCTCTCTCTCTCTCTCTCTCTCTCTCTCTCTCTCTCTCTCTCTCTCTCTCTCTCTCTCTCTCTCTCTCTCTCTCTCTCTCTCTCTCTCTCTCTCTCTCTCTCTCTCTCTCTCTCTCTCTCTCTCTCTCTCTCTCTCTCTCTCTGTGTGTGTAATATCTTCTTAGTATGTATTCATTATAATATTACACAAATTATAGTTCATGTACCACTTGTTTTAATTGTTGTTCGTGTGGTGATAGGTTCAGAGTAGGATACGAGGATACTACCATCCAAGAGAACCTTTATATATATATTTACCTATTTATCTACCTTTTTATTTATCATTCAATTTGTTTATGTTTTGTATCCATATAATTTCTTTTTTAAATGATATTTTTTTTAATTCTCGATGGAAAACAAATTATGACACCCAGTAATGCACACAAAGAGTAAAGACGACCTATTTCAACCAATGGCTTTCTGTATTCTTGTATATATGTAAACTTATTCATCTTGTCTCGCTCTCCCAGTTCACGCGTACACCGTTGAATCCACCTTGTTATAAAAAGTTTTCATTCCCACCACACTGACTCCATTCTCCACTATATACATTCACGTTATCCTCTCTTTCCCCCTATACTCATCTTCACTCTTGCTTTTCGCTGACGTTTCAGTCTTAATTCTCCATATACACAAACGCTCAACTTCACCTTTCCCTTTTGTCCTTTCAGCCTCGTCCCCCATGACAGCGAGAAACTTCCCTCCGTCATTTTGGAACAGCCACTACCAGGCATCCTCCTCCTCGTCGTCCTCGTCGTCGTCATCATCGTCACGACCACCTAGCCTGGCGGGTCAGCTCGGGTCGTCGCCTGGGGAGTTGTACGACCCCTACCATCCCGGCGGCCTACCACACCCTTTGCAAGCCTCAGCGCACGACCCCTGGGCACCCTACTCTCTCTCCTCACAGGTAGTGGTTATATAAGTCGTCCAAACGCCGCCATCACATTACAACTACCACCACCACCACCACCACTAACAATAATAATGCCTCACCACCACAACCACCTCCACACATGCCACCTCCATTTCATTCCTACTAACTATTATGATAATGATTACAAGGTTTGGTAAATGATAATAATACAACTAACACAACAATTATTACCAGCACCAACAGCAGTAATTATGATAAGAAATAAAATCATCAGGAGTACAACCACCATTTTCACCACCATGACAATCACAACCACCATCCACAACCACAACGAGAACAGCGATAACACCCTTGCAACCAGAACCATTATCACCATCATCATCATCATCATCATCATAAAATCAACATCACTATCAATATCATTAACGTAACTACCACTATCATCATCACTACCACGAACACCACCACCATCCCAACATCACCACCTTCACAACTGTTACCATTACCTTCACCACTACCGTTGCAGAAGCAGGGAAAAAAACATCAGCTGTCGTCACCCTGCACCTTCAATTACCATTATTCACTGTTTAATTATTATCAATACTCGTAATCACCGTAATTAATGATTTTGCCATTCCCATTATTATTATTATTATTATTATTATTATTATTATTATTATTATTATTATTAATAGCATTATTATTATTATTATTATTATTATTATTATTATTATCATTATTATTATTACCACCACCAACACCATCACCATCCCCACCACTTTCATCGGTAATCGCTACTATATTAGAAAATATAACAGAACACTTCTTACTTTCCACCACAACTGACTCCCAACTCACAAATAATCATCCCTCGTTTGTTCCTTTATCTCCTTATAACTACACAAACCTATTATCTACTTGTTATCAACTCAAACAGGTATTTTCTCCAGCCACGATCATCCCTCAGCTGCCGAGTTCTCATCAGTTAACACTACAACCACCTTTCAATATAATTTATAATATTTAACTTGTATAATCATCGCTTAAGTATCAGTCAGTCCCACTACTTAACTCTTGAGGAAGCGTAACATTTCCAAATTTCCACACTCATTCTTTTTAACCGCCATGAACCATCATCACCTTCACCACACATCCTAACTGCCATTACCTTAACCCTTCACTAACCACTGTTCTCCCCTCCATAGGCGTACGGACACCGTAGTATGGCGCACGACATGTACCAGGCCGCCATGTCTAGCGTACCGTCCTCCTCGAGAGCGTACCACCACCACCACCACCAGTACCCTTCCCTCTCCTTGCAGCCCCACCACCTGCCTCGCCTCCCGACTGTCACCCCCGTCGCCTCCCAAGTAATGAAACACTCTCTCTTAACATCAATGGTGATAGTTTCTCTCTGTATTTTACCTTTAAAGCGGGGATGCATGTTTCACTGAAGCAAACATCTGCTCCATGAAGTGTACATTGATAATTAGATACCAATTCTTCGCCTTTAATGTAGAAATTGCTGATGTTTTATTTTTGGCAATTAATTGGTATAAAGGTGATATGATATTCATTAAAGTAAATTGCACGACAGCATTTTTTTTTATTTTATTTACTTAATCGGTTTCAAATAAATGTTATTAGCTATCAAATTTCTGTTATTTTGCACCAGACAGGTTTCAGCCTGCTCTGCAAAAACTGAACTAAACACAGCCTTTCTTCGTAATTATAAATATTATTGTGGAAATACTTTTTTTACACTTGAATAGCATAAAAACGATATTGTCTAGTAAGTGTTTATTGAAAAATTTTGTAAAATTATTATGTTCAGACAAATGCATTTTTTTTTTTTATCTTATCTTTTCTTTCATCCTTACCCTCTTTCCTCCCTTCTTTCTTCCTCCTTTCTTTCTTCCTCCCTTCACGTCTTCTTTCCTTCCTTCTTTCCCACCTTCCTTCCATGCTTTCCTACCTTCCATGCTTCTTTTCATCAAATTCACACACGCACAAACTTCTCCGCCGAAGCCCCAAAATTCACTCCTTCCCTTCTCTACAGATGGGGGTCGGAAAGCCGGAGGGGTGGGGAGCCCGCTACCACGACCACTTCCCTGGCCCTGAGTTCACACACGGCCTCGACTCCAACTACCCAGCCGCGGCCCACCACTATCCCACCATGGCAGGTGAGAGAGAGAGAGAGAGAGAGAGAGAGAGAGAGAGAGAGAGAGAGAGAGAGAGAGAGAGAGAGAGAGAGAGAGAGAGAGAGAGAGAGAGAGAGAGAGAGAGCCATACATACATACATACATACATACATACATATATACATACATACATACATACATACATACATACATTTGAACAACCATTTAAATTTCATGTAATTTTTCATCCTTTACCAAAATATTTGTATATTTCTAAACATTTGTTTTCTCTCTTAGGACTGGAAACGGGAGTTCCTCAGGACGGGGCCAAGGACCTCTATTGGTTCTGAATGGGATCACAACCGTAAGGCAACGCCACACCACTGTTGAGGAAGCCACAACAACCACTCCCCGGCGACCACGCCGCCCAACCCTGCATGGCGGCCAAACGTGGCGTTTCGGCAAAAACGCCAGTCTTGTAAAATATATATATATATATATATATATATATATATATATATATATATATATATATATATATATATATATCGCTACTTATTGGATATCGGGTAATGAGATGTTATTTTCAGTAAGTGGCCAGAAAGCTTCACTGACTTTATAATGGATTATTGTGCCACAAGGAGGTGTGCGAGGTGGGAGGCGCGTGAGCCTAGAGGGTGGCGTAAAGCCGCACAAGGCCTTTCTGCCTCCCACATGGTGCTAAGGTGGTGCCAAGTGAATACATTTTTTTTTAGTGTTATATATATTTTTCTACAAATGTACAAATCTGGGACAAAAATCTCAAGTTATGAATGCTTTAACTACCTTTACTATGTTTTCGCTCTCATCGTATTTTTTCTTTCGTTAGGCTTAGTTTTGGATCATTATATATAGTTTACCTCGCCCTTGTGTACACTTTACCGGGACCGTCCTAGATTGTAGTCAGTCCCAGATACAGGATGGCTGATCCCCCTTCACGTATGTTAATGAGTGACGCAGCTTTCTCTGGAATATATTTACCGTTGTCGTCACCGGCCAATTTTAGGTTATTTATTAATTATTTATGCTACCTGGCTATTGTTGCTACCGTTGCTGCTGCTGGTATTGCCGCTGCTGCTGCTGTTGCTAATATTGACTCCCCCCGCACCCCAATTTCTTACTCTACTCTCTTATGCCACCGTGAAACTATAGCCCATGTCTCTTTTACCTCGCCGTGCCCGTCCATGCTGTTTGATGACCTTGATTCAGACCACACAGCACTTCTGGCCTCGTTGTGTTACATCGCAGCTTTATCATCACATCCTGATCTTGCATCCCTTTTGCATCAAAAATTCCTTTAATTCTTGTTACATTCCAGCTAGTGGTTCATTTTTCTCAGTAAAGAATTGACTTATTTAGGATTCGTTAAATCCAATAAACCTGAACATACGTTATTTCTATATGAATTTTACTTTTGTTTCTTTGATTTAATTGTTACATTTATTAATATTTCTTCCTGCTGCAATCATCACGTCATTTTTACACATCAATTAGCTTAACACTTTAATCATTTTAAATTATTTTCATTACAATGAGGAACTTTGCTTACAGGAACAAGAAAATGGTTAAGCCCAATTCATATTTCGAAAAGATATGTTTGCCAAAAAGTTACCATGAAAAACAAACAAAAAAAACGAAGGTATTTTCTAGGGAGAAAGGTCAGTTCAGTGAAATTACCAGTTCTCTTAGAAAATATGCTGCTCAGAATGTTATTTTTCATTTGATTTCCCAATGTTGTTAATACATACATACATATATATATATATATATATATATATATATATATATATATATATATATATATATATATATATTAAGTAGGCAATAGTGCAAAATCAACTCGGATCCTTGTCAGTATACGTTAATCTCAGGCAATGAATTTGAGTAAGTTGACTCTTTCCTCCTTGATTTACGATCTTTGTAATCTGTTTTGACGGTACCTCTCACAATTTAACAGCTCATGAAAAAGTATTCATTACAAATTAAATTAATATTTTTGCTTAATATCAAAACTCTCTATACTATATAGTCATGTTATTATATAAGACTAACCTAGTTTCGTCATTATAGATTAATGGTTACAATTCACCACACACACACACACAGACATTCACACATTCACTTCCCATTGACTGCTCCCTCCACCCCCTTATCACCAGTACAGTGATCAACCAAGGATGCCACATATCATTTTGTCAACAGTGGGCAGAAGTTTACTGAGCCGTGTGTACATAGTATGCGAAGATCTCCGGCCCACTTGTTCGACACCGTGTCATAACAAGCATCAAACGGCTGTTTCGATACGATTTCATTAGTATTTTTTGCTTTATTTCACCTTCGTTTATGTGTTAGGAAGAGCTGAATCATGGCTTTAGGTAATGAAATTAATATTTACTCGTTTAGATATCGAAAGATAGTACCTGCACTTTTTTTGATTGGTGATGATGATGATAATTGCTTACAGTTTTAGTGCCCCGGGCCTGACGCATTGGCCGGCGTTTCGTTGTGCGGTGCTACGGATGTTGATGCAAGAGACTTTTGGCTGTCAGTGTGGTACAACTGGTGCTTGGCAGAAGACACACACACACACACACGCACAAGCATTATTTACGTTGCCATAGAGTTATAATCGTGCAATCGTTATTTCAAAACCATCTAGTAGTCCACACAGAATATTATTGCAACAAAGTGCAGGAGAAAGGATGTTATGGACGTAGAAAAACGAAGTATAGAAAAACAGACAACACATTTTTAGTCTACATCAGCCAGCATTTTGTTGTAACGTCAATGAATACGTGTTTCTCATAACGCAATGAACGAGGCTCCTCAGTTCATCACATAGTAACAAATAAATATAATGGACACACATTTATATTGAGATGTTCATCATTCAACGTGAAGTAACAAACCAGCCAAGAAATCAAAGCACATGCATAGAGTTGGGGCAACTTTACTCTTAATTTAGTATTATCGCCGTAATCTCTGAACTGACAGCTTGACAGGCTACTTAGGCGATGGGTGTGCGCGTGGCCCAACCTTTACAACACCTATTTACGACGCTGTGTAACCCCATGAGCTATGTGTTAAATAGGTGTTCTTCCTCTATCTCCAGCTACTTGTTAATCCCTCCCAGCCAGGTGTAATGTAGGTGCTCCTTCTAGGCACAAGAGGCGAAAGATTATGTGAGTTATGTGTCTTAAGCAACTTTGTAAATAAACTGTGTTAATTTCTTATTTACTTTCTTTTCATTTACATTCCCTTTTCCCTATTGTCGTTATTACCAATCTTGAGATGCTGAACGATAGCTGGTGGAGCACCAAGGTTTGCTATGACTCAATACTGTTTGGTAAGGTTGGTAAGGTTATCCCTCGTTTCTGCAAATAATTTTATACGAGCTGCTTACTGAATCGTTTGTTAATATTTATCCGGTCCACTCTTTGTCGGGTGCCTCTATGTAACAATACAGCTAATATTACTTCACATCCAGAGTTGGCGGTGCGCAGGTAAGTTAAGTACATCAGAGTGTGAATGGTGGTGTCAGTCAGTTCCAAGTGAATTATATCACAAATAAAGCGACATTGATAGAGGACAAGACAATAATTATTAAATACATAATCTGCATTACGTTATAGATATTCCATGAAGTAGGACTTCACTTACGTAATTATCTCTCTCTCTCTCTCTCTCTCTCTCTCTCTCTCTCTCTCCTCCTAATGGAAGACTGGTGAAGCTTCAAGGTTTTATACTTTTCTAAATCCATTTCAAGGTTAAGACAGCATGACTTGTTTACATCGGTAGTCTGCCGTGTTACATGATAAACTACATAAATAATTCATATCCAAGTTATATCATCACAGTTGCCCACCACTCACCTTCCATCATTTCCACATTACTAAACATATTTAACCGTGAAATATAATATAAAAAATAGAGTGAATATAAGTAAAGCACTGAAGGTACCACAGAGCCAACCAGCCTGCCTTTGCAACTTTGACCTTGGCACTTATAATGTTAAGACACTAGCTAGTGAAGGTTGTCTTGAAGTTTTATTTTGAGAACTTGAAGGCATCAAATGGGATATCAGAGGCCTAAGTCAGATTCCAAGAACTAAAGAAGAATTCATAGAACTGAAGAAGAGTCATAATTTTGCTACTGAGCAGAAGACAAAAAAGAACAAGGAGTAGGTTTTTTAGTGAACACGGAACTAGCAGGAAAAACTGAACATTTCTATAGTGTAGGTGAGCGAGTTGGAGGCCTAATAATCAAATCAAACATGATATAAAATTAAAATCATACAGGTTTATGCACCAACATCAGCCTACAATGATGACGAGATGGGAAGATTTTATGATGTAAGAGCAGCTATGGAATTGCACAAAACTCAGTATTCTTTCATAATCGGTGACTTTAATGCAAAGGTCGGGAAGAAGACTGTAGGAATGACAGCACTAGGAAACTTTGGAATAGATACTCAAAGTGATAGTTGACATGCTCGTACGGTTTGCAGAGAGGAATAATTCAAAGATAATGAACACATTCTTTGATTGTAAGGTAAGCAAGAACTGGACATGAAAAAGCCCAAACAGTGAAACCAAGAATAAAATTGACTTCATTCTTACTAACAAACTGAACACAGTAAAGAATGTAGCAGTATTAAATAAATCAAATCCAAGTGACCACAGTATGGTGAGATGCAAAGTAACACCAGACTTAGAGAGAAAAAGTGGAGTTATTCTAAATATCTCAACAGTCAAGGGAAGTCGGATGAGTTAGCGATTAGAATCCAAAACAAGTACTCACAACTAGTAGATGAAATTAATGGAAACATAAAGTTTGAATGACAACCTAACTAATATAATCATCACTAGAAGTAGATGGGAAAGCACCCAAAGAAAACAGCCAAAAACTTTCATCAGCCACATAACACCTCATAAGAAAACGTAGCAGAATGGGTAATGAAAACAAAACGAGACAAAATAAAAGCGGTTGAACTGTCTAGAACCATAAACCAGAGATAAACTAATGACATTCGAAAATATAATTAGAAAATGATTGATGAAACTCTAAACATGGTTACAAGTATGAAGATTGCAAGAACACTTGGCATTGGCAGAAAGCAACTTTATAAGATTACTTATAATAGAGATGAGATGAACAAGGTAGTGGAGGAATTCTTTAGAAAACTGTATGGCAGTAACGATAGGTATACCGAAGACAAGAAGTATGGAAACTATGAACATTAAAGTATCTTGCACAAGTGAAATAAAGAAAGCACTAAAAGTAATAAACAGAGGCAAAGCAGGAAGTGCAGATGGCTTATCAATTGACTTAATCAAGGCTGCTTGTGATTTTCTATTAGACAAACTTACAATACTTTCCATGAAATGCTTGTAAACCTGTTCCGTACCAAGTATTTGGAAAAATGCTCGAATAATAATATATTTATAGGCAAAATCCACAATTCAATTACATATTTTTCATATTTATTATTCATTAACTACTCACAACTTTCAGCCAAATCAATTACGAGAGTTTTGCAATGGGACTCCCGTTATGAAAAAGAATGACTAAAGAACATAGAGATATTTATATCAAAATATTATACGTCAACAACTGTCACTATAACAAAGCCACTAAGATAAAACATCACAACTGATGATAACATGAACTATTCAATTAAAATGTAAAAAAAATTAAAATATATAAATAATTACATGATTCATAGAGATGAGTGCTTAAAATATTACTGATTTTCTTTAAGAAAATTATTGTTCATACACAATGAAACTAGATTTAATATAGTTCTGCACAAAAATCACAAGATAATATTCTCAAACACAAAATTAAGATGGTTATTTAAATACACTAAATACACACAAATGACGACATTCTTTACACCAATGTTATTCATGAAAGATACTAAGGCTCAAGGCTATAGTAATATTAAGTAAAATGTGGTTCAGATATGGAAAACTTAACAAAATTAAACATACATGTGTCTACATTTCTTAACTTACTACGACAATATTTTTTTCCATTACAGACAAAGCAGGCAGCTGTAGAGAAGTTAGGAATTACTCTTGGGCACCTGGGAAGAATGGAAATATTTGTTGCCAATTTAGAACAGCCACACACACACACACACACACACACACACACACACACACACACACACACACACACACACACACAACCTGGAGGAAACAGATAGAAAAGACCTAATATTGAGAAGAAAAGGAGAGGCTAGAAATTTGAGGAGACACAAGAAAGAATTGCAAAAGGAATTTGCTTGAATGATACAAAAAAGTACAGTTTTCTCCAGAGAAGTATAGATACTTGGAATGGACTGAAGGAAGAGGTGATAATGGCAAAGAATGTACATCAACTGAAAGAAAAACTGAACAAATATAGATACAGAGACAGGACCACACGAGTGTAGCTCAGGCCCTGTATACTACAACTAGGTATATACACACAGGCACACACACGCACACCCACATACTCTCTCTTTCTCTCTTAACATCACAATACTGCTGAAAATGAAATAGGGTAAAAAACAAAAGTAAAAAATATTTCATGTACTATATAGTACATAGATTTCAAGGTAGAGCAATATTTTTAATTCCATAAAACTAAAATAGCTATTGTGCTAAACTGTTACGTTGAAGTGTCCCACTACTCGGCACATCACTGATCCTTACACTTACTTTTCGAGTCCCTTCCCACCTACCCACCTCAGAAACCAGCCTTGTGTAGCTCCTGCAGCTGAGCCCCAAGTCTCTCTCCTTTAAATTTCCTCAAGTGCGTTTCCTGTCAAAGTAAATGAAAGCAACAATATTATCAAGATTTTTTTTTACATGAAAATGAGACTGACCAATCAGGAAAAAGTAAATCTTATCTAGAAAAATAAATCAACTCAAAAATGAAGACATTTGAATTGCTCCAAATGGAGTAAGATCAGTATGATAATGCTTTATTGAAGCTCTTCAAATTGCGAATGAGGAGAAAATAAATAATAGCATCCCAGAGATTAAGAATTTTAAAAATCAATGCTAGAGGTTGTCATGAGTCTTAACGTTGTCAGAGGACAGTGGAAATAGACTGATAAAATTCAAAAAGTCTAAATTTTGAAGCCCAATCTTAGCATTAAAAGGCTTTATGTATACCAGCCAAGATATCAGAGTAGGCAGATAAATAGAAAGACGGATACATACATATGTTGTGGCAATAACAGTAATAATGGAGTAGTAAGGCTAGTAGCAATAATAATAATATTAGTTATGTATTCAGATGAAATTTGGGAAGAAGAGAATGATGATGGAAAACATTAAAATCAAGTAACATATAACTCACTATCCGTTTTTCCAAATACTCTCCAAGGAAAGCATCAACATCTATACGCTTCTGTAAGAAATTCTCAGCAATCTTCTCACTCTCTTCCTCAGACTGTGCTGCACAGATGAGCAGGTTTTCCTATTATAGCAGGAGTAAGATCAAATTTGTTAGTATACAGTCAGTGATATAAGTATATATGAAAACCATCAATAACAGTCATCAGTCACTTGGATCAAAACTTTAAGTGTAAACTATAGCCAAGATGATGTTACCTTTAATGAAAGCAGATACACATACTCATATAAACTTCCATATCTGACATAGTGAAAAAGTAAATACTGTATTTTGAGTGAGTGTAGTGATTATTAGAAATGTATGATAAATGGTGCAATAACAAAGGTTAAAAAAAATACATATGTAACTTGTAGTATTGATTAAAGAAAATATACTATTTGCAGTAGAAGAAGCAATCAATAAAAATCAAACATGCAGTTTCAATTATAAAATATGTACTATTAGCAGTATAAACAAAAAGACTATATCAAATGTAAAAACAATGTCAAAAACCTGCCACGATAAAAATAAATCAAAGGCAACTGAGAACTTTGCAAGAAATCTATTAAATGAGAGGAAAAATCTTCAATTTATTTTGGAAATAGACAAGAAGAATATCAACAATAATAGCAAAATGTAGTATGGAGAAATGTTTTCAATCGATTATAATTCAAGCAAATGTTCTAAGAGGCAAACCTCGTGCATTGAAATGATAAGATGAGCAAACATTCATGTCTGTCCTTTCATAAGAGGTAGACTAGCCCATCCCTCTCCAAAGGGTATGCACTGTTAGTAAACTCTAAGGAGTTCAACTGATATAGCTGTAACTGAATAATATCCACAGTAATTATATACTTTATTTATCCATTTGTTGATTTATCTTTTTTATTTATTTTCATATATTTATTTATTCCTTTTGAGAATTTTGGGTTCCACTTTCCTGGAATATAATGTACATATTAGGTTTTATCCACCATTTGTTAGCTCCTCAAGGGGTGGTATTAAAAAAAAAAGGTTGAATGTTACAGAGGAGGGAGTGAAGGATGAATGAGCCAATTAGGAATGTATACTTCAATTAAAATGTATAGAAAGATGAAAGAAAAGAATAGTTGCTGAAAGTTGTTTACGAGGGAGTGCATGTTTTAGGATTGAGTACGACCCATCTGAGGGTAGAAACAAGAATTAATGAAGTACAGTCGTCCCTTAACATCTGTGGATTTAATAGTCATGGATTTAACATTCACGGATTTGACAGTCGTGAGTTTAATATTCACGGATCTGATTATTTGCAGGGAGGCTTTACCAATCCTGCACCAATGCGGGATTGGTTGATGAGATTCCCACATGTACTGTGCTAGTTTTAACCTTTTTTACAGCTTTTGTGCCAATTCTAATGTTTCTAAAGATACGCTAAGGATTTTTCTTTTGTTATATAAGAATATTGGGGGTCTAGGAGTGGTATTAAGAGAGGCAGTAAATATTTATGGATATCAGAGTTGCTGATAGAGAGGGAAGGATTGAATGAGCAAAGAGGGAGGGTATGGATAGGGTGGACAATTAACTAAAAAAATATATATGTAGTACATAAAATTATCAGTCTACAACTGGACTGGATTAGTGCACAGAATCTTAATATCAAATTGTAAAAGAAATTTTATTACCTGGATATTTGCAGGAGCCAGCTTTTCTGAAGCCACGTGTTGAGCCATTGTCATTTCTTCAAACCTGTTTCGCAAGGTATTTAGTTCTTCCACCTTCCTAATGGTAGCATCACGGCTCCGCTCATAATCACTGCTGCGATCCAGGCTGGCCACTGCAAACAACCGGCCTGAATCTATATCACCTATATCTACTGTACCGTTCACATTCAGATATATAGAATAAAATAATAATAATAATAATAATAGTAACACCCCATTCATTGTAATAAATTAACAAGTTCATACACTAGCTGGTGAAGATAGTCTTTAAGTGTTATTCAAAGAATTACTAGTTGTGAGTACTTGTTCTAGATTCTAACTGCAAACTCATTTTTGACTTGAAATATTTGACCTCTTCGTTCTGAATAACTTCTATTTGTCTAGCATAATTTTAGTGAAAGCTGCAAGAATAATACCACCATATTTCCTGCAAGTCGTATAAGGCAACCAAAATGGATGGAGCGAGGGGTCTGGAAAGCTACTCCTCTGTATTCTCTCCTATGAAAAAACAAGGCACAGAGGTGGATGGGAGAGTAAAGTCTCCAAGAACCCTAAACGCCTTGCCTTGGCTACCCTCTATGGGGAGTATAATAGATTTTTCATTTAAAAAACAAATAAAGTTCCAAATTAATGAAATTTTGAATAAATTGACTCCTAAAAAAGAAAATTAATAAAGGAATTAATTTGCAAAACATTCTTTGTGAGAAAGGTATCATAAGCCAAAACTTCCTTCCTTATTAAAGCACAATATTAATAATTTTACTTACCAGCAATGGATTCATTCTGAGCTGCCAACTGATCACACTGGTTCCTAGCAGATGCCATCTGTGGTAAAGCAGTCACAAACTCTGTCAGTTTATCCTCACAGCTTAGTAGGTCTTCCAGGTCAGGTCGGGTCAGAGTAGCTATCTCTGCCATTGCTCCAACTGTCCACAATAATCATCAATACAATGTTAGTAATTCATATATGTTACTATATCAAACAGCTATTGCATTGCCAAATGTTAGAATTATTACAATTAATTTGGCATCATATTATCAAAAAACAGTTATATCATCAAGTTCCTCATACTTTCTTATGAGAAGCTTTTATGAAAATTAAGTACCTAAATGGGACAGAGAACTAGAAAAAGGAGTTATTGCTTTAGAGAGATGTAAAAAGAAAGAGGTTCCTAAGGAAGAGTTAAATAATACTGTTAATGTAAAGAAAAAGGATACACAAAAAGTTTAAGCAAATAAAAAAGATATTAATAGATACTTGTGATACATTTTAGGGGAGGCCATGGCCTAGTGGCTAGCGTGGGGGGCATACCAACTCAGAGTCGTGAGTTCGAGCCCCGGCACGAGCTGGCCACTTTTCTATGGAAAAACTGCCGAGTGACCAAAGATTAGCCACATGCTGCCATAACACTATCCTCAACTGGGACTGCGGGCAGCATGAGCTTCTCAACAAGAAACAAGACGTCACTTAAAAAATCTAACCTGCAGTACTAACAGGTGGAGGCCAACCATCTAACACCTCCATCAAGCCTACTGGCGCCACAGATTCAGGACATAAAAAAAATTGTAAAAATATATATATATATATATTTGTAAGACAGTCATCATATGGATCAAATTCCAAATCAGATGGATGCGGGTCTATGTCTAGGTGTATTTACCTAGTTGTAATAGTATACAGGGCCTGAGCTACACTCGTGTAAACAAGCTCATGTGACTTCTTCTCTTGTCTGCCGTTAATTTATAAACCACTCACGTATATTCTCGGTGTATATATATAGGACAACTGTGGCACATAACACTCCTCATCACATATCATTCTGGTTGTAACCATACACATACAGTTATTTTACACGTCCTGATCAACTTACTCATCGAGCTTCACTGTACTATAATTGGTGAGAAATATTATAAGTGATATACAATATTGTAACTATATTTACCTCCAATAACGTGACAGTTAAGGATTGCTCTTGAAAAAATTAAGTTATTACACTACACTTTTATTATTTTATAAAAATAATGTGAATTACGTACTGTAAGTGATTTCAGTAGAAAGTATTTGTGTTGTTACCAAGGCAAGGGTAAGCTTACCGTTAATCATCCCATACACAACAGGATTTAAGGTTCACATTTTATACCGGGCCTAGAAGATGACCCCCAATATTGGGGGGTATTTTTTAAGGTTCAATGGCCGTCTTATAGGCCGACATGCGGTATTTAAAAGATAAGGAGACTATATAAGGAGAGTGTCAGTTGCAGTGTAGCTTTCACTCATCCCTGCTCAAATTCACTGTAGTTTCTCTTGATTTTATTGTATTTTGTGTCATTAAATAAGCCACCAATGGGACAAATGGATAACGATAGCAGCAAAATGGAAAAAAAAAATTACCAGAATCACGATTGGGGTTGAAGAAGGAAATTATTGCCAAACATAAAAGTGGTGTTTGTGTCTCTGATCTTGCTACTCAGTTTGGTATAGCAAAATTAACGATCTGTACTATTCTTAAAAATAAAAAGATAATTATGGGAGCTGATGTTGAAAGAGGAGTGACAGTTCTTACAAAACAAAGATGATTGAAGAAGTGGAGAAATTGCTACTGATTTAGATAAACGAGAAACTGTTAGCTGGTGATGTGTCCTGTACTACCACTCCCAAATCATTCTCTTCTTTTGCTATCAATATAATATTTTCCCCTAACTTATACATCCATGAGGGTCTCATTGCACTTTTACCCATTTCCAATACATGGCATTTTTTTGCATTAAGTATTTGTGTTTGTGTGTGTGTGTGTGTGTGTGTGTGTGTGTGTGTGTGTGTGTGTGTGTGTGTGTGTGTGTGTGTGTGTGTGTGTGTGTGAATTATTTTCGTGAAACTTTCTGCAGATAATAATACCTGTGGAGTGGTGTCCTGGGTAATAGGAGTGAGGTGAGCCCAAAGATGCATCCATCTCACATTGTCCTTAAAAACTTTATTTGCATGACTTCATTGAGAGCTGGAATTGCAAAAATTAATAAATAGATAAATAAATTCACTGATACATTATGACTCTGGTAAGATAAATCAGGAAAACATAAAAATAAGCTGATCTTTTGTGTTTGCATGTAATTTCAGTACGTATTGTAGTTATAAAAAATATGCACAATTTAAACACTAGAATAAAAAGACACCTGTATTTTTATACCTTCATTTGCTTACCACTTCAGGGTGTGGTGAAAGGTGAGAGCAGTAAAGATCTAATGTGTATATTGTGAGATTGTTTTTAGGTATACCGTTCCAAATTGTAATTTATGTTATTATTATATGTATTGTTGGATTATTGGTCATGTTTATGTTTATGTATATATATATATATATATATATATATATATATTATATATATATATATGTATATATATTTATGTTATTATTGTCATGTTCATTGGAATATAGAAAAGTTATTTGTAGGTTTTAAAGCTTCACACATCACTTTCGGAGCCCTACTTAACCCCTGAATGTCTGAATATCGAACCTCAATTCCGAAGCACATCAGTTCTTAATCTGTGCAGCTGAACTGCACTGGGCTTCATATTTAAGGTTATATTAGCACCCCTCTGAGCAACCTGGGGTCAGTTTCATGCAGTGTTCTTTCTCTCCCAGGAGTCGAAAGATTACTCCTTGGATTATTTCTATGTATATTGAACTAACTCAGATTTGATCTGATAACCATAGTTTACTTGTCACCAAGAACACTCCTTTAATTTTGTGTTTGTTAATACTAAGTGTTTTAGTTCTTTAGGTTATGGTAATAAATAAATTACCGTACACTGTATGTTAAAGTTATTTATATTAATACCATCCTTAAATTCATTTTAGTAATTACTCATTAATGTAAGACTTTTCACCTAGACCTCAAATAATGTAAATGTTCACTTATGTAACCTCACAATATGCATCAGAAACCTGGGCATGGACCACAGCAGTCAAGAATATGTGCAGTGAAGATAAGCTATGTAAGGGTAGCATGTGGGATGCCAGGTGGGATGGCTAAATATTGGATTATTCCAAGGGTGGGGGACAAGGAGCTGCCTCGTGTAGGTCATTAACTGGCCTCTTGCAGTCCCCTCATTTCTTATGTTCTTATGTTCTTATATTGGGTGTCAAGATGGGATGAAGGGAGCAATGAGAATGTGTACAAGAACTCTGGCAAGGGTGCATCAGTAATGGTAATAGATTGTGGAGTGGTTGAATGAATAAACTGTGGTACACTTACGTGGTTTGGACATGTGATGAAAATTAATGAGAATGAGTTTGTTAAGAGACTGTACATGATTGATGCTGATGGGCAGAAAGCAAGAGGGAGGCCACTAGTAAAGTAGAGGGACAGAGCAAATGAGTATTGGAGGGAGAGAGATTACAGACGTGGCCTTGACTACACAATGAGGAGGTACCTAACAATTCCCTATTCCTGAACGCGTAATGCATTGATGGTTACAAACAAATGCATAAATACACACTTCTTCCTTGGGTAGTAGGGAAGAAAACACCTGGCGCAAAAATTAGGGATTTGCGACGAAAATGTAGAGTAAAACCTTAGCAGAATTTATCAGAAAATCGATAAAAATAACACTCAATTATCTAGAGCAATATTGTAAAGTTGAATAATACCGTCAATAGGAATCATAACCCTTATTATCCTTCCTACAAATAGGTAAATTTAGTTGACCTGATAATGAGTGCAGCATGTCAAAATACAGCAATCCCTTCATATATGGATAAAAATTTATACAAACCTTCACCAAAAGAGTATACAGCATAACAACGTCACTTAACTATTTTTTAGCCTATAGATCTCCACACATCCAGCAAATATCAGTTAAATAAATTAAATAATACTAACCATAAAGTGATGCATTCAAGATCCTAGAAGCACAATGAAGCTTGTTCAAGGTTGTTTTGTTTGTGTTATGATAACTATTTAAATAACGTAAGCCAATTATCTTTCAATTCAACACAAGAGACTGAACACAATTATATAACGTGCAGTGAGGGGCTGAAAGTGACACTGTGAATAGTAATAGTAAACAATCATCAGCTGATTATCTTGATCTTGATATCAGACAAGGTCTCTATAACAGCAACTCTTGTGGTAGAAATAAAAACACTATATACATACTCTAGCTTTTTACGTTTAGTATACTAAATTTTGTTCTAAAAATATATCACTGCATCAACCGTTAGTACCAGCAAAACCATCCATTCTATTCCCTTCCACTTCCAGCAAAACCATCCATTCCATTCCCTTCTACTTCCAGCACTCATTCAACTACTTGGTCTTTTGGTCTATAAATAGGGTATTATCCTGGTTCACAACCTGGAGATGGTTATGATTACTATGACTTGACACACTTGTTAGTTATTTGATAATCGGCTATCACTAATTTCCAGAATAGGCATTTTTTTTCCTTCTCAAGATTGGAATTAATCCGTTACCTGTTTCTCTCGCAAACAACTAGTTTTATTTCTACCTGCCATCCCTCTAAAAAAAATGTGGCTTACGTTGATAAGAAGTTACTACAAAAAACGAGTATCGCCTATGTAATTAGAACATAAGAACATTAAGAAATGAGGCGACTGTAAGAGGCCAGTTGATGACCTACACGAAGCAGTTCCTTGTCTCCCACCCTTGGAATAATCCAATATTTATAAAAGGGCTGTCTGCTATCTTTCATCTATTGTTAAAAAAAAATATGATACGTACCCTGTATGTCAGACACATTAAGGTGTTTTAAAGTGTTTTATAGTCATTGGCTTGGGTCCGCCCTCGCCACTCCACTGCGCCTGCGCGCAGGAGTTTCATTCAACCGTTGTTAACTTGTTATATTTTATATTTGCTCAAAACATTGTCTAGGGTTCCAGCAAAGCTATTGAAAAAAGGAGAAATAAATCAGGTTACCGTGGAAGCTGTGCACACACAGATATAATAATTTTAGTAGACTGAATCTAAGTCCTTTGATTCACTTAATGTAATCACTGTCATTGAAGACAAGTCTCAATCACTCTTAATATTTCCTGTAGTATGTGTTACCTTTGAAAATCTATTTCGAGCAGGAAAGGATTTTGGATGACACTGGAACTGGAACAAGTTTGATCGTAAGTTATGGTGAGCACCGTCAACTCTTATCGAAGTCAAACGAGGAACATTGGCAACTGCATGTATCTTATAACGGCTGGCCGCTCCGTAGCAACCCTTCTTAAATTATAAAACCACGACCGTGCACAGCTGCTGCTACTGCCTACTACATTGTCACAAAAGCTGTTATCCACGCAGAGCCCCAACCGCCACTCTATGAGGTAAGGATTTTATTGAATTTCAAGTCGGGTAATCATATTCCTTAAAGTTAGTAAAGCCCAACAATAGCACATCAAAGCATGGGGAAATATTAGACACGAAAAGAAAATTAAGGACAACATGGCGGAAGGTCGGTCTGGGTCTAGCTGCCTTAGAAAACAGTGTTAGAATTATGAATAGAGGCGACAATAGTGATCGAGACAGAAATGGAAAAGAGAAAATGTGCTTTACTAAGCAGGAAATACAAAAATTGCAAAAAATAGAAAACCGTGTGAGCAGGAAAATATGGGTGCGCCTAGTTATACACAAGAAGCAGCGCTAAGGGGAGAAATTTGGATAAGTAGTATGAAAGGTAGGATAATGGAGGGGCAGTTGAAGTATTTGCAGTATATTTTGAGAGGAAAGTAATAGAATGTTGGAAAGAGTGATTAAAGAAATGAAAATGGAAAAGAAAAAGAATAGGTGGATAACAAACTTATTGGAAGAGAGGAAATTGGTGGAAGTGAGGGAAGTGAATATAAGTAATGATGAAATAAAACAAGTGTATGAAAAGCAAAAAGAAAACTAAGGACCCAGACTATAAGACCAATTAAAGAACACCTCAGGAAGTGCCGATCCAAAGGCAAGACTTGCGACATCTACCTTTACTGGTATTCTTGATAATGCTGCTGGTACTGGAGAAAATATTAGAATAACCCATGCTCAGCGTCATACAATAGATATACGAGGGCCAAAACCCCATAATCCTTGCAGGGATATAACCCTTACACAATATACAAGCAGGACAGCTTATCATTAGTGTAGTACCTATATAAATTAAAGTTTTTGAGTGGCTACAGTCACCAGTGAGTAGGAAGACATGTTTACATTAGTAGCAGGCAGTCTGGACACATAGCACAGTTCATGGGCGTGTGCACAAAGTAGATCACAACATCATTAAAGGAAATGCTTCATTTGTTCTTTGCTGACTGCAACCATTGTTACAGGTGCTGAGGAGGAGTGCCCAAGTCGGTGCCCACACCAAGACTCCTTGCTGCCTCCTGTACTCCTGCTCCTATTGTCTTGAGAGACACCAGGTGCATCCTTTTGGCAGCCTGTGTGGCCTCTCCGTGGGTTCTGCACCTTACACCTTCTGCCACATGTGCTACTAGAAGTAGTGTTGTAGTGGAGGGTGAGGCCAAGCAGGAGTACTAGCAACTATGACCAGCAGGATCCCAGGCATGAGGACATACACTTGTGAGATCTGGAGGAATGTGTGCTCCAGTGAACATAAAGATTTTCCCGCACTCGTGACGCACAAATTTCCCACACCAGTGTGAGTGAGTATGTGAATGTCAAGTAAATATTTCGGGGCAAACTTTTTTCCACATTCTAAACACTGAAAGTTCCTCGCACCATTGTTGGTGAGAATATGTGTATTAAGAAAACCTTTTCAGATGACCTTTTTGTGGGAAAAGGTTTGTCTATAAAGGTAGTCTTAACAGACATATACATAACCCACACTATTGTGAGAAACTTTTATGGTGAAGAATGTGGGAAAGAGTTTACCCAGGAGTATTATCTAAGCAGATGCATTCTCAATCACACTGGAATAAGTTGTAGATGAAAAGCTTAAATATACAATCATGTAACCCCCATTATAAAGGATTTTAAATGGTTGATCATGAATGATGGCACAGGAATGGCTATCTTCAAATACATAAGTAATTTTTATCCCATCATCTATTGCATCTTTTCACTGTTAATAATGTTACCTACAGTATGACCCGGTAACAAAACAATTCAGGTTCCTAAGGCCAATGTAGGTAATGAATCCTTTTTATTAAGTGGACCAAAACTCTGGAATGGACTCCCTCCTGTTAAAGATACTCCCACTATCGTTTCAGTTAAGACTACTAGAAGTACTCGATAAAAGCTGATGGCATACATAATATTCTAGTAACCTGCAATAATAATATCATTGACTTTGTATTATTGATTAGATGCAAGTATTTTGATTTGTTTTACTATGTTTAGATATATTTCTGAATAGGATTATTATCTTTTAACTACAGTATGTAACCTTACATTGCGTATCTTTTACGTAACACCACAGTTGGTGGAATACATTGTGCTACTAGAAGTAGTATTGTAGTGGAGGGTGAGGCCAAGCAGGAGTACTAGCAACTATGACCAGCAGGATCCCAGGCATGAGGACATACACTTGTGAGATCTGGAGAAATGTGTGCTCCAGTGAGCATAAAGATTTTCCCGCACTCGTGACACATCAATTTTCCATACCAGTGTGAGTATGTGAATGTCAAGTAAATATTTCGGGGCAAACTTTTTACCACATTCAGGACACTGAAAGTTCCTCACACCATTGTTGGTGAGAATATGTGTATTAAGAAAACCTTTTCAGATGACCTTTTTGTTGGAAAAGGTTTATCTATAAAGGTAGTCTTAACAGACATATACATAACCCACACTATTGTGAGAAACTTTTATGGTGAAGAATGTGGGAAAGAGTTTACCCAGGAGTATTATCTAAGCAGATGCATTCTCAATCACACTGGAATAAGTTGTAGATGAAAATTTTTTAAATTCAATCATGTAACCCCATTTTAAAGGATTTGATATATTTGAATTTCCCACACCAGTGTGAGTATGTGAATGTCAAGTAAATATTTCGGGGCAAACTTTTTACCACATTCAAGACACTGAAAGTTCCTCGCATCATTGTTGGTGAGAATATGTGTATTAAGAAAACCTTTTCAGATGACCTTTTTGTTGGAAAAGGTTTATCTATAAAGGTAGTCTTAACAGACATATACATAACCCACACTATTGTGAGAAACTTTTATGGTGAAGAATGTGGGAAAGAGTTTACCCAGGAGTATTATCTAAGCAGATGCATTCTCAATCACACTGGAATAAGTTGTAGATGAAAAGCTTAAATATACAATCATGTAACCCCCATTATAAAGGATTTTAAATGGTTGATCATGAATGATGGCACAGGAATGGCTATCTTCAAATACATAAGTAATTTTTACCCCATCATCTATTGCATCTAGTAACCTGCAATAATAATATCATTGACTTTGTATTATTGATTAGATGCAAGTATTTTTATTTGTTTTACTATGTTTAGATATATTTCTGAATAGGATTGTTATCTTTTAACTACAGTATGTAACCTTACATTGCGTATCTTTTACGTGCTCCAGTGAGCATAAAGATTTTCCCGCACTCGTGACACATAAATTTTCCATACCAGTGTGAGTGAGTATGTGAATGTCAAGTAAATATTTCAGGGCAAACTTTTTACCACATTCAGGACACTGAAAGTTCCTCACACCATTGTTGGTGAGAATATGTGTATTAAGAAAACCTTTTCAGATGACCTTTTTGTTGGAAAAGGTTTATCTATAAAGGTAGTCTTAACAGACATATACATAACCCACACTATTGTGAGAAACTTTTATGGTGAAGAATGTGGGAAAGAGTTTACCCAGGAGTATTATCTAAGCAGATGCATTCTCAATCACACTGGAATAAGTTGATGAAAATTTTTTAAATACAATCATGTAACCCCATTTTAAAGGATTTGATATATTTGAATTTCCCACACCAGTGTGAGTATGTGAATGTCAAGTAAATATTTCGGGGCAAACTTTTTACCACATTCAAGACACTGAAAGTTCCTCGCATCATTGTTGGTGAGAATATGTGTATTAAGAAAACCTTTTCAGATGACCTTTTTGTTGGAAAAGGTTTATCTATAAAGGTAGTCTTAACAGACATATACATAACCCACACTATTGTGAGAAACTTTTATGGTGAAGAATGTGGGAAAGAGTTTACCCAGGAGTATTATCTAAGCAGATGCATTCTCAATCACACTGGAATAAGTTGATGAAAATTTTTTAAATACAATCATGTAACCCCATTTTAAAGGATTTGATATATTTGAATTTCCCACACCAGTGTGAGTATGTGAATGTCAAGTAAATATTTCGGGGCAAACTTTTTACCACATTCAAGACACTGAAAGTTCCTCGCATCATTGTTGGTGAGAATATGTGTATTAAGAAAACCTTTTCAGATGACCTTTTTGTTGGAAAAGGTTTATCTATAAAGGTAGTCTTAACAGACATATACATAACCCACACTATTGTGAGAAACTTTTATGGTGAAGAATGTGGGAAAGAGTTTACCCAGGAGTATTATCTAAGCAGGTGCATTCTCAATCACACTGGAGTGAGAAACTTGGGTGTCATGAGTGAAGGATAAATGCTCAAAAACCTCTGAATTTTGTAGCTAAAGTTGTAGATGAAAATTTAAAAAATACAATCATGTAACCCCATTTTAAAGGATTTGATATATTTGAGTATGGTTATTGTCGTTTCGCTACAGTGTGTAACCTTACATTGTATATTTTTTAAGTAACACCACAGTTGGTGGAAAACATTTTTATTATGCTCTCACGCAATGAACAGGTTATATCAAGTTCCACTTGAACCTTATATTTTCACTACTCTCCCAACACTTGTATGCTATTCTAATTTAATCTGTTGTAGTCAACATTTACCTGTAAGCCACCAAATCCTATGTTAAGGTGTGCTTTAGATATGCCTCATCATTATAAGACTGTAATACATTGTAGTGAGCAAGTCTTTCAATAAACTGTAAAACTAGTATGATATACAATTTGTTAACCTATCTATACCTCCAATGTTACGATTAGGGAGGATAAATAAAAAGAAAAGTTAGTACGGACCAGATATTTGCAATTGATATTATGGTAGAGGAAGGATGAATAATAAAATGCCTGAAAATCGGCCTACCTTTTAGACTTGGACATCTTGAGACACCGGCCAGTATATTTTGGTGGCCCTGATTAACAAGAGCGCAACCCCTTTCACCACAAAGTTGCCATGAAACTTGATTGAACTCTTAACCTTTAGGTCACGAGCTGAGCACTGTACCACAGAGCCACTCGGCCCCCTCACACACTTGTCATTTGAAATATTGAAGAAAACCAAACTATATTTAAATTCTTTAATCCCACTTTGGCATATTTGCATCTTTAACAAGTGGTTAAATATTAAAATTAAAAATATTCTGAAAATAGTCACTTAAGCTACATGTATACCAGTAGAAAGGGAAAATGCCCTTGGTAAAATGATTGCCCATTGAGCAGTTAACAACAATTGACAACAAAATTGCTAATATATTACAATGCAGGTTTTATCACAATCACAGCACAGAAAATAATGCTTGATAAAAAAGTCAGACCCCATTTAGTACAGTGTTCAATCTTTATTGTTGAGGTATTCAGGAAGACTATTGACAGCACATCGAAAGCCCAAGTTGCCAGAAGAGCTGTCTGGAGTATTCTGGCTCCTAGCAGCACATCTGTACCTGCAATGGAAAGAATGATAGTATTGTAATGCCTCATGCTTTGAAACACTGAACAATTGATCAAAAGGGTAGCCATGAGAGGGAGTAGCTGGGAATTAAATAACTGACAATATACTCAAGGTACACATCTTACCAATTCAAACCATAATCATCATAGCTCAAGTGGAATTAGGTTGACTTTGATTGTCCCAACACTACAGGTAGGAAATTATGGAATATAATTTATGCATGTGGTTACATACTGAATATACGTACTATGTTATTAAATCATCACAGAAAGAAGTAAATAACTTTTGTGAGAATATAGTTTTTGCTGAGGTATAGGGTACATTATACATTAGAAATCAATGTAGAACAAAACATGATTACTGAAAACAATAGTCGTGATGATAAGTATGATATAGTCTCACATTAGGAAAGACAGGATGAAGAATATTTACCCCAACCAAAAAAGAAAAAAGGAAACAAATGAACTATGATTAAAGCATGTAAAAGATAGAATGAACAACAAAATTAACCATATATTTTTGAATTTTCTTAGAAGAGACTGCAACAACTACTGCGGAATAACACCACTCAGTGTACCAGGCAAGGTGCTCGCCCATCTGCTACTGATGTGAATTTGCAGTCGCTTGCTGAAGCATCAGAGACGTGAACAATCAGGGTTCACAACTGGTAGGTCAATAACTGACCATATCCTAGTGCTTCGCTTACTGGTGGAGTGCCAACATGAGTTTCAACAGTGGATGCTTGCAGCCTATGTTGATTTAAAGAAGGCGTTTGATTCACTGCATTGCTAGGCACTTTGGGATCTTCTGCACCTTTCTGGGATTCTTGCAGGGATTACTGGCCTACTACTGGCCAGTACACTGGGACTGAGATTCAGATTCAGATTCATAACTTTTATTCACAATATGAATACATCATACATGTGAAAGAGACATGTATTGCCTAATAAAGGCATGTCTCATCACTTAGAATAGTTAGAGTAATATTAATATTATATATGATTATGGGTACATGTATTATATATGGGTTTTTATTTAGTTACATCGCAAAACTTGGGAAAGTTACTTAGTGTTTTTGGGAGGACATTTAAAAAGTGTTTGGCTAGGTCTGTAAGGGTGGGATTGGGCACTACACACTGCACGCGCATTTTATTCACTGTTTGACAGTCTCTGAGGTAGTGTTCCAAGGTGTGGCCATTCTCCTCGTCACAGACACGGCATCGTCTCCTCTCCTCTGGTGTGGTGATTCCCAGTTGCCAGGCATATGGGTAGCCAAGCCGTATCCGTGACCTCACTACCTCACACAGGCGGCTGGGGGGGTGATGGGTTGGGGGCGGGCAGCCTGTAGCCACACTGCTGAACCACAGCTTACTCGCACTCTCAATATTCTGTTGTTCAGGATGTTGTTTTTCTACGTTCATTTTCACCGTTTTTCTCAGCTGATTGTGGCCACTGTTGCGTCACTGGTCGCCCTTTTGGCCAGGGCGTCTGCTTCCTCATTACCTGTTATGCCGACATGGGATGGTATCCAGGTGATGGTGACGCACCTGCCAGCGGCATGGATGGCTCTTGCTGTCCCCTGGATGACGCGTGTTTGAGAGATGCTTTCGCCATCATTCTTTTTGATCGCAGCGATGGCCGTCATGGAATCTGTAGCGATCACGATGTTAGGGCAATGAGAGGTGTGGGCGTGTTCAAGCGCCATAGCTATTGCCGCCAGTTCCGTTTGTGTGGAGGAAGAAAAATCAGATGTCCGGGCAGAAGCTGTGACGGTAGTGGCGGCAGCCACGCCCTCTGCACCAGTCCTACACACATACGCTGCGCCAGCTCTCCCAGTCACTGGGTCGGTGGAGCCATCAGTGTAGTATGTAGCGGTGTGTGAGCCCTGTGCATTGCTGATGGAGTGTAGTCCTTCTTGCTGAAGTTCTGCCTGTACACACAAGTTTTTCCTTCTCCGTGGTGGGTTGACGATGGTCGTGATGACAGGCTCCTGCCATGGGGGTGGGGGATAAGCCTCGGTGGGAATGGTGGCGGCTGTCATGGTTTCCCAGGTGATCCCAGAGCGGTGTAGGGCGTCCAACGCCCTCGTAAGCCACCTGCCCTGGCCACCTTGCTCGCGATGATTGTGAAGAAGTGTGTGTAGATGGTCTGGGTGGCCTCTGATATAAGTTTTGATGAGAAAGTTGGCCGTCATGGAGGTTATTCTTTGTGTCAGGGATGGTAGTTGTGCTTCAGCTCTCAAATTTTCTACTTTTGTCCACCTCGGGGCTCCCAGGGCAGTCCTCAGTGCCTCATTTTGCACTGTTTCGAGGCCTTTAGCGTCAGTGGTGGTGATGTTGACCAGCGCAGGACTGGCATAGTCTATGAGTGCCCGCACGAGTGACTTGTATGTACTCAGAATGACTTTGCCAGAGGCTCCCATTCCACGCCATGACAACACCTTCAGGATCCTGTTCCTCGCTCTGCACTTTTCCTTCAGGTGGTGAATCTCGGCCTTGCAGGTGTTGTTGCGGGCAACGATGACTCCCAGATATCGATGGGTTGCCACTCAGTCTATGTCCTGACCCTGCAGCTGAAGTTTTGTTGGTGGAGTGACTCTCGTCTTGAACATTGCCTTTGTTTTTGTGCGGGAGATGGTGAATCCAATTTCTTCGCATTTGGCTGCCAGAAGGTTGAGAGATTCCTGCATTGTAGTGGTAGAGTCCCTGCCTGATGTTTGTAGGACAATGTCATCAGCATATCCTATGTGTTGCGTCCCTCGTGGATAGGGGAGTTTGGCAAGGACGTCCATTAACATGTTAAATAAAGTTGGGCTGATGACACCTCCCTGTGGTGTTTCGTTTTCCATTTGCATGTAGGGAGACGCCTGGCCTTGGAACACCACGTGAGCCTTCCTGTTTGTAAGGTAGTTCCGCACCCATGACAGTAGGTTGCCTTTAACTCCCATCTTGGTGAGCTCATACAGGATGGTCAGGGGCTGCGCTCTGTCAAAGGCTTTTTCTATGTCAAGAAACACTGCTGTTTTGGCGAGGTTATTAGAGAAGTAGTTGGAGAGACAGTTAGCAGTGCTCCTGTGTTTAACAAAACCATTCACACCAACATGTAGGCGCCCAATTTTGTACTTTAATCGATTCAATATTATTCTCTCCAGCATTTTACACAATGTAGACGTGAGGCTGACTGGGCGAAACTTGCTCCCTTCACCTGGCTTAGGGATGGGGATAATGTTTGCTGACCTCCATTCCTCAGGTAATGTCCCTTGGGAGAGTGACAGGTTGTACAGGTGTAAGAGCGGGTCGCCCGCTACATCACACACTGCATTCAGCATGGAGTATGTTATGCCATCCTCTCCCGGTGCTGTGTCCCGACTTGTCTTCCTCGCTCTAAGCAGTTCTTCCCATGTTATGGGCGTGTCGGTGTCGTCTGCCTGGTGAGCCGCCTCATTGACACCTGCCTCCCTGGCCGGGTCGAGGTTGTCTTTCGCTCCCCTGATGTTGTCAGTCAGGCTGTCATTTGCCGCCCGCTCGTGGTACTCCCTCATTAACTCGTTCGCCTTCCTCACTGGGTCAGGGTGGCGGGGAGGCTTTGTATGTTTGCCTCTGACACGGTTGATTTGCCTCCACACTTGTGTCATGCTGGTGTCATGGGTCATTCGACTCATATTTTGGAGCCATTTTTCTTCACGAATAAGTTTGATTTGCTCTCTGGCATAGGAGGCCCACTCCAGCATATTGCGTTTATCCTCATCGGCCCTCGTATGATTATATGTCTTGGTGAGTTGCCTAGACACTCAATTCAGGAACTTTATTCTTGAGTCATAGTACCAAAGATGCTTCTTGTTAGGGTTGAATTTATTCCTTCCCTGACGAGGCATGGATGCATCAGCTGCATCGTGAATGGCTTGGGTCAGGTTTTCAGTGAAGAGTTGCACTGAGTCAGGGACAGCATAACTAGCATACCAGGTGTTTAGGTGGCCTGTGAATTTTTTCCAGTCGGCTTTTCTTGTCATCCATCTGCTCTTTGTAATACTGGGCTGGGCTGCAGTTCTCGGTAGAGTGATGTCAATCTCCTGTGCCCAGTGATCACTCAGTAGTTGTGGGATGTTGTGAACTCTCTCAACACAACCACTGCCATTCATTGTAAGGGTAAGATCAAGCCTCCCACCCCCTATATGAGTGGGAGATGGCTCGCCATGCAGTTGCAGCTCCTCGAAGTCCTCCAGCATTTGAATGATGTGACGCCCCCTTAAGTTGCCGCCACTTACATTCCAAGGCTCCAGCACTGGGTGGTGGGCGTTGAAGTCCCCATTCAGGACGAGTATTTCCTCTCTACTGTTTTCCACTGCATGTAGCAAATCGAGATGTGATCTTTGCCTACAATACACATTGCATACATCCACTTTGACGGCGGTGTCAAGGTGTACCGTGACCCACAGTGAGTCCACCTGGTCCCCAAGGTGTGGTGGAGTTTGGGTAAGGTTGGCTGGAATGTCCCTCCTGACAAGGGTGATGAGCCCCCGCGAGCCTCCTTGCAAGCAGTGCTGTTTAAATACTTGATAGTTTCCAAACCGCATGGTGGGGGCGTCACTGAGTAGAGTCTCTTGGAGGAGAACTATGGCAGTGTTACTGGTGTGGATGTACTGCATTAATGTGGCTGCCTTGCTAACGACATATTTGTTATTGCACCTGGCTCTACCTGCTGGATTGCTGGTGCTTGGGTATCACGGAGCATTGGGTGACAGATGGCAGAGGTTGGCTGGATGGAGGCCGCGTGACATGCTGGCTCACGGGATAAACATGCTTCGGGAGAGTGGCGGCCTGGTCTTGTACAGTTATCCCTGCTGGCTGGCCTAAGTGGGTCAGTGTGGGGGAGGGAGTAGGCTGCTCGGTCATCATTTTGTTGTCCGTCACCGTGGCTGTGAGAGTCAGGTCGGGGCCGCTGTCCTGTAGTTGATGGGGTGGGGGGGCAGTGTCTGTCTCCATCTTCATTCCATTGTCCCTGTGTGTTTGTTTTTTTTCTTTGTTGTCCGCCACAATTTGAATCAGTAGTTCCTTTACTGAAGCGAATTCCGTTATTATTGTTGTTTGAATTTCCTGTTGAGTTGCATACATGGTTTTTAATTCCTGATTCTCCTTCTCCATTCTTGTTTGTTGGTCCTGACTTTCCTTCTGCATTCTTTTCTGTTCGTCTCTTAGTGTTTTCACTTCCTGACGTAAGACCTCCATCTCCCTCAGTATTTTTGTTGTTGCGTCGCTGTCTGTTTCGATTGGCTGATTTACTGGCTGCTTTTCTGTAGCAGCTGGAGGGGCGCCATGTTGTGGAGCAGCCTGTGGCCTTTGTGGTGGTGGATGAGAAGGGTGGGGGCGAGTCCAGGGATGGTGGGGGGTGGGTGGTGGTGAGAGACGCTCGCTGGTACTTGGTGAGGTCTCTTGGGGTACCGGCTGGTTTGAAGTCAGGTGTGAGGGTGGCTGAGACGTCCCCTGGGACAGAGGGGGAAATTCTCTGACAAGGGGAGGAGGCGCAGGCTTGTATATCACCTGACCCATGGCACGTAGGTGTGATTCCGGTCGTAAAGGGCACCTGATACTCCAAGCATTGTGTTCCTGAAAACAATTTGGGCACCTTGGTGTGACAGCCTGCCCCCTGTCTATCTTCTCCCTGCACAGCTTTGAGTCGTGATCCCCCGCACAGAATCCGCACTTTACTTTTCCGTCGCATTGCCATGCTTTGTGTCCCCATTTTTGGCATTTCCCACAAAAGGTTGGTTTTCCAACGTACCTCTCCATTTTGCAGGGCCTCATTCCCGGAAACTGCAGTGTTGTTTGTAGTTCCCCCTGCCATAGAGCGAACACTTGATTCCTGGATTCCTTGTTGTCGCGGCGTACATCTCTCTCCACCCATATTACAGATGGGAGGTCCTTGATGTAGTCCAGGGTCATATATGAAGGGTAGTTGCGTATGACTACCTTCGTCTGCTTGTTTTCCTGTGTTATTACCATCAGCTTTATGATGGTGCCTTTGTACGGATGGCCAATCTCCGTTAAAAACTTGACTGTGTCCAAGTCTCGCGTCACTGCAATGATGGATTTTGATATCAGCCTCGGTTGCACTGACAAGTTTCGGTGCTTGTGGGCCACATCTGCCAGCCATATCGCCCTGTCCCTCGGAGACACGCCCTTCGGGAAGAACAGGCGGTATGTTTCTTGTGGTGTATCAGGATTGGGCTGCTGCCTTTCTGCCAGATTGACACTCGTATCTGGGTTGGCACCTTTTCTACTCTTTTTTTTTCCGTTTTGGACTAGTGTATATCCTTCGTCCACTTCCTGAGCGTCATCCATTTCCCAGGATATTGAGCATTTCACTGATTTAACACTACTACTACCGTTTGCATCACCACTATTTACTGACGTGTTATTGTTATTGTTATCAGTTACGAATGCACTGGCACTGGCATCGTTACTGTCAGTGGCCTGGGGGTCGGACATTACTCGCGCTCGATCAAAGAACTTTGACCTCCGTGTAGGTCAGCCGAGTGGCACACACAGTCCGCTTCCGCTGAGGTCACAGGAGAGACTGTGGGACTGAGAGTGTTGTGAAGTGTGTGTGTGTGTATGTCGGGAGGGGGGGGATGTCCAGCTTCTTTCCTGTGAATACGGAAGTGAGGCAGGAATGCGTCCTTGCTCCATCACTTTTCAACAAATGTATGGACTGGGTACTGGGCTGAGTTGTGGACCAAAGTCACTGTGGAGCATCTGCTGGCAAGATCACTGATCTTGTTTTTGCTGATGATGCAGTAATCTTCGCTGAGTCACTGGAGGTTCTGGTAATGGCTCTCGAGGCACTGGACTAAGAGGCGAAACCTTTAGGATTCCAGCAGGTCTCCTCACCCAAAACTGGTGTTTGGAGGCTTTATAGGTGAAACAGTACAGCCTATTCATGTGTGTGGCAAAGACATTGATATCTTGGAAAGCTTTGCATACCTTGGTAGTGTAGTCCATAACAATGGTGGGTTACGTTAAGAAGTCTTATGGCGGATTGGCCTGGCCCACTGTGTTATGAACTCGCTCAGCACAACTATCTGGCGGTTTGTACCCATGTAGATGGACAAAGATTCGGATCTATAAGTAACTGATAATCCTTGTCTTACTATATGACTGTGAGACATGCACACTGAACACCAACCTGAAGAGGCAAATTGATGTCTTTGGTAATAAGTGCCTCCGCGGAATCATGGACTATCGATTGAATGACAAATCAGTGATTGCTCCGTGAGACTGAATCAAGGCATAGTCTGCCAACTTCAACTCCGGCTATATGGGCAAGTGGCACATTACCCAGAAGCTGATCCTGCTTGTCGGGTTGTCTCTGAAAGGGATAACCCAGAGTAGAGGAAGCCAAGGGGGCGCCCACAAAGTTCATGGCTGGGGAAGTTGATGACTCCTATAGGGAGTTACTTGGCATGGAGACTCGCACAGTGGATTGGGGTGGTTGGTGTCAAAGTGTGGGCGAGGGGACACGCCTCTTGGTGTATACCCCCAATGATTGATTGATTGCATAAGTAAACAAAAACCAAATTCAATAACATACTCTTTAAACAAAATCTATCTATATACATACCAGGGGAATAGCAGAGACAACACACAAATACACACACACACACACACACACACACATACACATACACACACACACACACACACACACACACACACACACACATACACACACACACACACACATCAGCTGAAAGAAAATCTGGACAAATATAGATACGGAGACATGACCACACAAGTGTAGCTCAGGCTCTGTATACTATAACTAGGTAAATACAACTAGGTAGATACACACACTTCTTTGTAGCTCAGTGGTAGTGTTTTGGCCTGTCGCTTGGCAGGCTCAGGTTTGCACCTCGCTCCATTCTCTCCATGTGTACAAACCATCTCAAAACATTACTCTGCTCAATCAGCCGACTCTCTCATAACACCAGTTTTCTTTCACATCTCATCATCTCTTACAGGGCCCATATGTCTTACTCCAAACATACTCTTCAGACACCTCATCTCCATTACATTTTAATTTCTTCTTTTGTTACTCCCATATTCCATGTTTCAGCCCGATAGTGCAGTTGGCATAGTTACTCCTTCATTCAACCTTCTCTTTACATTCATCATCATCGCTCTTCAACCTAACACTTTTAATGTTCCTCCCAACACCTTTCCTACATCACTGACCCTACACTTGACCTGTCTCTATTTCCTCAATCTACAGTAATATTTGACCCTAATTATTTAAAACATTTCACTTCCTTGACAGTTCACCATTTAATGCAACATCCATCCTTCCACTAACAACCCATTTGCGCATTTATTTACTTTACTTTACTCCAATTCCCTCCTACACACTCGTCCTAACACCAACAGCTAATATAATTTCTTCTGAATCTGCCACCAAAGTAGTATCATTTGCAAACAACAGCGGATTCAAATTACTCAATTACCTATTTCATTCAACTAATGAAAATTCACCAACTGACTGACATATGCATGATAATTAGGCCAAGAAAGTATCAATGTTTTTAAGCAATAAATTTTTGATTGATTTCTTAATGTTTGCTATAACTAGAAGTGTATTCAAACCTTAAGGCCAAGGTATTGGTATGAAAATACTGATAAATGTTAGGAAATTATTTAGTCTACCACCAAAAAATTAATTGTTGCAGGGAACAATCAAAACTTTTTGCAGGCACTGTAATGATTCCAAAACCAAGCATTTCAGATCCTGAGGTTGGAATGTCATCTATGAAAGCATATAATCACAACACAGAAAATATTTATGTACAATAGAAAAGTGAAAAACAGTTGTGAGACTCACCTGTAGCAGTACTCCTTTGTGCACATGTAAGAACCACCCTTCTTCACCTTGTCTGTTCCAGTTGATGGACCCATCTAAAAGTTTATTATTTATGTTAATATGGATGATTGATATTATATGGATAATTAATTGCATGGCAACTGGAAGAAGGTATCTATAGATTGAGTAATTTGCTAATAATGATGAGGCAACACTTCATTTACACTAATCACGCTAGTACGCCCTTGATGTTGTGAAACAGTGGTTGCAAGATTGCTAGGTTCAGTACATTGATGATTGGCCAGGAAATTCCCCAGATTTAAACCCAATTGAAAATTTGTGGGCAATTATTAAACTGGAGTTGAGGCAACATGACACACACTCCATTCTCCATGCTAACAAGACCTTCAACTACTAAATTTCTTACTCTAACATTTAGATCTCACAATACTAAGGTCACATTAGCTGCATAACTCTGCAAACACTCAACATTATTCCAAAAAATTTCCCTCTTCTCTTCATCCTTCTAACTACCAGGTTCACATGCACTTACAACACCTATAATTTCTGTCCAAATGTAATTTTCATCCAAAAGAGTTGCAATGAAGCCTTCTTCCATTCCATCACACACTTATGCATCTCTGGGCTAACCAACAAGATCACTCTGTCTCTTGCTTTTCCTCTTACAACATCTGACTTCTTTCTAATCACACTTTCAAATTCAGATGCAAACTTCTCTTTCATCTTTGTTTCACTCAAAGCATTCTTCCAATTTCCTCTCTCTTGCATACTACATTCATGTACAATTATTCATCCTATCTTTAGGGTTTGAGGAGAAATTACTTTCCCCGTTCCCTCTATAGTAGGAAGGATAATACAGAGGAAGAGTTCTCCAGCTCCCTTGCTCTGTCCCTATCAGTCACATTTTAGAACATGCAGGGAATATGGTAGCAGTATTCTTCCAGCCTAGCTGCTGTTGTGCAATCAGGCCGGGAGCTCCCACCACAGGGGAAATAATAATAGAAAATATAAAGATTAATATGGGAGCAGGTGGGGTGAAACTGCACTGATACCTAATTTTTGGCTAAATATATCCTGGGCACATGTTAATATCATCAGAATTTCTTTCTAAATATTTTAATGTGATACTTACTGGATTCTTCTGCAAGCTTGGAGAGTGACTCACATGCCACCAATCAGCTGTCCATTCCCAGACATTACCCACTATGTTATGCAGTCCATAGCCATTGGGTGGAAAGGCAGTAACTGGACAGCGGCCAAAGTACCCATCTTTTCCTGTGTCTGAGTTAGGGAAATTTCCCTGCCAAATGTTGGCTCTGAAAATTAAAAAAAAAAAATTATTGGACGGTAATATGAGATTACAATGATGCAGATATTAACATTTCCTGTGAGACAAATAAACTGTAGGATCTCATCTTTAAATACCTATTTAGACTGGCAAAACTTCTAAATCTTCAAAAGGGGCAGAGCGATGGGTCTGGGAAGCCCCTTTTTTTAATACTTCCCTACAAAACGACAAGGTGCTGAAGGGCAGGGGAGAATAATGTCTCCATGAACCCTAGCATACCTTATGTTGGCTACCCTCCTTTAGGGGAATAACAACCTGGTATATAGATAGATAAGTACCATACTTTAATGAAAAATCATTAGTTGTAATGAAGCTGCATCCTAATAAAGTAAGAAAAGTATCATTAGCATTTGAAAACTTGTCAGCTACATTCTGGCATTGTCAGAAGAAACTTGTCACAACAGCTCGTTTTGGTTGCAAATTTTAATGAAAACATCATTGATTGTCAAGGAAAGGCATTGCATTTTGGAGTTCAGAAGCATCATGAATTAATTTCTAGGTGATTCATCTCACTGAACTCAGCAAGAATTATGCACAATTTACTTCCACCAAGAAGCAAAAATCAGTGTCATTCATAGTTATTTGTGGTTTTCACAAATACTTAATCACCCCAACATGTCTCATAAATGGCATCATGATGGGTAAAATTAAATGAACATGAGGTTGAGCAGCAAGCTTTTACTTGGGAGGAAGTTCACTGGTGTCTTCACAATGAACTCTAGATTAACGAGAGGTGAGTAACGATCAATATCAAATGTAGATGACCAGGCCTAGCCATGGTATCTACTTCCTCCAATCTACGTAGGAATGGTGGCAAAAAGTGTGCAGCTGTCACACCATTACTTCAATTTAGTTGTTGTTCTACCTATGGAGATAGAATAGAAAAATTGTGTTTGGGTTTTGGTCATAGCTCAGCTCATGGGGTTCTCATAACTCAGGATGGTCCCTTAAGGTGGTGTCACACTGGGCAAAAATTGATGAGCACGTGCTTGAGCAGTGAGCATACACTGGCTGAATATTTTGCTTGTGAGATCTGACTGCTGAATTTGGCTCCCCACATTGTTGGGCTCAGTAAACAACTGACCCTAGCCTGATGTAAACAAAAGTTATGGCCCCCTTCGTACAAGTATTGTGGAGCTCCTACAATAAGGTTTGTTCACATGAAAACTCACAAAGAACACGCTGTTAGATATAAACAAATCAACTGGTGATCTAATAACCAACTTGGCAGATTATCTAAATATTATCATCTCAGTATTTTCCAGTTTGTTCAAATTATCTGAAATCCAGGAAACTGAGGGTCTACAATATTTTTAAAAATTCTCTAGAAGTAATAGGAAAAATTTCACCTGTATTTTTCATTAGGTGTGAACTTATTCCCCCAAGGAAATAATCTTTCCTGTTTTCCAGCCCGACAGGCACGTTCCCACTCTGCTTCTGTGGGAAGTCTTTTCTTCATCCATTTGCAGTAAGAAACTGCATCATTCCATGACACATGAACAACAGGATGGTCCATGCGATCTGAAAATGAAGTGTGAAAATTAATACGCTACGAAGAGACTGCTAATAAATCACATCTTGATCCTTCAGTCATCACTATTGTATCAGCATCTATCTCTGCAGTACCACAAAATTCTTTTCAGTGTCTTTCAGATATTATGTATCTTAAATACTGTAAATATGCTTATAATTAAAACTACAGCTTATGCATCTTGTACTCTTTTATTTTGTGTATATTTTCTTAGAATGATAACAAATATTTTGGATCATTTCAAGATTTACCATATATTTTTAAGAAACCAAAAGCACCATCCATCACTATGCATTTCTTCAGTAATGGTTTGTTAGAGAAATCTTTGTCAATGCTGAAATATTACATATTGAAATAATTGAATTACAAATTACTATATACAAAATCAATGAATATATATGTACTAATCTTTGATGATGGCTTTGGAATGGCATCTTTTCACTGCTCGGGTGAAGTTTTGGTACATTCATCATAGCAGTTTGTGTGTCATCTACATTTTGATAATTCTGCTCACATTACAGAAATGTTATTTGTCTAAGGAAAGCCATCCGCCCAAGGAATTATTCCCGATGTAATATTGTATTGGTGGTACCAACTGAGAGCAGTGGTGAAGCCAATTGGTAGGCCGTGGCACAATTACGAATACCCGCAATTCAAATGTGAAGAACGTGTGCTTCTTCATATTTTTCCCTAAAAGTATTGATTAATTTTACCAATTTGAATATAGTATAAGTTCGTAGATGTTGCATTTGTAGATGCAAGAGTGTATAGTGTTTAGTGATTCACCAACAAACCACACAATGCTTGATGTACCTTGCCTTTCATAATTCATAGGGTAAAAAATCCTTTCCATATTGACCAAATGGGTTGTACCAATTTAACGATAAATTCCATAAAGCCTTCATTCCATCTTCTGCATTCACTACTTTAATCAATAAAGCATGTGCAAACCACATACTCAAATACTATCCATATTAGAAGAGAAAGAATTGTATACATTAATATAATACCATAAATAAGAGATAAGGAGTGTGAAATCACCACCATATCGGTAGCAATATGACTGTCTTACCAGAAATGTTTGAGTCTGGTCCTTCAGGATGCTTCCAATCAGCTCCCTTGCATGGAACCCACCAAGGAGCAGCAGCAACAGCATTTTGAATAGTTGATTTGACGTCTTCTGATAGCTCTCCATCAAGAACAAAAGAATCACCAAACTTTTCTGCCTGAATAAAAAAAAATTAATTAATAAAAAATAAATAAATAAACAAATAAATAAATATATATATATATATATATATATATATATATATATAAATATATATATATATATATATATATATATATATATATATATATATGTATATATATATATATATATATATATATATATATATATATATATATATATATATATGTATATATATATATATATATATATATATATATATATATATATATATATATATATATATATATATATAGAGAGAGAGAGAGAGAGATAGAGAGAGAGAGAGAGAGAGAGAGGGGGGGGGGCGAAGAAATAGTATTACGAGTTAGCTGGTCAAGCAGAGCAAAGTATGTTTTGAAAGTGGGCAGTTCGTAGCTAAAAATTTGCCTTAAATAAAAGATGATTCATATTTATGTGGAGTATGGATGTTTATGTTTGAGCAAAGAGTGCTTAATGATTACATAACTGAAAAACAAACAGATGCAAACAGTGGTTAGAGCCACAAGCGACAGATTATACCATTTTGATTTAATGAAAATAAAGATGCTTAGAACTAATGGATGTTCAAAAAACAGCTAAATAACAGTAAAACTCAATATGAAAGTGAGACGTTCAGTAATGAAGGCATAAAAATGAAGAACATACGAGGACTGACCACAGATTTGAGTGTTGCAAGGAAGAATGCAGAGGAAAGGAGAGGGACTGAAGGGAGATAGGGAGGTGGTGAAGGTGAAGAGAAGAATATATATAAGAGAGTGAGGAGGGGAAGGAAGGGTGGCAGGTAAAGTGTGGGGATGTTTCAATTTACCTAATTTTCTTGTGCAATTTGAACATTTTCTTCAGTCATTTTTTTTTAAGTACATAGGTACATAATAAGAATCTTGCTCACTTAGGATCCTTACTTAAATGTACTGGAGAAGGAAGCTGAGAACTATATAATACAATGATGAATTTTAAAAAATATTTATAAAATAAAGGGGTGCTGCAGTTTTTTCATCATCCACTTTATGTTGTCAACTGGTTAAAGAAAAACTGGATGACAGATCTTTGTTTCCTCCTCCTGGTTAGGCTTCTTTGCCAATTGCGCTTACATTGAGAACAAAACTCCTTACAACATACCTCAGTAACGTAGTCATTTCCTAAGACAAACATCCGAAATTCTGCATTTGAGACTTCATAAATATCCAAGTAGAAATCCTCTATTTCAACCCATCTTGCTGGTTGTTCTCCATCAGCAGCGAACACTGGGTCATTTGTGCCCATTATAAAATTGCCTCCAGGAATATGAACCATTTGATTTGTGCGAGGGACATCTTTCTCTGCATTGGCTTCTTTAGTGTACTTATAACTTGGAGATTCTTCATTATTTTGAAGTTCTTTTGCAGAGGTTTCAATTGAATCTACTGCAGATGCAGATGTCTTTCTACTAGTTGCACCACACCCACAGGAGCCACCAGTCTTGATCTCTCCATCCTGTGGCTCAGTGCACTGTTCTGATACTACACATACACTGAACAGTAACAGTCCAGTAGTCAATATCTGCCATACATTCATGATGTCTCCTTCAGATTCTACCTAGAAAACCTAGAAACATTTTCAATAAATTAATTAAATATTCAAGGGAAATTTCCAAATTGTATATCAATATATGATTGTAACATGTCATGTATGGATGAAAATCTGCTTAGCTTGCCATGGATAATGAATTACAACCTTTGAACCAGTAAATATATATCAGTTGTTATCTATGATTGTTAACATACATTACTGCGTACTCAACCTGCATTTGTGGATCATTTGTCTGTTAATATTATGCCAAAAATTCTGTCTTAGAAACTTCAAACTTTCCATCCCTAAATGTTATCATTATAGTCTGTTTAACTGAAACTGCACCTGGGTTCTAACCAATTTTTGTAATAGTCTAGGTTATTAGCCATTGAAGGAAAGTCAGAAAATCTGTGGATTAAAGACGTATGTATGTCTCTTTGGTTATTACGATCTCCATACCTATGTGGGTTACATGTATATTGTGCACAGCACTGTGCATATGTATGAAATTCATCTTCTTCACCTAGATATATGAGATTGGTCTACAATATGCATGATGAAGGGACATACATGCCCACCTTTTTGTTGGAGCATTTAAATAATTCTGTGCACACTAATAATGACATTGAAGACTGGCACCACCACCTAATCAAGCGTGCAGCAGATAGATGTAGCCTCCAGTTCTACCTTGTGGTAAGCCTTCTTCACAGAGGCTAAATTAACATCAATACAGAAAGAAGACTCCAAAGGATCCAACGGAGATATTAAAAGGTACAGCAAAAAAACTTGTTCAGTCTTTGGGATTAACACATGAGGGGTGAGAGATCCTCATTCCAACTTTTGAAAACTTGTTCATATCTTAATGGATCTTAATTAAACAGCTCACTATTTCAATTCCATTAATTTTGTTCACTATTTATTTTATAACTAAAAATATGACATGATTTTTTTTTAAGTTTTAATGTTTTCCTTAAGTTTGAATTGCTCACTTTATATTTTCTACAATTAGAATTATGACATAATCTTTATGTTTTTATCAGGTTTCAACATAAATATTAGTATATGATTTGTGTAGTGAATAATACTTGTGGGCGAACCAATTTTAATGTGAATGAACACTTTCATATATTTGGGCGAAACAACGGTATTATTTTACATCATCTGAATACTCTAGAGAATTGAGGGTTATATTTTTGCATTACCTGATGCATTCTGAGGTTTTTCTTCTTGCATTTCCGTCACAAATTCCTTGTTTCTGAGATACTGAATGTTTTCTGTGAGACCTTCTCTTCGAAAAGTTAAGTTTAGTTTGGTTTAAACAAGGTTCTGATATTTGTCAATATAGGTTAAGGTTTGGTTAACTTAGGTTATGTTATGTTGTGTTAATTTAGAGGTTATCCACCAAATGTTTCCTATGACCAAAAGGCGAGGTGTTTAACGAGGTGCAGACGCCATTTTCTTTCGTACAGAAACAACTTGTGGGCGAAAAGAGCATAAACCATTGTTGGACTATCTCCAAATAGTCTATTAGGAGATTGAGTACTGTACATGCATTGATACTTCACATGCAAGTTTAAACTTACTTAGCTATGTAGAATAACAATCCAGTTGCAACAAGCACCAACACTGTAGGTAGAAAACATTACGGGATGATCAGCATCACATACACAATATCCTTGAAATTATCACATTGCTATCTTATCACAGATGGGGGGGATGACAGTTGCAAGAACATGACTTGTGTTGCATCCCTAATCCTTATGACACTCACATTGTTTGGACTTATACAGTGTTTACTGGGGGCTTGGACATATACAGTTATCTTGATCTTGTTTTGATGACACAGCTGACTTATAATTCCTAACAGTCCTTTGTAGCAATAGCTCCTGAGAAAAGGAAATATAAGCAGAACAAGAACTTACTCTGTATACACGCACTAGTTTCGACATAAAGTGTATCATATTTTGTCTAGGAAAGCATGAAAGTTTTCACGACGTTAATGGTCCGTGCGCTCGTCTCCCCACACAATCCCAACACAATACTTCTGTTTCAAGGATTATATAATCCTTGTTCTATTCCCTTCCAACAGTTTCTTTCAAATTCAACCACTTCATTGATTTCACATCCCATTTCAGTCAGAATCACATGCATAATCTCCATTCTATCACTGTCATACTTCTCACAGCCTCATCACTTCATCTTTGTTACCTGTTGGTTACCTCTGCTGGACACAGATAGCTAACACAGACCCCGACCTTTGACCGCACTGCCTCACACTCCCTGATGACCCATTAATTATACACTATGTTCTTCACTGCCCAAGTACCTGCAGACTACGTTTCCAGGTTGGCGAGTCCCTGATCCTGAGTACTAGGATCGCAGGCTGCACGAGTGGTCGCCTCTTCACCTCTAGCAACGCTGCTCGACATCTGCACAAGCTACCCTGACCCTCCACCTCGATAGAAACCAAGGATCTTATCCTTGATAGAAACCCTGACCATAATGTATATACACTGAAGGGCTCTTAGTCAGCCCGTACTCTTCCTTCTCGGAGTAGCGATAGGGAAAAAAAAATCTCACAACATATACTGCAGCATAACCTTTTCCGACCTCAGTATCCGGTGCAGTCAGATTCATCATACAAATATTTTATCATTTTGTCTTCTCATATTCATATGGGCACATCTATATATCCCCATGTATTTATACTCATATGTTTGCGGCTGCTCAATCACTCCAAGTCTCCATGCAACATCCCTCTCATCATCTGACTATTTGTTTTTGTTTTACTACTAAAAGTACTACTACTAGGTTTTGTTTAGAGGTCTATGCCTCACAGCCATGGTGGACCACCGCTGCACCACTGTGGTGCCCGACCACAGCAGTTCATCCCCAGTAAACAGCTTAAGCATCACGGGCCCGGGCGGGGACTCGATCTGCCGACCAAGCGAATGCAAGGCCATTTTTTTTTTTACTGCTTAACATCACCCCATAATTTCTTTCGTACTCGTGTATCACAGTTAATATGTTTTGGAGTTCTTCTGCAGACTTACTCATGACTACCACATCTTTTAGAGGTTAAACGAGTGGGTGGTTAAGTGGCAGATGGATTTTAATATTGACAACTGTAAAGTAATGAATATTGGTAGGGAAAATCCTCAAAACAGGTACAATATAAACAGGATAATGCTGAATAGGTCAGAATGTGAGAGGGGTTTGGGTGTTCAGGTTTGCTCAGACCTCTGTCCCAGAAAACAATGTATTGAGGCTAGAAATAGGGCTAATAGGTTGTTAGGATTCATTACTAGAAGTATTAAAAGTAGAAGTGCTGAGGTTATTTTGAAGTTTTATTTAGCGTTAGTCAGACCTCACCTCGACTATGCAGTGTAGTTTTGGTCACCGTATTATAGAATGGATATAATTTTGTTAGAGTCAGTGCAGAGAAGGATGACCAAAATGATAGAAGGGATTCGTAATTTTAGCTATGAAAGGAGACTAAAGCTTTTGAAATTGCACTCACTGGAGCGACGTAGAGTAAGGGTAGATCTGATTGAAGTATTTAAGTGGGTGAAGGGTTTTAATAAGGGGGATGTAGGAAAAGTTCTTACGATCAGTTGTCAGGATAGAACAAGAAATAACGGATTCAAACTAGAAAAATGTAGATTTAATAAAGGAATAGGCAGAAATTGGTTTACAAATAGGTTGGTAGATGATTGGAACAGACTCAGTCAGCAGGTAGTTAGTGCACAGACAATAGGGAGTTTTAAGAGAAGACTTGACGACTTCATGGATGGGGATGAGAGGTGGGTGTAGGTAATAAAGGGGTATAGGATTAATAGGAACTACCTAGTGCAGGCCTCCGGGCCTTTTGTAGCTTCCTTATATTCTTATGTTCTTATGTTATCTTCTGCATACACACCGGTCTCTCGATCCCAACTCCCCCTCCTGTAATCAGAGAGAGAGAGAGAGAGAGAGAGAGAGAATAGAACATCACCTAGCGGTAAGTATTAGTACTAAAGCGTCGTTGCCATGGTGACGTGGTGTAGCGGGGACGCAGTGTGGTGCGAGGCAGGATCAAGTGGAAACATTAGACCTTTTTTTTATAGTAAGAACAGATGATGACTGATAGTAGTGAGGCGAGTAACGTGAAAAACTTGACGGTTAAGTGAATTGAACGATCACAGTTGTGGAGTAAATCATTTGACGATTTCGATGCGTGACTCAGTTATTACCATAACTTGTTCTGTAAATGTTCTGTAATTGTGTGCATAGTCCTGAAAATGTGTGTGTGTGTATGTCATTGGTGAAAATTAACTAAAAATACTGCAAATATACACTGGAATGAATGCAGCAAGTGAGAATAGTGACAGATAAATAATTACCTTAGCACCAGTCCTTTTGAAACGTATCACCCATCATTATCTCCATTATGAATAGGAAGAAAAACAAAGATAAATAGCTAAAACTACCAATATCATGCACGAATAATAATACACTCCACAGTAGTAGAACGGTGATGTATCAGGAAATAATGGCCTCTAGGTAGGAAAGCACTAGATGGCAACTGGTGGGCGGTCATCCCCAGGCCAATGGTTGAGTGGTGCCGCGTGAAGCCTGGCATTCCTCCCCAAACCACCGCCACGTGAGTACAGGTGCAACACAGACCTTCCCCACCCGGCATTCGGCTCCTTCATTCCCCTCGGACCGTGTAAGTGACATACCGTTTATCTATTCAGTTTTCCCGTTGTTGTATTATGATAAGGTAGTCTGTGAGATGTCACTGGACTGGGTAGTTACATGAATACGAACAAGCTAATTAAACAGTTTTAAAGGCATAACATTGTATAGGGTTTAGGTTCTATGTGAGAACATTCCATACTTGAACTTTCTTGTTGATACAGATTCCTGATGGGAAATAATCATATACTTGCAGTACATGTGAGCAAGATAATATATATGGTGGTGAGGGAGGTGGTAGGGGGTCCCAATTACTGCAGTAGGCAATGTATGCTGAACTCAGGCGCCGGTGACAAGAAACTATAGTGCGTAATGACCAAATTACATCATGAACCTAGTGTCCCGCAAATAAAACCACCACTAACGTGTTGTACATTACGTACCTCATCACCTATGTCAATATTTTGGTGATCCGTGAGGAGATGCTATTAGTAAGATTTACCAAAAAGAAAATTTAAATGAATGGGGATCACCTGCTTGGGGTTTAGTTTGCATCAAATTTCAATCCATGTACTTATCTACACCCAGGTGTTGCTCCTAACTAATGCAGGCGACCACTAGTTATTTAGTAGCAAGTGTTTGTTAGATGATGGACGTCGGGCACATACTTAGGTGTGATTTAAAAGGTATATATGTATGTTTGAGTTGCACGTGAGATCTTGATGCCATAGTCGTTCCCATTTAGAAGTGTTGCTGCTAGTAAACAAACACCTTTTGCCTGTTGCTGTGCTGTGAAGGGTGTGAACAAAGTCTCCTTCAGGGAACACATACCACCACCCCCTCACCCCACCTAAGTGTAAATTTTTTCATAGTGCACCATTATTTCCCCCCCACATTATTCACCCCCCCTCCCAACACAGTGGCCTTACATAGCAGCTTTGAAGTTAAAGTTGTGGTCGATGTTTCTTTCGTTACATCACTGTTCTTACATTTGTCAACAGTATTCGAGTGACATACCCTTTCTCACCCTCACCCTCCCCCTCCCACC
>JAPQNM010000013.1:37350998-37353498 GCA_029783475.1 Metacarcinus magister | reverse complement strand
TGGTGAACTGGCAATGTGTGAAAAAAATGATAGATATGCTTGGATAAAGGAATGTAAAACTTATTTTTGTACCTTGTCAAGTCATTTTTTTTCAACACTTTTAGTATTAGGCATACTAATAATCGAATTGACAAGGGTATATTGATATAACATAGAAATCTGGAACATACTCGTACCAGACTGTAGCCACAAGGCATCACAACCTGCTAGCCGTTTTCTAGACTCAAACCGAAATATGATATTTCGTCAACTCTCGTCCTGCCCGTAGGAGCGGAACAGATCCTAATTGGTTGTGGATATGAGAAGAAAAAGAAGGCCAACTATTATGATAGCCTCCTGAAAACAATAAATGATAAGAATACTAATTAAAATTAGAATATAATCAAGTGAATTTTAGAACAAGCGTTTACCCAATTATATATTATCTCAAATAGTTTTGTCTATGTAAATTGCATGACCTTCTTGAGCGGAAACTCGTATGATAATCTGAGTACAACACCGAAATTTTCTCCGATCTTTAATTTTTCTCGGCATCTTGGTTAGAATCAGGTGAACTAAGCGATGCAAGGCCAGTCTTGGTGGACTCCGTAACGTGAGGTGCCAGTGCCTGTGCTCCATTACAAGGACTTCAGTTTGGAGGCTGTCTCTTCTATCCTTTACGGAGGGTAGGGTGTGCCGAGAGAGAATTGATCAATCCACTGAGGGCAAAAAACTCACAGATTATCGGGAAGAGCATTAACTTTTGAAATCCTAATAAGATTACGTTTATTTTATTTTTTCTTAACTAAAACACTTGCTTATTAGGTATAAATAATATTACTTCATCAGACATATGCAGTACATCGAATTGAGACTCTGTGTACACGATGACATGCATTAAACCATTACCTCTCGTCCCCACGAAAATATACATTGCTAAGTGCTGGTTACCGTTCATAACCTCAAGTCAAACAGTGGTTGGGAGTCAGACAATTTATTTGAACACGCCACTCCCTGCTACACACGATAGGAAAGAGAAAAAACAAATAAAACACGCGACAGGTCAAAATTCTGACCTTGACATTGAAAAAAGCGAACAGGGTAAGTGGTGGTGTTGTAGGTGAGAAAGACGAAACCTTTATGAACATAAGGTGAGGTTATTCTAGGAAGTGAACTTTGGCGCGCGGCTGAGACAGATGAATAATTTCTTAGCGAATCGGTTTTTAGCCAGTGATGATGTAAGTACTCGGCGAGACGATGTTGTATGTACTGGATGTGTGTCTGGGTGTTAGGGTGGGTGACGGCAAGGCGCTGACGAGCAAGAAAGCTTACCTATTGTTATTCAAGACTTATTTTGTATAATAGTGACAGCTACTACGTACTACTACTACTACTACTACTACTACTACTACTACTACTACTGCTACTACTGCTACTACTGCTACTACTGCTACTACTACTACTACTACTACTACTACTACTACTACTACTATTTCTACTATTTTTACTACTATTATTTCTACTACTACTATTTCTACTACTACTACTTCTACTACTATTTCTACCACTACTATTTCTACCACTACTATTTCTACTACTACTACTATTACTACTACTATTACTACTACTACTACTACTACTACTACTACTACTACTACTACTACTACTACTACTACTACTAGTACTATTACTACTACTACTACTACTATTACTTCTACCACCACCACTACTACTACTACTACTACTACTACTACTACTTCTACTCCTACCACTACTACTACTACTACAACAACAGAACATACTGAATAAGCTGGATTCAATACCACTGCCCATAATTAATCAGTAGCCGCGTCACTGACATTCTTTTTGTAACACTTGTGACTTCGTCCTATGCAACTCGAAACGTCTTGTGTGAGGTCAGAAGCTCTATGATAATTATATGACCTTTTACTTGTTAGTGGGGTCGCTGCATCACACTACTACATAACACTGTCTTGAATAACGTTGTAAGAATAAAAGATACGTAACAGTGACGGGAAAATACGTGGTAGTGGTGGTGGGGGGGTTGTGTATGTCCATCTCTCTCTCTCTCTCTCTCTCTCTCTCTCTCTCTCTCTCTCTCTCTCTCTCTCTCTCTCTCTCTCTCTCTCTCTCTCTCTCTCTCTCTCTCTCTCTCTGTATAAATATCTTTGTTAGAAGGTTAGAAGCCCGGGTGAGGAAATGAGAAAAAAAGAGGCCTCCAAATATTAACTTCTCCACCGTGAAAGGACGCAAACATTCCTCTTTAAACCTAATCAAGTTACTAATTTATCTAGTGTGTGTTTACCGGTACTTCTGTTATTGTTATTTCATTATTCATTTCTTATTAATTGATCATTCGTTTATTATTTGATATATACTATTATTCATTCTGTGAAGAAATAAGTGGGAATAATTTTTGTCAGCTTTGTAATTGGGTATGAAGCGAAGTTCTGAAAAGTGATCCAGACAGACAGGAGTGGCTGAAACGACAGGTGTGTTG
>JAPQNM010000013.1:37335998-37348498 GCA_029783475.1 Metacarcinus magister | reverse complement strand
ACCCTCTTTACAGTTCGCCTTGATAATTCCTTTCGTTCATTCTTCTTCCCTATTCCCAAACTTTCCTACTCATGACTATTTTCTTTTTGCTAACTTACTCTCAGATAAAAGAAACTATTTTGTTTTCATGTTTTGATATTTGTTTTATCACCCAAAAATGTATCGATGTCTTCATTTCAGCTATATAGATTAGTAATTATGATATAATGGGGGTAGTTCCTATTGGATCTGACAACTATGCATGTTTTTTATTGAAAGAAATGTTGAATTTCATAAGACTTCCACCAAGTTCTCTTCACCAATAATCTTACTTCGCTGAAATTATTGTTAAGCTTGTCTCTTCTAGAACAGAATAATTGATTGCTGTCTTAAAGTTGAATGTTCTTTTCCGTGTACTTTTTACACACACACACACACACACACACACACACACACACACACACACACACACACACACACACACACACACACACACACACACACACACCAGTATGTTCACTATTTCATCCGTACACTTATAAACTCTAGGACACTGCCTTTTTATCCTCACCTTTCTGTGCCTTGGAGTCTTTCAACAGAGAAGTGCCGAAGCTCTTCTGGCCTTTCCTCTTGGAACTCTTCTACTCCATTTAAACAAAACAAAAAATTCTATCCCTTTATAGTCACACAAAAGATAGAATAAAAAATAAATAGGTAAGGAGGTAGGTAAATGTATAGATAAAAAAATGGAAAGATAGAAGATCGATATATAATTAGATAAATAGGTGTATAGGTAAATATGCTGTGTGTGTGTGTGTGGGGGGGTGCGTTGTCATTTGCCATTGCTACCAATACCTGCGTGACGTTGGTGGATCGGTTACTGATTACATGGTTACCTGTTAGGCAGTTACTCTTCTACCGGGGTGGGAGGCGATGAGTGACCAGCGATGACGTAACTGTAGTAACCTGCAACATTCAGCTGCCGTGTGTCGTGGTATAAGAAGTGAAAAAACCCATCACGGGATAATGTGCTAAGGGATTGGAGATAAGGACCGCGGCTTGGCGTTGTCTGGCTTACCCAACCTCTTATTACTTGTGTATTTATTACCAGTATTCTTGTTGTGTATGTCTTTCGCTTTGTCCTTTTTTTTCTATGAACCTTCTATTTAGATGTTTGTCTGTCTGCTTGAATCTCTCTCTCTCTCTCTCTCTCTCTCTCTCTCTCTCTCTCTCTCTCTCTCTCTCTCTCTCTCTCTCTCTCTCTCTCTCTCTCTCTCTCTCCAAATGTTTCCTCCTTCGTCCTGTCACTTGATAATGCATGAGGGAAATGTGCTGCAAGGAGGCAGTAGGGAGAGAGGGAAGGCAAGGTGGCATGTTGAGAAGTGATGAGAGAGAGAGAGAGAGAGAGAGAGAGAGAGAGAGAGGAGAGAGGGAGAGGGAGAGGGGAGGGGGGGGCGGGCGGGGCGGGACGGGGCGGGGCGGTGGAGGGAGGTAAAGTGGCAGTAGTGGAAGAGTGAAGTAAGGTGTTACCAAATCTATTCGGGCATTGACCCTCACCTCTATTGGTAAAGGTCACATACTTGGGGACGCGTGCACGCTCCCGCACACACACACACACACACACACACCACACACCACTCCACCACCACACCACCACACACACACACGTTTACAATCAGACATTTAAAACCTTACACTAATTTCTTCGTCATCATGAAAAGTCCATAAATTAGTCTTCTGGCCTTTGTGGTGTCGTTATCCGTTATGTAATGTAGTGGTACATTTCTCTATACAGTTTATCCGTAATAAAAGTTCTTGCGATTGCAGGAAAAATGAATTGAGCCATTAGAAGATAGTGTTCAATTTACTACTTTTGTTCTGTTATTCCGGCTTTCTTTTTTGTCCTTTAAATATTTTCGTATTCTTTTCCTACTACTTTTCATATGTGCCATTTTCTGTCGCTGTTCACCCTTTATACATGGTGCTGTTCATCTCCATACCTGCCTCTCTCCTCCCTTCATAACTGTCGGCCGTTGCTCTCTAGCTCCATAATCGGCACGGAATTTGTCCTTGGAACAGTCTCAAACTTGTGAGGTCGATCATGGGTGAGTTATGGACGGACAATTATATAGGTGGACGCTCAGGCAGTGGCAGAAGCGGAGGTGAAGGCGGAGGAAGAGGGAGTGGAGGATAGGGAGGAGGAGGAGGAGGAGGAGGAGGAGGAAAAATTTAGGTATTTGGATGTGGAATGATAGGACAGAGCAGAAAGGCCTCACGTCTGTGCATGGAAGATTTGGTATGAAATTTTTTTTCCTGCAATATATTTCATCATAAGAGTTGTTCCACACATAATTCATAGATCGTAAATTCGGCCACCGGTGCAAATTATAGACTGTAGCATATAAGGTGGTGTTGGTAGGGTTATGGAGTTGAATACATGGGTTTCCTCTGCATATTTTTTTTTATCATAAGGCAAGTGTAAGGGGAGTCCACATCCTCACTGCTCCACAGGGAGGCGTCTCACATAAACCAAATATATTTTATCTGATGTCATAAAACACGATGGACATGATATAAATTCTTCAGTAATGTCTTTCATCTTTAAGCCGCCTTGTGACACTATATGTTATGCTGATTCAATATTATCACAAAGATCGTTGGTCTATTTTTAGGAAGCTACTCATGATAAATTCATGAGGTTTGCCAGTTCATGGAATACCCCAACATTCAAGGGCAACAGCCATTGTGGAATTTCTCGCTGCCACTGTACTGTAATACAAGCAAGCATTGTTCCTTCCCATCCTACATGTGTGTCTAGAGGACAAATACCACGCATCGTGAATCTCGTAGAACAGATAGGAAAAAACAGCAGTGTGTAAATAAGTAATGAATGGGTGTAGACGTCAGCATTGCGTGTTGTTTCCAAGGAGTGGGGACATACCAAGTACTCGTTGTTAACACAGTACTAACATAGGATGGGCATGCCATAGTCTATCCTACTCAACACTTTTTTCATGGAACTTATTGGTGCCATACAGTCAGTGAACCGGAGAACCATTAAGGGAGTCCAGGCCACATGGTTGGTGCAATGTGTGTACGTTCACTTGCAAGGCTCGATGGACTCCCACATAACTTCCTTTACTCCTCCCTCCCTCACCCCTTCTCCACCACGGTCCCTCCCTCCCTCCCTCCCTCCTTTCCCTGCTCGATCACCTCTCTCTCTCTAACTCCCTACCCCTCCCTCCTCTCTCCCTCCCACTCACGACGACACGAGCAGGTATAAATAGAATCGTTGTCATCTGAAGTTTTTTTTCTTTTCTTTTTTTCCCTTGGTCAAACGCACACCGTGTCCAGGGTAAACACAGACTTATTTTCGTGATGTTTGAAACTGGTTCGTCAATATCACTGGTCGGAAAGGTCATAAGGTCAGCGTGTGAAAGTTGTTACGTCATGGGCTAGTACACGGAAGTCATTACGGCGTAAGGAAATTGCCCAAAAGTAATTGTTAAGCAGTGAGTTGGAATGAAAGATTAAGAGTGAGTGACAGACTGAAGGCAGACAGACAGTTACAACAACGCTGCATTACAACAACAGTACTTAGATTCATTGGGATACCAGTGGAGATACAATATAAATGTATGTAGTAATTATTTGTTATTCGTTCCCCAATCCAGCGAAGGTCATATTGTTAGGACCATCCAATATCCCAGAGTACGAATTCCTGTCAAGCGTGCGGGGACCCAATACCAACGAAATGACTTGAAGTGTGTCCCTGACTCACCTGAAACCGGTTATAGATTGTGACGGTGAAGGTGGTGGTGGTGGTGGTGGTGGTGGTGGTGTAGAAAGCTTGTTGTTGTAATGATGAAGTGGAAACGATACAGAACATATAGTGGTGGTGGTGGTGGCTGCAGGGATTTTGGTGGTGGTATAAAAAGTGGTTGTGGCTGGTGTGGTGGTAATGCTGGTAGTGGTAGGATGAAGAGTGGCAGAGGTCGTGGTGGTGGGTGTGTTAATGGTGGTAGGGAGCCAGGTACAAGTAGGTGGAATTATCTGTAATCAAGAATGTCATTTCAACACTGATTAGTACGTAATGATCTCCTTTTTGAAAATGATATGATATTAACTAACTTTGTATGAACTTTACAATATATATTATTGTTATTATTATTATTATTATTATTATTATTATTATTATTATTATTATTATTATTATTATTATTATCATTATCATTATTATTATTTTTATCGTTATTGTTAGTTATTGATGTTGGTGTAATACTATTAATAGTAGTGGTAATCATGGTAACTGTAGTACCAGTAACAACAATCGTAACAGTAACATGACAGTTGTAATACTGATACAAGTTACTTCAGAATAGATTTCCAATGTAATTTTGCATAAGAAACGACACATATGTTATTAAAACAGCGGCAGCAGGTTTTTACAGTTTACACTACTTCGATTAGCAACACAATACCAGGAAGAAGTAGAAGAAGAATGAGAAGAGCAAGAACAAAAAAGAAAAATTAATAACCTTAGAAGAATAAGAATAAGAAAAGAAGTAGTTACGTGAGGAACAGAAATAAGGAAGAAGTAGGAAAGTGAACGAAGATTAAAGGTGCCTTGAAATGAAGCATATGGGAAGTGCCACCACGTAAGAATTTCTTGTTAATCGTTATATTTTCACGGCCACCACAAATCTTCCTATTGCGTGATGGCAAATGAAGAACAGAAAGAGAAAGAAAAAGAATAGAAAATGTTGAGTGCCACTAGCTTACATAATGTGTTTTTGTCGTAAATTGTTTTCTAAGAGTTCGATTATACGATACAATCACTTATTATTTTTTTTTCTTGCTGGCTTATTCGTATATTTTTAACTAAAATTAAAAATGTATCGATCTCTTTAGATAACGGTTTCTGGGAAAGTACAAAAACGATATCACACCCCCACACACACACACACACACACACACACACACACACACACACACACACACACACACACACACACACACACACACACACATTCTTGGTATAGCAATAAACACGAAGCTGCCTCAACTTCTGGCTTCGTGTTGTATACCCCAAATGTTGTGTAAGGTTAGGTACACACGGGGAGGCGGAAATATAACCCAAAGGTCGTGCTAGGGAGGACACGAGAACCTTGAGGACATATTACTGTTTTATCACTCGAGACAAATATACGTAACTGTTCGTTCTCTGGGTGCCTCTTACGTACCATTTGCCACTTCCAGCGGTACGTACCGTGATGGTTCATGATATTTGTGGCTCGCAGTAGTGTAAGTAGTAGGGTAGAAGGTTCCTCATCACCTCTATCTCTGAAAATGTGTTGGGGAATGGCTGAAAGGAAACTTAATTTGACATATTAATGGTAATTATTGGAGGTTGTGGTGGTAGTAGTAGTAGTAGTAGTAGTAGTAGTAGTAGTAGTAGTAATAGTAGTAGTAGTAGTACACTGCTTGCCACCACTGTAACATATATCTTTGTAATACAGCATCTTGGGTCTTTTTTATGTATTTTGTGAGTGGAGGAATTATAAAGTAGTAGTATCGCAGGCTGGCGACACCTGCCATTAGGTATTGACAGGCTTGACAGACTGTCGGACACACTGAATCTTGGAAGTGATACTGTGGTATTATTATTACATAAGAATACTTCTACCGTATTCCTTGCGGGGGTAAAAGGCCATCAAAAGGAATGATGTTATGGGTCAAACAAGTCCCTCCACTGCATTTTCTCATTACTCCTACGAAATGCTAGGGGAGGGATGGGAGGGGATAGTAATGTCTCCCTGAACCCTAAATGCCGTGTCTTAGTTACTCCCTTTAAGGGGGATATTAGCTGGGTTTATAGATATATAGGTTGATTGGTATTATTATCATTATCATTATTATTGTTAATATTAATATTGCTATTATTATTATTATTATTATTATTATTATTATTATTATTATTATTATTATTATTATTATTATTATTATTATTACTATTATCATTATTATTATTATTATTATTATTATTATAAATATTATTATAATAAATGTAATCATTATTGTTATTACTACTATTACTACTACTATTACTACTCTTACTACTACTCTTACTACTACTACTACTACTACTACTACTACTACTACTACCACCACCACCACCACTACTACTACTACTACTGTCATTGTTATTTTTCATGTTATTACGAACGTCATGGAATATCTTTCTTACTCCCTTTGCCTTACACACTTAGCCTGTTTTAGAATCCCACCTCCCTTGGGAGCAGCGATAGGTGACTGAAACATAGCGCGCTGCTTCCCGGGGACCCGGAGCCTCAAAAGTTTTCAAAACTAAAACTATAAAACCATATTCTTATGTTGTGCTCACCACGTGAAGGGTAGTTAGTAGTGGTAGACGTGATTGCTTTTATGTTTTCCTTTTCCCAGAACTTAAAGATCTTACTTTGCGCAATAACAATCTACACACTTCGGATTAACTTCACTGATTATGATACTGCTACTGCGCAAAGCTAGAGTACATGAAAGAAAGAAGAGAGAGGAGATTGAGAGGATTAGAGCCTGCAGGAAAGAATGTAAAGACATGAATAAATGGAAGCTCTTCTGCAGTTGTCATACTCTGGGGAGAGTTTCTAGGAACAGACGTCAGGTAGATAGATATATCACGTAAAATCAATTGTCATCTGTGTGACCAATCTTGAAATGCTTGGGGCGGTCGATAGTAACAAATGTGTATGAAATATATGCATATGTATAAGTCTATACTTATATAATAAAATGCTAAAAAAAAGTGTTAAAGAAAAACTGGATCGGTGTTTGCATCTAAGATATACAAAAAAATCATAGAGAAAATTTCAGGGCAAATGTTTGGAATCTTCTATATTATTTACAATATTTGCACGTGGGAGTTGAGTGCTATATTGGATTCCGAAGCTGGTTATTGACATGAGTGATGCTGTAACTGCTTTGGTAGGACAGCACACACACACACACACACACACACACACACACACACACACACACACACACACACACACACACACACACACACACACACACACACACACACACACACACACACACACACACACACACACACACGAAAGTAACGATGACTCCAAGTTTTTGCTCTTCGATTGCATCATCACAGAAAGCTCTGAATACGTAGAAACATGGAAGGGCAGCCCGAAGAAGCCGATAAAAAAATGTAATTCATTCAACGAGCATATATGAAAATTATCCCTGCTCAACCTTTGCCTGATATTGATTTCGCTGCGTGGTGATATAAGCGGGAAGAAGCCTAGATGCGTCTGGTCGATACAGATTACCAATAGATAAGCGAAATAGCAGGAGGAGGGAGGAAGTAAGGAGGGGTTTGGTGTTCTTCAAAGGTTAGAGGGAAGTTTTTCTAGGTCATAACCGGCTGTACTAAAGAGGGCCAAGGAGAGAGAGAGAGAGAGAGAGAGAGAGAGAGAGAGAGAGAGAGAGAGAGAGAGAGAGAGAGAGAGAGAGAGAGAGAGAGAGAGAGAGAGAGAGAGAGAGAGAATAAAAAAAGAGCTTCCAAAAATAGCAACAGGTTTCATATATTCACTGCTATGAAAGCGAGATGAAGCAGCATGTGTAATTGAAATCAAGGACATGAACATCCATCTATATTGTAACCTTTCATAACGTCACTTAGGCAGCAACACGACTAATATAATACTACTACTTATCACTATTCACATGTGGGATCCTACACAGAAATACATGAACCACATATATACATAGAGATACCATAGACAACAAGAACAATAATATATAATTCAATATATATAATTCAACCTGAAAGTGTATTACATAAAGTCTGGTGTCTATTTCCAGGTCATGTTGTATTTCGTTTCGTTCCATCACGTATCAGGTATCAAAGTTGTTCGGCTTTGACATTTACGTAAGCTAGCGAGAGACAGCGTACAGTATAAGCCGGTCCCTCAAGGCTATGGTATACTTAATCTTTCAAGGCCATGGTGTATGTATGTGTTTCAGGATGGAGTTAGTTCTCTGGGTTTATTTGACGTTCAGGATGTCCCGGACTTGTGTTGTGTGTCGCTGCCGAAATAAGTCCATTAGGCAGGGTCACGAGAGGCTGTGTTGGGTCGATCGAGAGTGTGTGTGTGTGTGTGATGGTGATGTGGCCTTCGAGAACTAGATGATGAATAAACCGTGATCTGAGTCTGTTTGCCTTCCTTTTACTACAGCTCAGTAAAGTAAAAAAAAGCAAAAGATTATCAGAAAAAAATAATTAAAGGACAGTATGTAGTATTCCTCGACATGACTTTAAATTCAACTCTATAAAAAACAATCTAAAACAAATGAAGTAGTGTAAAGTCTGTTTTCTGTTCTCGTGAAGGAGGGAGGGGACGGTAACGAGGACAGTGAGTTAGTGGGGTCGCTGCAGCACACTACTATATAACACTGTCTTGAATAACGTTGTAAGAATAAAAGATACATAACAGTGACAGAAAAATACGTGGTGGTGGTGGTGGTGGTGGGGTTGTGTATGTCTCTCTCTCTCTCTCTCTCTCTCTCTCTCTCTCTCTCTCTCTCTCTCTCTCTCTCTCTCTCTCTCTCTCTCTCTCTCTCTCCTATTTACATTCATCTTCTCTCCCTTGCCCTTGTTTTCTGTGTTCCTTCGTCGTGTCCCTCCTTCCTCAATGTCGTGTTCCCTCTCTGGTCTGTGCAGTGTACGAGCTTCCTCCTCTTCCTCCTCCTCCTCTTCCTCCTCCTCCTCCTCCTCCTCCTCCTCCTCCTCCTCCTCCTCCTCCTCCTCCTTCTCCTCTTCCTCCTCCTACCTTGTTGATCATGTGGGCCAGGTGAATGTTGCCATGCGATAACAGGGAAATAATTAAAGTTTTATATCAAGTCATTATGTTTTTCGGTGAAATTATGCATAAGGTCTTGGATTTTTTTTCTCTTTTATTTATTTATCTTATTTTTTATTATGTGTGTGTAGGATCTTTTTTTTCTTTTTAGTTCTGTATATGTGGGTACATGTCCGTCTCGAATATTCATACTTTTTATTAAAGTTTATTATCTTTATCATGTGAGGAGTTAATATTGTATTCCTTAATTTACACGTGGAAGGGGAATGGATGTGTACATAAGTGGTGAAGTACAGGTGTTAGTTAATTAAAACATACTGGGTTAACTTAGTCAGCGGGAAATTGGCTAAAAGTACTGCAACCAAAATACGTGAAGACTTACTTTAGCACCACCCCAAAACCGCTTAAACCTGTATAGTTTATGATAAGAAAAACGTCATAGGTATTTTTTTTATATAAGGTGGAAATACGCATCACTATCATCGTCCAAAACAAAATCCATCATGTATACATCATATGAAGAAATTAATATCAAAAGCAAACTCCTTTACTATGACTTGTAGGAGATATGAATTCTATTACACCGTCGCGTGCATGCCTGTCCCCGCTTCTCTTAGGGGAGGGAAGCTAATTGGAGGTGTGGGGTGTTAAGGTCTCGAGTGAGGCCGCCAGGTGCTAGTCAGGCCAGACAGGTAGGCAGCGTGAAAGAGCCGTAATTCCCACCGTGGCTATAACAATGTTTGGGTTTTCCTGTCTTATTGTTTTATTCATCATACAATTCGTCATATGTAACATTCCCAGCGTCTCTTTTCACCCTTAATGGCATTCCACCTACCTATACTTTTTTTTAATCCCCTTTCCCTGACGTCATTCTCCCTCCCTCACCTCCACCAGACCTCATTTTCTGTCCAATTTTCACACTTCCTCCCTCCACCTCCATCCACTTAATTTTTCCTCCACACCCCCTAACCCTTCCTCTCTCCTTCCCTCTTTTCCTCCCTCCCTCTCAACACCTACACGGTCCACGCACAACACCCCCCACCTGCGTTCCTATCTGTAAACAAAACTACATTCCATTGACATACCTCTGCCGCACACACCACCACCACCACCACCACCACCACCACCACCGTCATCATTACTATCATTACCACTACCAACACTCACTCCTTCCCTCCCTCTCTCCTCCACCATCACTATAACTAATATTTCCTCACTTTAGTCGTCACTCGCACAGCCGTCACTACCACTGTCACCATTAATCACCTTGCCATCACTATCAACCACCATCAGTCACCACACTACCTTGTCACCATCACCATCGCTGTCAGTCTGCATCATATCAGCTTCACCATCATGGTCACCAAACAGCCGCCACTCGTCACACTTTGTCACCGTCACCTTCAGTACCATCAGTTGTCACCATCACTGTCTTTTCCATCATCACTGTCACCATGATTACCACGTTGTAGATACATTTTGATGCCAGTAATCTTGCGTTTTTGTTGTTTTCTGTGAGGTAAACATCCGATCGATACTTAGACGCCCACTTGCAAGCACACACACACACACACGCACACGCACACGCACACACACACACACACACACACCACACACACACACACGCACACGCACACGCACACTCACATACAGTCCCAAAATATATCCCAATACTTCACATGTCTTCATCCTAAGTGTAACATTGATCTCCACAACAAGATTTCTGCTCGCTGTGGCATCTATTTTTCTTCTTTTTTCATCTCGCGAACAACGGCAAAGAAGAAGGAATACTTAAGAACGGAAGGATGGAAGGGAAGGGGAGGGAAGTGAAGTGACGAGAATAGTTACTCTTCTTGTCTACCATTGGTCACAGAGGAATGTAGGAACATCCACCGTTATTGGACAGTCGCTTAAAAGGGGGAGACGGAGGGTAGCACTGACTGGCTCCTCTATCGGTCTTGATTGGTCGATGGGAGAGTCTGGCATACCTCCTTTTGGGCCGCCGTGTATTATTTACGGTGTGCTTAGTGAGTCGGCCATGACCTTTCCGCTGCTTACAGGCATGGAGAAGGTATTTTTTCCAGCGTCCTGTTTGTTTGATGTTCACTCGGGTCACTAGAGACCGCCACGAATAGCCACGAAGAGTAAAGGATGGATGGTGAGGACGGTATTGCTTTGAAGGAGACGAATGCATAAACTGTACTCGTGGCTTGTTGTCTGGGTTGGGTGGCGTGTGAGGAATGCAGACGAGTGTGTGGGGTGAGGGGGATGTGGCGGGCGCATTGGTAAGAGTTTCCGTGATGCGTCATGCGTGCCTGCTTCAAGAGAAACATTGCTAGCGCCGAACGATTATGTCATCATCGCCCTCACTAGTCGTGGTGGGATGATGGGTGGTGGTGGTGGTAGGGGGGGAGGGCAGCGCACGGCACCTCTTACACGTTACTGTAGATGACGTGGCAAGGGAAGGTTATAGTAAATTTGAAATGGTGTACTGAATGTATTATGGATGAATAAATGATTAATAGCAAATGAAAGTAAAGAAGAGAGAGACGGAGACAGAGAGACAGAGACCCTTAACTAGATACTAAAAAAAAGAATACTACGGTGGAGAGACAAAAGGAGGTCACATCGCTGCACACACATACGCAGAGTCCTACTACACGTTTTTTTTTTTTATCAAAGTTGAACAGAACCCGCGTGGAAACTGTTGCCTGGCCAACAGGGAGACTGTGCTGCAGGCCAGGGGTGCTGTCCGGCTGTCTCGTCCACTGGTAGAAGGAACATTATTACCTGCATTTCCAAATTGTCGTGTCTCTAACAAAATTGTTTTACGATACACGAACCTTTCAGGAATTACTCCGCTCACACGCGATTGCACCGAACGCATTTTTTCCCGACATTATTAGGGAATGGATCGCCTTGGAACCCTTCGTCTGACTTAGTGATTTAGTTAAAAGTAAAATATCACCTTTGTATCATTGAGGAGCTAATTTATTGAAGAAAAATTTGAGTCTTGCATGCGATTAACCTTCAATGCAGCATTACACCATTTATCTTCCTCTTAAGTCTTTGGAAAATTATAAAGAATTCTAAGATGTAGAGGCGTAGATTAATATTATAACGAAACATAATATTATGGTTATGATGATGGGTACGATTAGAAAAAGAAGGAACAAGAGGATGAAAAGGGGGAAGAATATTTTGCAGATTTAAACAGACCGCCATCTACTAGATAAAGTGATAAAGTAGAGAAGCACGGAATACAGAGTAAGGAAAAAAAGATAAAGAGGAAAACATAAAAACAAAAAACAACAGAAAAAAAACAACCGAACTTCAAATACTGTAACACCAACGAGGCGGAGTGAGGGAGGAGAAAGAAATAGAGAATAATAATTGTCATGCACCGCACACAAAGCATTATGAGGTTTATTTATGGCCACTTTGTGTTTTGTTCTTTTGTAGAAGATTACCTGTAGTGTGTTCAGGTGGAAGGGAAGGGTAGGGTGTGGAGGGTAAAGGTAAAAGGGGGGTAAGTGCTGTAGTAAAAAGGGAGAGAGGGAAAGCAAGGAAAATGTGAAGGTCAATGCCGTAGGGAGAGAAGGGAAAAATGAGAAGGTTGCTACTATA
>JAPQNM010000013.1:37325998-37333498 GCA_029783475.1 Metacarcinus magister | reverse complement strand
ACCTCTCTCCCTTGCAAGTTAATGGATGCCTCCGTCTCTATCGATCATGGGCAGTATACACACACACACACACACACACACACACACACACACACACACACACACACACACACACACACACACACACACCTCTGTCTACAACTACGCCTTTTCTGCCTGTTTGCCTACCTTAGTTTTACCAAGTTACTTTGCGTTTTTATTTGCATATAAATTACTCTCCTGTTACCTGTATCTCTGAATTGATATTAATTTCTTTAACTTTTCTTCTTGATTACTATTCCACGTATCTATTATTTCAACTACCTTTGCAAATTTACTACCTTTCAATATAGCTTTCTACCCACCAACTTGCATATCTATTAACCTTCTTCCTTATCTACCTATTAAACTACTCATCTGCTAATCAATTAACCCACTTATGTACGGTGCAGTGAAGGGATAAGGGAGGCTGAACGTATGGTCTTTTTATAGCTGCAGAGGTACGGTGTGGCCACGTTAGGAGGAGGTATATAGGCTGCAGGCGTTTTTTGCCATGAGATCAGAAGTGTCATTGTGTGCGAGTCTAACGTGCGATGGAATCCAGATGAATCCTACGATGATGGAGTTTTCGTCAGCTGCCAGTAAATAATGAAATTGCTGTCAAAAAGTTTAAATAATATATATATAAAAAAAACTATAAATCGAATGAAACCATAAATATAAAAGAATATATGTAAGGAATATATTTTTTATTTTGCAATGAATAGCAAAAAACCACCTATGTGAGATTATGATGGAAATTAATTGTTATTATTTTTATTGGCTTTTGTACATATTTTTAGTTCAACAAACTTTGTATAATGATAATGTTTTGTTGAACCTTTTATAAAATATCACCAGAACGAAACCATCTGAATTAGGCAACATCTCCTCCTAGGGTGACTGTACCTACGTAACTATTGATCACGAGTAGGTGTCCTCACGCTCTACTTCACCGTCCAGCAATAGATTAGTGTTTGGATATGGCAGGTGAAATATAGCGATCGTCTGACATCCTCTCACCTCCCATGACCGAGTTCGTGCTTCGCGTCCTCATTCTGTCCTTGTGATGGTGGCGTTAGTGGTGGTGGTGGTGGGATGGGCAGGCGTAGCAATATGATTAGTCACGTTATTAAGCAACAATTAGAGTTGCTTCAGAGCGTCTCGCCGCCCGTCAGCCCTTTTGTTGTCCGTTGCCTGGCTGACAAATGAGAATCGACTAACGCTGCTTCTTCCTTGAGGGCAAGATGACGTGTCCCATTTTGCTGGCTTAGATATTGCAAAGATTACGATGATGGTGGAGGTTCAGTGCTCTTGTCTTCCCAATTGATCGCTTGTTGCCTTTGGTATATATTGTTTGGCTATAAATAAGTAATTGTTCGGCCAATTTTTTCGTAATTGTTCCTCAGTACTGCTCAATACTGCAGGTCCTTGTGTGTTTTGGGAAAGTTGGTAACGCTTTTATTGTTAGAGAGACTTAAGGTATTAGGGTGAGACTCGAATGTGAGGGAATATTTAGGTCTAGGGTGTTGAAGGAACATGGAAATTAAGTATATTTCATTGAGGAAGCTTAAGAGGAGATTTTGAGTGTGTGTTAAGGAGGCTTAGTTTATGAATAGAAAACTAGGGTATTGGGGAAGTTTTGAGGGTGTTGGGGTAAGTCTTTGATGTTTTTTAGAGGGGGAGGGGATGGGGATGTAAGGAAGTGAAGCCAGTCTATGACGTCATTTGGCATGTTGATTGATGCTCTTCAATTTAATTGGATCTTTCTGTGAAGCTTCCATATTGAGTGAATTCCTCGTGCTCGCGCTCACACACACATACACACACACACACACACACACACACACACACACACACACACACACACACACACACACACACACACACACACACACACACACACACACACACACACACACACACACACAAATACGCTAAAAAAACAAGCATGTCTTATACCTCGTCTTCTGTTTGTTGTTTGTCTGTCTGTATATGTATGTATATGTACGAGAACATTAATTATTTATGTATGTATGTATGCTTGCATCTGTGTCTGGCTGGCTGGCTGGTTGTATCTGGTTAGCGTCCATGTGTGTGTGCGTGCATACTTGCCTCCTGTGTCATGCTTTTCTTTTTGCCGCACAACATAAAAACAATCGGCAGCCTTCTATTCTAAAAGATTCTTGACCGAAAACGAATGAGAGAAATATCGAACAAATTCCTTAGTGACTTGAAAAACCACCTTGATTTTCTAGGAAAATAGTGAGTTGGAATGCAAGCAGTATGCACACACACACACACACACACACACACACACACACACACACACACACATGCACACACACACATGCACACACACACATACATGCACACACACACATGCACACACACACACACACACACACACACACACACACACACACACACACACACACACACACACACACACACACACACACACACACACACACACATTCCTTACTGAAAGAAATGAATAAAGAAAATGTATTAATGAATAATCTATACATACTGTGTGCTAATGTGTCGTTAAGGCGGCAAGAAAAACATCAATACTTACTCGAATATATTTGTTATTATGGGACCAAGGAATAACTAGTACCAATGAAAGGAAATTTGTATAAATGTGTAAATGTGGATAGCAGAGAAAAATCTTTGTGGTGAAGTTTATTGAATTTGTACTTAATAGTGAATCTGATTTGGTTATTATTATTATTATTATTATTATTATTATTATTATTATAGCTAATGATGTCTTTTCTGTGTTTGTCTTTACATATATAAGAATACATAGGAGGAACAGATACCAGGAAACTTGGTATGTACGATTGCAAGAGTATATTTCTGTTTGTATGTCTTAGCCTATTTCTGTATCTGTATGTCTTGCTGTTAATCTGTCTGTATGTATATTTGGTATATTTGTTTCTCTCTCTCTCTCTCTCTCTCTCTCTCTCTCTCTCTCTCTCTCTCTCTCTCTCTCTCTCTCTCTCTCTCTCTCTCTCTCTCTCTCTCTCTCCATGGCACTTAAGTATTTGTATTGTTTCACCTTTACCTTGAATTCAGTGGTTGACGCGTGATAAAATCTTCAACAAAGGTTTCTCACAAACATTCTTTTAAAAATTAATATACTTACTCAGCTAATGGTACCGACATACTGAGCAACATGATTTTTATATAAGGTATTGGCAAGCCTGTGGCAGAGAGAGGTCATTGCCCTCTCACTTATTTACTGTAGGTGATGGCCTCGACGGGGGGTGAGGGGGGCGGTGTTCGACGCTCTCCTCATACACTTGCTCAAAGTGGCTCTCATGTGCAACAACATAATGTTTACGTCTAATGTTTTCATGACCTATGCGGCGGGTTACTAGTTGCTATCTGAAAAGTTGTTTTGTTTTGTGGTGCAGGTTCTGGTTCCCTGCTGACGGTGCGTTCCTTCAGTGACCATTTTAACAATTGAATTTGTGAGATATCTAGTGATATCTAGAGATATCTAGAGATATCTAGAAATATCTAGAGATATCTAGAGATATCTAGTGATCTAGTGATTTTCTTTACTCTGACTATGAGATGTCGATGAAAAGCTATGAGACTTCCTGGAATGTCACTACTGTTGGGATAATTTTATATTTCGTCATAACCAAGCCAGCCAACTAGATGCAAATTTTTGTAACCCACAAGATTCCATATCTGTGTTATGTTCCTCTTGCAGCTTGCCTGAAGTGTACATGGACCAGTTGTATATTTATGTCGTTGATTTTACCGTAGCAAACACCGCACTTGGATAAGACTTGATATTGCAGAGTGAACACAAATGCATTTTTTATTCGTATCGTTGATGTCGACGTTCGCATCTTACCTCCCACACTACACCTAGCCAACTAAATATCACCTTGCTTGGATGATATTCGTACCCTGAGTGTATCCGGATATTGAATGTTGCCTCCGCCCCCATCTCTCTCTTTCTCTCTCTCTCTCTCTCTCTCTCTCTCTCTCTCTCTCTCTCTCTCTCTCTCTCTCTCTCTCTCTCTCTCTCTCTCTCTCTCTCTCTCTCTCTCTCTCTCTCTCTCTCTCAACAAAACCCACAAGGAATATTGAAACACACAACAAGCAAAGCCATAATTATGTTATACTCTTTCAGACACAAACTTTCAATATTTTTCTTCCTGTCTTGTCTGTTTTTTGGTATTTTTTTTGTCTGTCAGTCTTTTCGTCTTTCTGTTTGTCTATCTAACTGGGGCAAGCGCGCGAGCGCGCGCGCACGCACACACACACACACACACACACACACACACACACACACACACACACACACACACACACACACACACACACACACACACACACACACACACACACACACACACACACACACACACACACACACACACACACACACACACACACACACACACACACACACACACACACACACACACACACACACACACACACACACCACACACACACACACACACACACACACACACACACACACACACACACACACACACACACACACACACACACACACACACACATGCGCGCGCATTTAAGACTTACAGATACAAATGAAGACTAATTCATATGAAGCTTAACGATCTCCTGCATGATTTACCTCGGGATTCCTCTTCTTCCAAAAGAGGTAATTGCTACTCTCGTTCATCATTTGCGTCAGGCGCCTCATCCGATCCATAGTAATTAGGTAATCCTGATTATTCTCGAGGTGAGGGCGGCTCAGTGAGGGAGCGGCTACTAATGAAAGGGTGTATTTTTAGCAATACTTTCGATAATCTTAGGGAAGGGGAATGAGAGAGGACATTGTCGAAATTTTGATTATGAAACCGGATTACTATGAGGAGAGGGAGGCGATGCGACTTTATTTGACGTCGTTGTTGACACTTCTCATTTTCCTACAAGACGGAAAACTCGCTGGTCTTATCGAGTGCCTTTCCCCTCTATATAAAGAAGGTTTATGCCCTTACAGTCATGATTAAACTAAATTAGAGAGTCGTGAGTGGCTGGAAGGCAATCTGGAAGTTAACGACGCGGTGGTAAAAAGCTGCCACAGGTGGCTTACTGGGGTGAGGGTTGAGGGCAAGTGTGTATGAGGAGAGTGGAAGGGACGGCGTCGATTGAAGGCTTGCAGAAGGGACGTGTGTTGTGGCCTTGCATGGAACGTATATGAAGGAAGGTCGTACAACATTTTTACCATGGAGGGAAGGAAGTTATAATAGAGTAGTAGGTCCTTCAAATTATGTGTTTTTCATTAAATACCTGACCTGCCACGTACGGGAATAGTCTTGATAAAAGCAACTCGAACCAGTCAAGGACCAGGAATGTCACGCACGGGTTGAAGCTCTTTAGGCAGGCCGCCGCCACGTGGGGAATGCATTGGTCTCTGTGTGTGTGTGTGTGTGTGTGTGTGTGTGTGTGTGTCTGTGTCTGTGTCTGTGTCTGTGTCTGTGTCTGTGTCTGTGTCTGTGTCTGTGTAAGTGAATGAATGTGAATGTGAGTGTGAATGTATGTATGAGAGTGAGTATGAGTATGAGTGAATGTGAGTAAGAGTTATTTTTGCCTGTACTTCATTGGCAGCATAATATTAAAGTATACCATCCAGTATGTAAGAAAGAATCCGGAGCAGCTTGTGTTAAAAGAAAATGGGGCAAAGATTTCCTCATGGGTAGACTCTTCCAAGATAGAAAACATTTGAGTACGCATTTTCTTCTCGATTTCTCTAGATACACAAAATTATTAACATTATTTCTTTTCAGTATTGAATATATAAACGAAAATGAGACTTATTTATTCGCATAGCAGCTACTCGTGTATCTATTTCTGCGTTAGAGAAAAAAAGCGAAAACATCACAGTTTGTCACAACATGAACACTTATACATTGTTGAGCTTAAACAGTATTAATATTGGTCGTGTATTTCTTTTATTTTTCATTCCGTTTGTCTCTGCTTCCGTCTGTTTGTCTGTCTGTCTCTCTCTCTCTCTCTCTCTCTCTCTCTCTCTCTCTCTCTCTCTCTCTCCTCTCTCTCTCTCTCTCTCTCTCTCGCTCTCTCTCTCTCTCTCTCTCTCTCTCTCTCTCTCTCTCTCTCTCTCTCTCTCTCTCTCTCTCTCTCTCTCTCTCTCTCTCTCTCTCTCTCTCTCTCTCTGTCTGTCTGTCCTTCTCTTTTTACAACTCCAAGGCCGTATGAAGTATGGATGGATGGATACGAATGCCAGAGACGTAATATTAAAAAAATCTGCGCTGCTCATTATTTCATGGTGGTATTTTAGGGCGGTATTCTGAGGAGCAGCTCGATTGGATAATTTTAGTGTGCCATACCTTGAACCATGCCTGCTGTCAGACACACTGCTGACAGAAAACGAATCATGGTAAACTTATGCAAACCAAGAATATTCACAGATAGACGGTGGATGCTTGTATGTGTGTTGCAGTTATTCAATGCTAATAAGAGGAGCTACTTTGATATTTAAGCGATGTAGCCTAAATTAAAGTGAATAATACATGAATGAAAAAATATTATTATACTCTAATGAAAAAAATATGTTCGTAAAAAGTCTACTATGCGTCTTGTTAAAATAAATGTCAGTTGATTATTATTTTTTCTTTGTAGAGCAAATAAGGCGACAATCACAACTGCAATTATATAGTATAATACGTTAATAGGAACATTAATAGAAGCAGTTTTAATACTAGTGCCTATAGTAATTATAATGATATTAACAATAATGATAATAATAATAATGATACTAATGATAGCAAAATGATTAATGTTAATGATTCAAGTAATGATTATGATGACGAGAGCAAATACCTCTGCTGCACAGCGTTGGTGAAGGTTTGCGAAGTTGTAGTGCGTTTTGACAGAGTTATGAATTTTTGAAAATCCACCCGTGTTAAGAGATTGGCATTTTCTCGATTTTCAGGAATTTTTCCTGACCTTGACTTTTGACTTTGTCCATTCAATATTGGATGAAGTGGAGCTATAAGGGGTTGGGAGATATGTTGATGAGGTTTCACACGAGTAAAACATAACCTCTTGCTCAAGTTCGTTAGCGGAGACAATGTTAATGATAATAATTGATATAATAAAGATTACAATAGTAATAATGATAATAATAATGGTAGTATAATGATAATAATAATCGTATTAATGCTAATAATGATAATAATAATGATAATGATAATTATAATAATGATAGTTATAATAATAATAATAATAATGATAAGAAAGTAAAAATAATGATTATAATGATAATAATTATAACAACAATTTGATCCTGCTTTGGAAGCGCAGGGATGTTTTCAGAAAATGTCAGAAGGAGAACAATTCCAGGAAGTCAGGAAGGTGCGAATGTCAGGAGAATGACTCCATTAATGTGTATGAGAGAGAGAGAGAGAGAGAGAGAGAGAGAGAGAGAGAGAGAGAGAGAGAGAGAGAGAGAGAGAG
>JAPQNM010000013.1:37318498-37320998 GCA_029783475.1 Metacarcinus magister | reverse complement strand
TATGACTGACGTAGTGTTGAGCGAACCTGTGGACACGCAGTCGCTCATGTCTTTCACTCGAGACATTTCGGAGGGAGGCGGCGCGGTGATCCCCGCCTCCCATGCCGCCCGCGTCAGGAAGGTGCGACCCTCTCAACTTAAAGGCAAGCGAACATCAGACTTAAAGGAAAACAGAAGCATGACTCAAAACCCAATTCAGCACAAGGACTATCTCTCTGAGCAACGCGCAAAAAGGCTTGGCAAACCAAAGGTGAGAGGCAGAGAAAGTTCGAAAACGAGCAAAACGAAACAACAGGATAACAATCAAGAAAAAGAAGAAGAGGAAGCGGAAAAGGAAAGTGTAGTAGCTATGAATGAAGAAAATGATTCACAAGATTCGAGACTGATATCTGCCGGGAGTACTTCGAGTAAAGACGAAGGGATAAGTAGCAACGGTGAGAAAGAGGAAGATTTTGAGACGGAGGAAGGAGCGAAGGTTCCCGCAACCACTGACGACGCACAACCCGTCACTGGGGAAGCTGATGACGATGACGAGGGGCGCGGCAGCATCAAAGACGAGAGTGAGGAGCTACCCGATCAGTTTAACGACGAAGTGCCAGCCGAACAAGATCTTGGTGAAAACACAGTAGACGAAACTCCAGCCGATGATGATGACAAACTTACAGACCCCGATGATGAGGAAAAAGTTACAGATCCTGATGATGAGGACAAACCTACAAACCCCGATGATGAGGACAAACCTACAGACCCCGATGATGAGGACAAAGTTACAGACCTGGAAGAAGCGGCGCCTCCCACAGACCAGCAGGAAAATGAAACAGTTCTTGAGAGTGATAAAGAGACGACGTTAGATGAAGGAAACCCCGAACTAGAAGAGGATGCGAATGGTTACTGTGGTGATATGGACGAACCCAATTCTCTCGCTGCAAGTCACCAGGAAGTTGTCGGTCTTTCTGCCACTAATGACATTCCTGCAGTGGATATTGTGGAGGACGCTGAAGTGGAAAGTGAAACAAAAATAGAAAGTTTAGAGGAGGAAAAAGATGAACCCACGTCGGAGGAGAAGATCGAAAACGAAGAGAGTACTGAAAGTGTAGTCAATGTAAGCATCACAGTAGCTGAGGAACAGACCGAGGAATTACAGGAGAATAATGAAGAAAAAACAAAGGACGAGGAGACGGAAGCGGAAGAAGAAATAAAGGAAATTCCAGCACTTACCAAAATTTCTGGGAAACCCAAGTCGAAAAAATTAACTAGCACCCTGAGGAAGCATGAAACAGATCCGACCAGAACCCCGCGAAAAAAGACCTATGACGCCGCCAAAGTTATGACTAACAGGAAGCCCATATCTTGGCGGCCAGGACCCATCCAGGCCACCTCAAACCAACCAGACTCTTCCAAACAAACTCAAAAAAAGTTCAAGGCTAGGATGCCAATGGAGGGTTCGGCCAAGCAAGAATGGCGGGAAAACTTGGGTATTGACGAGAGTGAGGAAGATAACGATAGAGGTACAGAGCTAGTGGTACCTCTTAACTTAGACACTTTTAGATCCGAAGGTCACGTCGAGTCTTTGGCAGAGGAAGAGTTACCGATGCTAGAAAAATCGGAATCTTTACCGGAGATTCCTCGACCTTCCACCGCAGGCAGAAAAAACAAGATCTGCAAGAGGCGGAAGGCTCATCCGAGGATCAACTCCACATGGAAGAAGAACGAGTTGCCGCAGAATTACACTAGCAGGTGGTCCCTCTCACAAAGGGACGCCTCCACCAGTGAGGTTTGGGTGCCAGAGGAGAATCGTCTTTATGTATACACGTACAGCTCCGAGCCGCGCCTGCTTCATGTGCGGCGGATGGGTTCAAGAAGTGGAGTTGTCACTACCGACCTGGGAGACCACTACCCAAACTCCTCCTTCAGGCTAAGACACAGGTAAGTCCCGTGGGTCATCTTCTTACAGAGCGTCAATGAAAGAAATGTTTGTGAGAGTGTCTGGCTGTCGTGATGGAATTAGTGTAAATACTGTATTTGGAAAAATGTTACTTTTTTCTACACCTCTGTTGGTATTTTCGTAACAAACTTATTCACTCATTATGTGTCTGATAATATGCCTTGATCAGCGGGCGTCCTCCGTTCCTCATAAAGAACGCAGCACTCCAGGTCGTTGCCACTGTAGTGCCGCCATGAGCGTGAGGCCGAAGCATAACTGTTATATAAACCTCCGTCCACGAAAAATATCTTCCACAGATCGACAAGACAACAACAAGTGGCATGATGATAAGCACCTAACTTGCCCGCTGCCGGCTGTTTGGTATTACTAATTACACTGCCATGAAAACTCAGGAATGTATACCACCTGACCTCCTCGGAAGTCGTCACGTGTTCGGTAAACCTGAGTTCTGTTCACTGTTTCGTGGAAAAAAAGCAACGGGGAATTCCAAGCGTCAATGTGTTGTTAAAATCTGCTACAGTGTCGAGGTAGGAAGTGTAATCTATAAACAATATT
>JAPQNM010000013.1:37283498-37313498 GCA_029783475.1 Metacarcinus magister | reverse complement strand
AAGGACGGTGCTTGCGTCAAACATTCCTTTTGATTACACTAAAACAAACATTGTCATAATGTAGTTCATAAGAGCACGCAAGTTATCGCCTTAGTACCGGGAAGAACGGTTTGGAAGACGTCATAACTTGCGATGAAACCCTCTGCACTAAATTTAGCTGTGTGTTACGCTTCTGGAAGAGATAATATGTGAATATCCTTACACTTACACACACTCACGCACACGCACACACACACACACACACACACACACACACACACACACACACACACACACACACACACACACACACACACACACACACACACACACACACACACACACTAATCCGTAGTCAATCAACTTTGAGAAACGAGATCTCATATTATTGGCAGAAGAGCTTGTGTTTTGGATCCTAATCAGAACTCTTAACTGACATGCATGAATGTCAACCTCTCAACTTTGAAATCCGAACGAATAGTTAACTGCATTTACTTCCAATAAAGCTAATAACTGTATGAAAAGAGGAGGAGTACGTATAATGTTACGCATCCTTGTATATATTTTTCTCGTCCGGACCTACAGTGGAATGTGCTATAAAAACAATACGTAACGGGTGTAGCATTGGTCGTCAGGGTAACGGCGGCACGTGAAGGCCGAGTGACAGGAGCAAAGGAGGTAGGTCTTCAGAGGCATTCCTTTGCACAACAAATGACCACTTTGACTGTAACTAGCTAGCCCTTATACTAAGAAAAACATGCTGATGACTTAAATATTATTGATGTTCACTGTTTTCTTTCTATTTTGGTAAGTGTCTAAGAAAAAAATTGCACCTATGGAACAAGAACTTTCGCATGAATTATTTCACGCACGTTTTGCCGAAGATTCATTGCCCATGTATTTGATAAGACTTGTTACGTAAATGTTAACTACACCCTATATCTTCTCTGTCTTAGTCAAAGGGAACGTGCTGTGGATTATATAATACCTGTACGTAAGACAACGTTTACCACCATAAGAAACTGTTATACGTGTGTGACAGTAACATGAACATAACCTGCGACGCAATGCAGGGCCCAACACACGAACATATTAAGGGGTTAGACTTGTGTTCAGTAACCGAGTATAACATGCACACGTTCATACCCCAAGACTTAGTTTGAAGGCTATTCCTATGTAAGTGTTCTAATCAAGATTCTTCGAGGGTGGGATCAGTAGTGTGGGCGTGTGTACATAACAAGCCGGCTGGTGGTGGTGGTGGTGGTAGTGTTAGAGCCACCCTAATAAATAACACCAAAGGACGGTGGATGTGTGGTAAATAACAAACTGCAGGAGGGTGGAAAACTAAATGGATAGTATCACAAATTTTTAGATAAATCGCCACAATAACCAGTTGATGAAAAGCCCGGACAAGACTGCAATGTGTGTGTGTGTGTGTGTGTGTGTGTGTGTGTGTGTGTGTGTGTGTGTGTGTGTGTGTGTGTGTGTGTGTGTGTGTGTGTATGTGTGTTTTTAGATTGGTTCTCTCCCACCACCCTCTATCTTGCCCCTTCCTCCACCTGCACGCCAACGCTACCCACCTCCCCCACAAATTACAGCTGAGGGAGGATTATCGGGCAGTGTTTTATGAGTGTCGTAAGTGGTCTACTCCGGCCCAACCATTCCACCTGTCCTGTCATGCCTATCATCTCTCTGTCTGCTTGCCTGGCTGTCTCGGTTTTCTGTCCCGTGAAATGCTGGCTATATACGTGTTTTTTATTTTTATACTATGCGTTGCTGGATCTGTGTGTTGTCTTTCTTATGTATGTTTATTATATTGTTTGTGTATATTTTCAGGATTTTGAAGACCTGGGTTATTTTCTTATCTTTATTGTCTGACCTTCACGTGTCCCTCATCTCTCTCTCTCTCTCTCTCTCTCTCTCTCTCTCTCTCTCTCTCTCTCTCTCTCTCTCTCTCTCTCTCTCTCTCTCTCTCTCTCAGAAACTACGCCTTCCATTTAATTGTTACCAACGCACTTATTAATGACCCAAATTAGTGTTCATTATAGTGACGCTGGCAATACAGAGAGTGGTGTCCTTGGCACTGAAAAATTGATGGCGGTGTGTTAGGTGAGGGAGGACGTTGTAGGGAGGGGAGGTTGTAGGGGGGAGGTTGTAGGGAGAAGGAGGAGGAGGAGGAGGAATGTTTAGTAAAGGAATAAAGCCAGAGAAAAGTGGAGGAAAGGGGTTGAAGAGAGGGAAGAAAAGAAGTTAGAGTAATTAGTTGAAACGAAAGCAAATTACCTATTGAACGGTTACACTGATTATGGAAATGAATAAAACATGAGAGAGAGAGAGAGAGAGAGAGAGAGAGAGAGAGAGAGAGAGAGAGAGAGAGAGAGAGAGAGAGAGAGAGAGAGAGAGAGAGAGAGAGAGAGAGAGAGACTTAAGATAGTAAAAAGTTATGGATTCGTCAACTACTGTATAATGTATTACTTTGGCTGATAAGAGAAAGGTTTAAGAGAGAGAGAGAGAGAGAGAGAGAGAGAGAGAGAGAGAGAGAGAGAGAGAGAGAGAGAGAGAGAGAGAGAGAGAGAGAGAGAGAGAGAGAGAGAGAGAGAGAGAGAGAGAGAGAATGAGAGTTCGATATGGAGGGAGGGGAGGGAAGGATCGAAAGGAGAAAATAAGTTCAAGGTAAAGGGAGGAGACGAAGAATATATTAGTGGCAGGGAGAAGAAAAACATGTGGTGGGGAGTGATGGGGAGTGTGTGTGATGCCCCCAAAAAACTTGTAGGTCACTCATACAAAGGGAGAGGGTTGGGTTGGGTTAGGTTGGTCGAGTATACCTTGGCACTGTGATAAATGTGTGACCATGTATACATCGACCCACAGATACGGTGTGTGGTGATGTGGCTTATGCAATCAACACACACACACACACACACACACACACACACACACACACACACACACACACACACACACAGATGTTGATAGATAGATAAATAAATAGATAGATAAAGAGAGTTACATAACATTACATAGAAAATCTGACCAGACAGACCCTAGGGTTCAAACAAGTTGGTCTGCTCCTAACCTTTATTATATGCTATCTAATGCAAACATGATCACAATTTAGCATAGTCTGTAGCAGCATATTCAATCAGCTATCAGTACACCGGCTCATATAACCTCTATCGTAAGAGAGAAAAATAGAGACAGACAGACAAGAGACAGACAGACAATTAGAGAGAGAGAAAAGAGAGAGAGACAAGAAGAAACATAAATAACTAAGTAGGAGAGGCATACCACAGGAAGATAAATGAATTTATTGTCATATCATTATTCATCATTATTATCATCATCATCATCATCATCATTATAAGCCTCTTTGCATTATTAACAACGATCAATGTAAGCCAGTCAGGTAACATGAAGGACGGAGAGATCACCTGCGTGTTATTGATTTTTGGGCATTCAAATAAGCTGCTGTACGGTACAAAAAAAAATAAATAACGAAAATAGTGAGCGAAAAGAGGAAAGAGAAAGCTGATAAGAAAAAACACGGAGATTTATGCTTTGGATGGAAGGAAAGATAGAAAAAGGAGGAAAGTGGCCGTAAATGAATAATATATAAGATGCAAAAACTTTTAAGAATGTTGGTTAATTTATTCATGCTGGTGTGTCTCTCTCTCTCTCTCTCTCTCTCTCTCTCTCTCTCTCTCTCTCTCTCTCTCTCTCTCTCTCTCTCTCTCTCTCTCTCTCTCTCTCTCTCTCTCTCTCTCTCTCTCTCTCTCTCTTTGTATTCCGTGTTTGAAGCATAATGTCATGGCTAGTTAACAAATATCTTGCGTTTACAGTATAGTCATACATCACTAGACATCGCGTGACCACTTAGTTGTTTCCACTAGCCCATTTCCTTCATCCACCACCGTCAATGCAGGTGTATTCCAAAGATGAAGGCGCTCGCATAAGTTCATGAAATTGTCCAAATATTCCAGTCACTCACAATCTTGCCAACAAACAATATTTCCAGAATTCTGACCTCAAGTAGTCGAATCATCTACAGTAAATATCAAGACAACAATACGATGAATAAAGGAGTTGGTTGTATCCATGAGTTATTTCTCTCATTGCGTATTACACTGTTTAATGAGTATGTCGATATTGAGTTTGTCATTAGAGTACAATTAATGTAGTTTAATCTATTCTGAAAATGGTTGTGTAAATCTATATGTTACCTGAATAACATATCATTCATGTATCCTGACCTGTACTTAAACTTTATTTGAAGATTTCTTGGATCGCAAAATATATGAAATTCTGGACAGTTTGATGATTTAAGGAGAGTATGTGGAGAGTTATTAATGTAATGGACATGCATCCAGGAAGTGTTACATTTAGTAGGAAACGTTAAAGAAAGAAAAAAAAACATTGGGAACGTTTTAAGGTCTGATACAGTAGGCTCCGTTAGTTTGTATTGATCACAAGTCTTTGGTTGGGCTATATTTGGTTCAAACGTTCCTGCCACACCACCGAGGCACTGTGTATTTACGTTGCCATGTAATGATAACTCTGCACCCCGTCACACACACACACACACACACACACACACACACACACACACACACATACACATACACATACACACATACACACAAGGTCAACGTACGGGCCTTCGTGAGGTGTGGCTTAAGATAGCATCGCAGACAAATCAACACAACCACACAAAATAACACGTCTTGCTTTTTTCTGTCATGCATATCTCCGTGAGCGTGTGGTAATGTTTTTGGCGCCGTTATCCTCACACCGGCGACGCGTCAGTGGCCGGGGAGGGACGGGAAGTGGCAGGAAGGATGCATGCACGGGGACTAGGGTTGGGTGGGAGTAGGAGTTTAGAGGGAGTCCACGTGCGTGCTTGAAGAGGAAGTTGGGGGAACAAGTCACCCCAACTTGTTCCCCCAACTTCCTCATAGGTGACGCGTGCACCATGTTGTAGAAAAAAAAGGAAAGAAAAACACATCAACCTCGTAGTGTACTTTCAGGGATGAAATATACTTTCCTCTCTGTCTATTTTATTGTATTTTGTGTTCTGTACAAAAGGAAGTTTTCTACATGTGTCTCTTTCTCGCTACTACTTGTTACTGCCTTTTACATTATTGATGTCTTACCCAGGCATTCATACATTCACGATGCCTTATTCGTGGTAGTGTCTGTGCATCCGTGAAGTAAATATAAAATATTCGTCAAAACATAAGTGCGTGATCTAATTTAACGCCGGAAAGATGCATCAATCAATACCTGTACAAAAATTACAAGAGCTAAACCGCTTCTATCTGAAGGTTGGTATTGGCGGCCGAAGAAGCCATGAAGGTGCCCGATCACCCTCGTCCCACCCACCAAAACAAACACGGGAAGCGGGTCGATGAAAATGTTTTAAGGCGTCGTAAGCATCGTACTTACTGCCACTTAATGAAGGAAACTGAACCCGAATGAGAAACAGTTTCATCTTTATTGCAATTCAAAACAAAATAATGATTTCATCTCTCTCTCTCTCTCTCTCTCTCTCTCTCTCTCTCTCTCTCTCTCTCTCTCTCTCTCTCTCTCTCTCTCAATTGATGGCTTATTACGAACGAGAAATAACGGAATAAAACTAGTATGTAAGCAAATACAACTTACTGTTGTGTGTGTGTGTGTGTGTGTGTGTGTGTGTGTGTGTGTGTGTGTGTGTGTGTGTGTGTGTGTGTGTGTGTGTGTGCGCGTGCGCGCGCAGTAGAAAGTTACTTTATAAACAACACTTTTACTCACTTCAAATGGATTCCTTTCTCATACTTGGCGTGCGTATATCAATTTATTGGTATGTATGTGTGTGTGCGTGTGTGTGTGTGTGTGTGTGTGTGTGTGTGTGTGTGTGTGTGTGTGTGTGTGTGTGTGTGTGTGTGTGTGTGCGCGTGCGCTCGTATATGTGTGTGTGTGCGTGTGCGTGTGCGTGTGCGTGTGCGTGTGCGTGTGTGTGTGTGCGCGCGCGTGTGCGTGTGCGCGCGCGTGTGTGTGTGTGTGTGTGTGTAGCGTGGGGCAACACATGGTTTGCTGTCATCGGCGTTAGCAACGGAGACACATAAATAACTGAGAAGTCGATTTGCATTGATACTGTCATTCTACCAGTCATTTGTTGTTGTTGTTTTTATGTTGTTGCTGCATCAATCAATAACAGCAGTAGTAGTAGCAGCATTGTTTTAAAAAAGACAAGTATATTAACTAAGGTCTATAACAAAAATGCAGCTCCCTAGAAAAAAAAATAGACAAGACAAGACAGTTCCTAAGTTGTTTAGAAGGAGTTGAAGTTAAAGGAATATGGAAAAAAAGAAAAAGAAAGATTATTCCAGATTGTTGGTGTTGCGTGATTATGACGGATGAAACGAGCGTGAGTCCGTAGAAATTCCAGAACAGCGGATCATGAAATGGATATAAACATGCTATCTGTAAAACTAGAAGAGCAATAACCGTGAAAGCAGTGGTAGAAGATAGCAATTAAAACAGCGTTATGGTGGACGGGATAACTTAGCATTGTCAATCAAAGGAGAATGATACTATTGATGAAACGATTTACCTTTCACTTCACCCTGATTAGAAGTGTTGTGTGAGTGGTGGTAGCCTTGCGTTACATACACACACACACACACACACACACACACACACACACACACACACACACACACACACACACACACACACACACACACACACACACACACACACACACACACACACACACACACACACACACACACACACACACACACACACACTGGCCTCTGTAGATTCAGTATAGAGCGCCAGGAGGAATAAACGTGATTGAGGCCAGTTTTAGTAAAGTATTAGTCTTAGAACTATTAGTATTATTGTTTTTATTATTATTATAATTATTATTATTATTATTACTATTATCATTATCATTATTACTATCAATAGTAATAGTAATAATAGTAGCAAGAGTAGTAGTAGTAGTAGTAGTAGTAGTAGTAGTAGTAGTAGTAGTAGTAGTGGTAGTAGCAGCAGTAATAATAGTAAGTGTTGGTGCCGTAGTTTCAGCTGTAATAGCAGGAATAAATTAGTGAATAAGCTGAGGTAAGAAGAGGAGGAAGCGCGGCTTTATTGAGTGAGCCTTTTCTTGCATTCTTTATTTACGCCCACTTACAGTGCTGGAAAGTGAACACTCGACATGTTTACTTCCTTATCTTGGTAATTTGTTATCTGGTATACGAGGAATTCTTAAGAAAAATTATTTGGTAACCGACATTCTTACGACTTTTTATTTTGCCCGAGTAAAGAAATAATGTTTGTAGTTTTTGTTATATTTTTATTGACCTATTATGCAACCCCTTAAGGCTGTACACAACGTCTGTAGAATTATATAAATGATTACGTTCTTAGTAGCCTTGAAGGGAGTTGTTTATTAATAAGCTATTGATCAAACGTCTGTACTACACTTACTTTTTATTTCACGCTGTGCAGTGATTTATCAACCAACCACTATTCTATAAGGGAGAAATGATGAACGTTATATACCTCAACACATTAATATAAAAGCGTTAATTCCAGTTTCTTTAGTAATAGACGATCATAGTTATCATATTTGTGTAGACCCTCTAACCAAAGCTCTCAGGCGGCGAGGTAAAGCGAGGTAAAGCGAGGTAAAGCGGACAGGGGTCTTGGGGGAAAATATTGCGTCACTCGCGAAATCAATACCAACAGTGGTATGGTTCCTTCAAGGCCAAATTCAAGTGTGTATGGCCAGGGCTGATAAGTGAGTGGAGCAGTGCCTGAACGTGTGGATGGAATGACATATGAGGGAAGTGAACAGTACTCATGAGGTGTAAGAGGGAGGGAGGGACACATAATAGATAACAGGGAAGGAATGTCATATGAGTAACGAGAATAATGTAAGTGTGACTAGTTGGTTCCTCACCTTGTTCAAAGCTTACTTGGAAAATAGCTTGCGTGACGACTCCCCTCTCTCTGAAGATACTACTTACTCGTTCTCCACCTGTTGCTGTCATGCGCCGCCACCACGCCCACCTGTATCCAGCACATACTGCCATGTTCACTTTTAGCTTGAAGGAAATGCTAACCTGAATTTTTTTTTGTATATTAAAGCCTTAAAACTTGACATATATACAAAATATCTCGTGTAGTGCAATAATCCTCTTTGGAAGTTTGCATCACACGTTTTCACTTTAGTTCCGCGGGTCTTCACGCTGCCAGTCATCTTGTCACCATGGTCAAATATGGCTCCTACACTTTAATGATATGCACACACACTCATACACACACACACACACACACACACACACACACACACACACACACACACACACACACACACACACACACACACACACACACCACACACACACACACACACACACACACACACACACACACACACACACACACACCACACACACACACACACACACACACACACACACACACACACACACACACACACACACACACACACACACACACACACACACACACACACACACACACACACCACACACACACACACACACACACACACACACACACACACACACACACACACACCACACACACACACACACACACACACACACACACACACACACACCACACACACACACACACACACACACACACACACACACCACACACACACACACACACACACACACACACACACACACACACACACACACACACACACACACACACACACACACACACACACACACACACCACACACACACACACACACACACACACACACACACACACACACACACACCACACACACACACACACACACACACACACACACACACACACACACACACACACACACACACACACACACACACACACACACACACACCACACACACACACACACACACACACACACACACACACACACACACACACCACACACACACACACACACACACACACACACACACACACACACACACACACACACACACACACACACACACACACACACACACACACACACACACACACACACACACACACACACACACACACACACACTGGCAAGCAATAAAAAAATCTTGGCTCCTCGAGACAAAGGTTTAATGGCAAGAAAGATCCAGGACGAACGGAAATTTCAAGGAGCTGCAGTGGCACGCCAGAACCCAAATCATTGGTCGCTGACTGCCAACACAGTGACGCATCATGGGATTTAAGGCGGCTTCACCACGGCAGAAAGTCCCGTCACAGGGCATGTGGAGGCTCTTCTTGGGGAAGCGTGCTGCCAACACTCACCCAACCTCCCCATTATTGGAAGCTGCTTATTTGGCAAAGCCTTATTCACGGCAAACTCTACTATTGAAGGGTTGTTCCCTGACCTGCCATCTAGTGGGAGCGGGAACGGTCGACGTGCACACAAACACACACACACGCACACGTTTTAGGAGAGAGGACTGAACGCATATTTCCAGATTGAATCAATAAACCGAAATAAATAGAAAATGTTGATAAATACTTGAGGAGGAGGATGGATGGATGGTTGGGACAGGGGTAAGGGTAGGGATAGTGGTCCACATGCCAAGAGAGTTATGGTACCCACATGGCGGTGGAACATGCCAGCTTGTTATTGATCCTCCCTCACTCCACCACTCTGTCCTTCTTTTTTCCATCTCGCAACTTATCTATCCTTCGCTTCTCCACTTACTCCTTTTATCAATCTTCGCAATACACAAGGCAGTCTTTCGTCTCCTGCACTTACTAATTTTTTTCTCGTTCTCTTACATTGTCACAATAGCCGGCGTTCCTTTCTTTCAAATTCTCCCTCCAATCGCCCCTTCCTCTCTCCCCCCTCCCTTAACCCCTTTCTCCCGCCCTCCCTCAATCACTTTCTCCTTCCCTCCCTCCCAACCTCCCTCTCAGCCTTTTCATCTAAAAATCCTTTTGATCATTCAGTGACCTTGTCATTCATGGCATTCCTTACATTCTTCTTCCCCTCTTTGCCCCTTCACAATCCTTTCTCTTTATTCATAAGAACGTCTGCATATTACTAGAAAATATGTATGTCGCTTTTGAATATAAATGAATACTCTCCCATCTGTCTCTTCTTTCTTTTATTCATTATTCATTCTCCTCCTTCGTTATACTTCCTTCCCTTTATAACTCATCTGTTATATTTTATGTGGAATCTTCTGTCATTTCCTCCTCGCCACATTTTTTTTGTTTTTTCTCCTGCTACAACTACTTGTTCTTTTTGTTGTTCTTATTTTTGTTGTTCTTGTTCTTATAATGAATAAGTACTTTTCTTTAATCGTGTTGTCAATGTTTGGAATGAACTATCTATGTACATCGTCAACTCAGATACCGTCGAAACTTTAAAAAAAACGACTTGATAATTACTTCATATCAAATTCCCTGCTGACACTGTTAATTTTATACTAATTAAGCGTTTATATTTCTGGGACCTCTGTTTTTCAAACTCGCGTCTATAAAGTTAGCTTCGTAGATTACAACATTATTCTCACTGTCCACCTAAATTCAATGTGATTTTTCAATACTACATGGTATCGCTTCTTTTCTGGACACCTTCGGCGGGAGGGATGGGAAGGAAACCTCTACTGTTCTATCCTTTCTCTAATAATTATAGTCACTTGTATTAATGACTCTTCGTCTTTCCTCCACAGGGGTAATGGCAACCCTATGTATGACCGGCGCGTGGTGCGGGGCTCCAACTACGCCAAGCGACTCGGCAATGAGGTAGGCGGCACTCCGGGACGCTGACGTCATTGCCTGATGGCGCTGACGTCAGGATTATCTTTTATTACTCTACATTTTTTTTTGTTGGAGTAATTTTTTTGTAACATGGTTTATAACCATAGCTTTTAGGTCTTAATCTAACCTTTCACTTAAATATTCTCTTGCTTATTCTATTATAGTAGGTAGTTCTTGATAGTTTCAAAAAATGTTAATTTGCTTTCTTCATAACTTTATAACTCTCAGAGAAAAAGGAGGAAAGGAGGTTGAATAAAGCTCTCCTCTTCTATTCAAGGCTTTGTAAAAAATACTGAAACTATAAACTTAATGCATGACTCTATTCTGTCCTCCACATTAAAAGGAGTGAACGTAGTAGCCTTCCTCTAGTTCCCCATCATAGGACATGATATTTTCATACTCCTCTAACTTTAGCTTCCTGGACGCTTGCTTGCAATTGTAGTTCAGTAACATTAGTGGGTTGTGGTGGCGGCGCGTCCGAGGCTGCTAGCATGGTAATCCCTCGGTGGTAGTGTTTCAAAGCCTCCTTTGCTTGAGTCGCCAGCCGAGACCTTCATGACGATCCGCTAAATTATCGGTGGAATTATAAAGCTCAGTCCGGGACCTTCATAATCCGCTGAAATAGCCGCTAAATCATGAAGCTTAACAAGGTAAATAATACACCTGCTAATTACAACACAATGAGAGAGTGGGTTACGTCAACTAATCTGAAATAGAGACAAATAACTGAAAGAGGATGAAGAAGAGGCGGTGAAAGGTAGTGATATGAAGTCATTTGTCACTACGTTATGGAGTTGAAATAACCGCACGGGCAGTCCTGAAGGGTCCTGGCTGGCACTCTTACTGACTTCGTTGACTAAACTTTTGCCTAAACTCAGGAGACTTGATGCCAATCAGGCTATCGTGACAATGCCAAGTAGAAATTTGTGATGCTCACTTTTACTTTATTTCTCTCCCTCTTTCTCCGTCTCTCTCTCTCTCTCTCTCTCTCTCTCTCTCTCTCTCTCTCTCTCTCTCTCTCTCTCTCTCTCTCTCTCTCTCTCTCTCTCTCTCTCTCTCTCTCTCTCTCTCTCTCTCTCTCTCTCTCTCTCTCTCTCTCTCTCTCTCTTTCATTTTGCTTTTCTTACTCTCTGAATCTGTCTGTATGTCTGACTGTATGTCTGTCTGTCCTTTTGTCGATGTTTACCTTTCTGACTGTCACTGTCTATCCGTCTGTTTGTCTAACCATTTGTCTGTCTGTCTATCTATCTTTCTGTCTTTGTGTTTGTGCGTCTTTCGGGTTCTATCTGAATCTGTTTGTCTATTTGTCTGTGTCTGTCTGTGTCTGTCTGTGTGTCTGTCTGTCTGTTTGTTTCTATCTGTCTTTCTGTCTGTGTCTTTGGGCTTCTCTCTCTCTCTCTCTCTCTCTCTCTCTCTCTCTCTCTCTCTCTCTCTCTCTCTCTCTCTCTCTCTCTCTCTCTCTCTCTCTCTCTTTCTCTCTTTCTCTCTCTCGCTGCCACAGGACTGGCCCCAATGGAACCCTTACTTCACCAACGCTCGCTCCCTTGAAAGCATCAAGGTGAGTTGCCTCTCATCCACATATGTCATCCCGCAGGTGAACGACTGAGCTGATGAAAAAGAGAGAAAAGTCCACGGTGAACACGTACACAATTTCCCTACTTGTTTTTATTTTGGAGTTTGCAATAGCGTATGATTTGTAGATCGAAAGAACTATGTAACTGTTTGTTTTGTGCATATGATTCTGATAATTTTGTTGATGAATATTTTTAAATGTACACGTGGTATGTACGTGAATCACCCTCCCCGTATGCATGTCCCTCATCTCGCCTTCTCCACCCACAGCCGGAGCCTGAGAACAACCAGCGCCGACAGGAGTTCCGGGAAAAGCTTGAAGCGCGGGCGAGAATGCGGCGGGAAAGTCATGGCATGTCATCGCTGTACCCTTCCCACGCCTCCCACGCCCGCCCACGTGCCCTCTCCCATGCTTATGTTCAGACGGAAAACTACTACGAGCCAGTTAGTATTAGTACAGGAATTAATACAGGAATCCCATGTTTATCATGAAATTACTGATTGCTCGTTTTCTTCTTACTTGTTGAGAAAAATCGTTAGCTGGTTTCACGCTGTACTTTATTAATCATTATCTCAACTCACCTCCTCCCTGAAGCTTGAGCGTCCCCCAGAGGCTGAGGTGGGGATGCAGACAGAGACGTGGGGGGAGGACGGGTTCCTGCCCCCCGTGGTGTTCCAGTCCCCTGCAGTCGTGGACATTGGCACGCAAGTGTTTGAGGATGAGGTCAGTGTTTATTTATGCGCTAACACACCACTTGGTTGATCCTCGAGGGGTGTTCCTTATCTCTAAGCTAGTAGTGCTTGTTGAAAATATCTTGTATCTTGTTAGATCTCTTCTTTTTTCCAGAACTTTTCACACATTCTGTTGTACGTGCCTAGAAGCTATGAAGACTTTATCTCCTTTTGCCGTAATATTTTACAGTTTTATTGAGGTGTCATGTCTCATCTTCCTACTTTTCAACCCCACTACGCCTTCACCGGCATACACGGAAACACATACAGCCGGAAAATTTCTTCCTGCTCGTCTCAGTTTATTTCCAAGTTATATGAATGACAGTCACGCATGCATTCCAAAATAACCCCCATCGCTCTTTCCTGAGTCATAACACACATCCCACTCGTTGATCAACCTGACCCACACGCCAAGGTCACGCATATAGCCGCTCCACCCCAGCATTCTCTTCATAACACGTGGTTCGTGGAAGTTCAAGTTTAATAATTCCGTGTGAACTTTTGTATCTGAAAAATAAAATAAAATGTAAAGTGTTCATTCCTATTCGGTACATACTAGTAACATTTTCTCCGTGCTACCTCCCGTCATTCTCTTACTCTCCCCCTTCTTGACATACTTTGTGCCGGCTTGCTGACGCCAAACATAGCTATGTGCCAGAGTCCAGAGTCCACATAAACGAAATATATAATATAGGTGTTTGAAACTAAACATATTGAGTCCTCGGATCAATAACGTGGTCTTATTCACTCACTTTCTTGCTTCATCATACGCTTGCTGTATCAAACTACCTATGTACATACCTTCACACACACACACACACACACACACACACACACACACACACACACACACACACACACACACACACACACACCACACGCATATTCCCGTCCTATATGTAGTCTACCCTCCTAATTTTAGAGTTAACCAGTAGCTACACCCTCTTTCACTCTGTAATCCTGTATCAGCAAACTCTGGAGCTGGATTCTCACTGCGTCCCTTTCCATCGACGCAGACATTGAAAAACGGAGTATTGCGTCACCCTGATGACGTGGATGTACTCCTATTATACTCGATCATCTTCCACTTATCATATTATAGAACGTAATTAAAGCACATATGCGTTATAATTTTTTATATGTTCATAATGGCCCTCCTACTGTATTAATTAAGGTCTATAAATACATACATACATACATACATACATACATACATACATACATACATACATACATCTTTACCTTTTTTCTCTGACCTGTAACCAACTAAGGAGCTTCTCTTCAGTGTAAACCATTTACCTGCATTCCTACTTCACCGTCTGCATGGCCGACAGACTGACAAACACTGGTCCTCCCACCCCCCCAACATTACACCCAGCGTCCATTTCCTTTAATTAGACCCCACCTTGAGGCCTCCCAGGAGTGTCATCCTCTAATTACAGGGCCTTAAGGTCGAACCTCCCCTACAGACAAGTGGGACCGCAGACTCTATTTGTTCCCTAACTCTGCCTTCCGCGGCACATCGAACGATGGTTGCTAGGGAAGGCATTGTGTGCTGCTGGATATATATACGTAGTGGTGGTGTATAATAAGGGTATACAGAGTACGGTAGATAATGAGAATGGTGGTAAATCACCTCATGCAAGCGTGAAAATCAAGGCATTACTGCAGAGTTGAGGGAAGACTTGGCCTTGGGAACGCTTGTTAAAGCTAGACTAGGTATTGTTAATCTATAGAGCCTCGTGTGTGTGTGTGTGTGTGTGTGTGTGTGTGTGTGTGTGTGTGTGTGTGTGTGTGTGTGAGTTAAATTTGTTGGAGCTTCAGTGTATTAATTTGAAGCTTTATGAATGGGGAACTATTTCAAATTATTGGATTCGTGATGAAAGAAATTCGTAAACTGGTGACTGACAACCATATTTGCATATCCATATATATCAAATGGAATATATTTATACTCTTCTAATTCTATTTTAGACATAAGCTACACTTACCATTACAGTAACTTTGATGGAGTAGATTGATATATGCTTGTGTTACCAAAGACTGAATCAGCTCGTTCATACTCTATTATACGAACAATTATAAGTAAATGAAGGAGGACAGGAGTTTATTTGGCACTGCATGAGTGGCGACATTACTTATACTAAACACCTGAACGGCATTGCAGACAGGTAAGTATTAGGCAGTGGAATGCTCCGCAGAAGATATTCAAAGGCAATATATATTCCTAAGGCTCAAGTTTTGTCCTTCACATGCTCTAATTGTATATTTATGTTTCATGCATACTGAGCGAGTCACTCTTTTGATGAATTAATTATAAAACGCTAAAAACGTAATTTATACTGCATACATATACACATACATACTTACATATATACATACATACATACGTAAACACGCACACATACCTGCCTTTTTTAATGTATGTACTTTAAGTGTTACCTAGGACTTTATTTACTTAAGATTAGATAAAGTGAAAAAATATCTACTTAACTGTGTGTGGTTATCGGCAGCTGTATGATGGGGACGAGAGCGATGTGGCGGTGGCGGCGCTGGTGGCGAGGACAATGCGGGAGGCTACCTTGGAGGTGCTGGAAGAGGATCAAGCGGAAGAAGAAAGACTCACCAGGATGCGGGAATCACTCCTATACAAGGTGAGAGAGAGAGAGAGAGAGAGAGAGAGAGAGAGAGAGAGAGAGAGAGAGAGAGAGAGAGAGAGAGAGAGAGAGAGAGAGAGAGAGAGAGAGAGAGAGAGAGAGAGATTTGCACAGTTTATACCATGCAAGCTGATCGGTTCATTCGATGCATCATGTCCTTGAACCTCTGTCAATGTGGTGTGTATTGATCCTTGGGTTTCAGGCTAATACTACATAATTGATCTCTGCATTGGGTGAGAAAGATCGAGGGGATATTATCATAGTGGAAGTAATTGTAGTGATTTGTATTCCTTTTCCTTCCAAGTAAATTGTAGTGCAAGTACTTCGTGATATTTTTTTTCTCCATACAGTTAATAATACAAAAGGCTCTAACATTGCTAATCCCAAAACGAGTATTCAAAAAAAGATTCTAAAATGGTTGGCCAATTCAGCTATAAAGGTATATTGATAATCCTCTCTCAAAAGTATTCCAGTCCAGTGTTTTTCCTAACGGGCTGATATTATGTTACTAGAACAAAACTACAAGTCTAAACGTCATTGGATCTGCAGTTGGCGTTTGTGTAGGAAGCATAGTTCAGCTAGACATCAAAAGCAGACGAGGCCAGCTGGACGAAGGTGATAAGATACCTGTAAAGGCGAGTTTGATATGTGGGTCACTTCCTGTTACCTAACGATCACTGGCCGTGTAAATGTTTGATATACTCGTGGAACACGTGTTAAACTGTATCTTGACACGGCACTGCATTGAGTTTGTGGCGAAGTAAGATCTTATATTCGGCGGCGTGAGGCTTGCCGTGACATCTGGGTTACTACACTTTGCTCTGCGCAGGTGGCCCTCAGGTGCTCCCTCATGTGTTCCCTCTATCGACTGAATCACCAGGGAGCACAACATCGACTTCTTTGGTACATTATTCCCGGTTTATTGTATCCTAGACTCGAACTCGGTGGCCAGATTCATAGCCAATAATTTTTGACATTACAGTATGGATTGTCCGAATTGTCTTTAAACTGAAAGCAATTAAATAAGGTTATGCGATAAATAGAACTCAAGATATATATTGGATTGATTTTGATCCAATAAACATCAAAGTACATAACTGATAATATCATCTATTTATAATATTTAACAACTGTAATGCTTCTAAAGACTGAGCGTAGTTTTCAGGGTAAATACCAAATTTCCTAATACCATTGTTGCATCTGAAAATAGGTTAGGTTCCTAGATTGGTGAGGATCATTACTGGGGTCTATTTGCTTGATCCTGCTTGATCACTATGATGTACGATGTGTGTTACTGCTAATGCCAAGATGGTTTGCCTTTCACTATAAATCAAGAGATGCGTTCACTCACCTTGTTGGAGAGAGAGAGAGAGAGAGAGAGAGAGAGAGAGAGAGAGAGAGAGAGAGAGAGAGAGAGAGAGAGAGAGAGAGAGAGAGAGAGAGAGAGAGAGAGAGAGACGAAACTCAAACTCAAATTCATTTATTTGTACTTGGTATTGTGGTTGTTACACAGTCAGACTAATATCAACCAGGTATAATATATATTTTATTACTGAACGGATATTATTGACTGGGAAGTTCGAGGCCACAGTGAAGGGAGAGGAGGGAGGGATTCTGAAGGGGACAAGGACACAGTATTGAGAAAACGGATGAGAATTGTGGAAGATGTGGTGAGACTCATTATTTAGTAAAGGAGAGGAAGACACAACTGAAAGAGCGCGTTTAAAGTTTAAATTGATTATACAACCAGTAGTCAGAGAGAGAGAGAGAGAGAGAGAGAGAGAGAGAGAGAGAGAGAGAGAGAGAGAGAGAGAGAGAGAGAGAGAGAGAGAGAGAGAGAGAGAGAGAGAGAGAATGAGAGAATGAGAACGTGAGAGAAAGAATGAGAACGTGAGAGAGAAAGAGAAAGTGAGAGAAAAAAAGAGAGAGAGATGCTGCCGCCACCAGGTTCGCCCCTTCCTCCCTACCGCCTTCTCCTCTACGTAGACTTTGCATTTCTGAAAACTTAGTGACCTCCAAGGAAGTTTGGGGGATGTAACTCGTGTATTGGAGAAGGTCGACTACTAGTGTTTCCAAAATTAGGCCAAGAAGCATTACTATTACAAGGTTTAGCCGCGTGCCCTTTTGCTGTTCCTGCCTCTGTCATTCATGCATAGCTGAACTTTCTCCCCTCCCTCCCTCCCTCCTTCCTTCCTTCCTGCACCCCATCCCTTCGCGCTTCCAGGTAAACTTAATGTGATATTTCCTCGAATTGTTCTCTTTTTTTTTGTGTGTGTGGTGAAATTATACATGTGTGTGTGTGTGTGTGTGTGTAATTCCAGTTCATGATTACGCCCACCCATGTAATACTATCATAATGGAACACAAAGTAAGAACAAGCTGCAGTAGACCTGTTGGCCATGACGTGGCTGTTAGTGATGAATTACACTATCTGATCTAAAGTGAAATTTGTAGGATAGTAAAGGTGAAGGCTTGTCCTCACCCACCGCTCACTCATACGTAGAGAAAAGAAGATATTGAATTGATTACTGAACCATTCCTTGTATTAGTAATCTTGTGTAGTGGAACTCTATTGAACGTGCACACATTACATCAACGATTTATAAACAAAGATGGACTGAGGTCATTACACTCTTTGTACCATAAGGTGTGGCTATTTCTGGAGGTGGAAGTATAACGACAATGTTCTAATTACGTATTTCCTTATGATGCAGCGTTTAAATACTCTTTGTCAACGTGTAGCCTACTTCCTCCACTTCTTTTTTTTCTTCATGTGAACTGAACTCTACCTAGCCTGATGTGTCGTTTTAAATATTAATCAGTCAACGTTTCATCGCGTTTCACTCTCTCTTCTTTGTTTTTTTTTATGAATTCGTGGCTTGTTTTCAGCCACTTTCAAGTTTTAGTTTTTTGTTAATCCAAGCTGGTTTTACTTTTTCACACCATCTCCTTTAGCGTTGTGCACTCTCTTCCGTAGGACTTTGGGTCAATATTGGAACTTCCTGTGTAATCCATTGGATGTCACAAACTCATGCATGCTTTCAGCGGGCGGTCACCCTTTGCCCTACTTCTACGTATCTACTATCAGCCTCTCCCTAGAGTCCCTACCCTCCCCCCTTTGCCTTACTCTACTAGCCTCAATGGAAAATCGATCATGCTTTAAAATAGTGAGGAAGGTTGGAACTCCCCAGTACATCCAATTCTTAGGGCTGCCGGGGACCCATTTTTACCGGTGTTTTGCGGTTCCATTGAGTTCGTTCTATTAAGGGAAGCTACGCTATGCAAATAGTAATATATAATAAGTGTTTTACCTGAGATAGGTAGATAGTTAGGTGAAAATAGATAGATAGTTGGATAAATAAATAGCTAGTTAGATAGATAGATGAATAGAGATAAGGAAAAAGAGAGAGAGAGAGAGAGAGAGAGAGAGAGAGAGAGAGAGAGAGAGAGAGAGAGAGAGAGAGAGAGAGAGAGAGAGAGAGAGAGAGAGAGAGAGAGTGGGGAGTTATGGATTTCGGCATCAATGTCTGTAACCAAAAATAATAAAGAAATCCAGCCTCGAATTAGCAACGCATTCGTATCATTGCTTCTAGGTGATGTCACTTCCATCTGTGTGTGTGTGTGTGTGTGTGTGTGTGTGTGTGTGTGTGTGTGTGTGTGTGTGTGTGTGTGTGTGTGTGTGTGTGTCATTATGTGGGTGGTTGTTGTGGTGGTGTGTGTTTGATGGAGTGATGCAGAGTTCCTGGGATCATTATGTTTGCATATCAAGTCGTTGGTCCCCCCACACTTCCCCTTCCCCCGTTTCCTTTACATAATTCGATGATATTGATTCGCGAGAGAGAGAGAGAGAGAGAGAGAGAGAGAGAGAGAGAGAGAGAGAGAGAGAGAGAGAGAGAGAGAGAGAGAGAGAGAGAGAGAGAGAGCGAGAGCGAGAGCGAGAGCGAGAGCGAGAGCAAGAGAGAGAAGAAAAAAGAAAGACAGACATGAACAAACTAAAAAAAAAATACACAAACACGCACACAAACATACACATTTAGACCAACTATCAAACTACACATAAACAAAAAATGAATGTTGGTGTATCGTAGTTAGCATACATAGTTCAAGAACCAAACGATACACACTGAGAGGAAAAACAACACACACACACACAGAAGGATGTCGCATGTGCACGTGTGTAGGACAGTTTGTGTGGCCTTGTGCGTATGGACAAGAAAGATGAGGCGTGTAAGACAGGTTCAATCTATATAGTTTAAGCTGATTCACACCTGCTGCGTTCTAAAGGTGAAATATTGGGGCTGGTCGTACGCACACCCTCCCTACTACTACTACTACTACTACTATTACTATTACTATTACTACTACTATACTACTACTACTACTACTACTACTACTACTACTACTACTACTACTACTACTACTACAACACTATTGCACCTTCTTCACCCCGACATAATTTGACCACATTATGACCTTAACTACAAAGAACACACAATGAAAATCTTATTACAGGCCATTAACCGCCACCATGCCAATAACTGCAGCCAACAAGGAAGTGTTTTTTTCTTCCTCCTCCTACGCACCCCAAACGAGGACTTAATGTGGCGCTAATAACGCTTGAAACGAACCAGTGACACAATGGTTAGGCCGTTGTGTTTTGCTGCTTGGAAGGTCATGTGTGTCTGCCAAAACGCAAGGTAGAGTAAAAATTGGTACATCACACAAGGAACGATGTATTGTATAGCTTTTTTTCTGCGTTTTTTGGCTGCGGGATTCTTACTGGGATTTTTTAATATCATTTTTGCGCATATACGTGATGCTGCTGTTATGTTATTTTATCATGACTTTATACTATTATTATTATTACTGCTACTTCTACTACTACTACTACTACTACTACTACTACTACTACTACTACACTACTACTACTACTACTACTACTACTACTACTACTACTACTACTACTACTACTATTACTTCATATTCTCTCTCAATTTCTTTCTTTCTTTCTTTCTCTTTCTCTGTGAACAATTACCTGCTTCACTTCCGTCTCGTCTGGGGCAGGTCGATACCAGGTCACTTCAGGTCGGCGGGTCACACTAGCCTGACGGTCATGCACTTTCGGTTTAGTGATTTCCATAAGCCTGAATGTTTTTATTCTAATAATCGGATAAATTCTTTTCTAATCAGATTATTTTTTTTTCAAAGTAGAAAAATTTGGTATTGAAGCAAGATCTCATTATTTGATGTGATTATTTTTAGAATATCGATCGGTTAATTTTTTTTTTATCCTTTGCTCAATATGGCATGGGATTAAATGTTGATGCCGCGTGGTCAGAGTTCGACAGACCTGTGGGAACATGGATGGGGTCCTGCGTACAAGTCCCGCCGGTGTGCAAGTCTTTAAACTGTTGTCAAGTGTAGCAGTCACCCACGTGTTACCCACATATGATGCTTTCGATTGCGATTTCAGCCAAGTGGGCGGTATCAGCCTTCAATAGGCATAATAAAGAAAACTCAAAGGCTGAAACGGACCAAAACAGTAAAAATATATATGGATACATTAGATGAAATGAATATGCATATACATAAGTATTTGATAGAATTACAATAAGTATGAAAATGGTTGAACAATTACACTACATGTGGGCAGTAGGAACAAAATATGGTTCTCGGTCACCGTACATTTATTCGTGTGAGAATGGAGTGCATGGGTGGTGCTTGCTGTCATTTTGAAGTGCTTAGTATATAATGTAGCCCAGCCTCGCATTCCAAAATTTATCACTAATGTTGAGATTCATAGTGTTTTTGTATGCAGCCCGAATGTCACAAATGGCCTTGCGTCCCACCATAAGCTTGGAAGATGAACATACAACGTTGATCATACCCCCAACCATTATGTTCAGTTATTTGTGAACGCGTGGAGGGTAGAGCTAAATTTAGCCACCCTGGCCATGGATATTTGATAAGGGATACTTATATTCTCCTGAGAATTTTTCCTTTGTGGCACGATCTATACCTTGTGTTCGTGTATTGACCAGGTGTATTGAGTGTCGTGGAAGGGTTCATGATGGACATGTGTAATGCTAGTGACTATTGGTAGGTTCCCGGTCACTTCCTGGCTTTGGGCACTGAAAGTAATGGTGCTGACGGCGTACCTATTGTTTACTACTCACTATTAGAGTTCAGAACGTTACCTTTGTTATTGCACTTAAACCCACCCCTTTCCATACTTGACACACCCCTACACACACACACACACACACACACACACACACACACACACACACACACACACACACACACACACACACACACACACACACACACACACACACACACACACACACACACACACACACACACACACACACACTGCAGCACTAACACAGTATTGAGTAGTTTTGTTGAGCCATATTACCAGAACGCCGCCTGACGCCCCAGAATACCCCTTTGAAGGCCGTGCAGGAGCCTCGGTGGTGTTGGCCATGAGTCAGAATGCATCACCAGCACGAGCCTTATCTTGTCTGTGCACGCAGTGAAGTGTACATGTGGAGAACATGAATTGCACGCTCTTTGAACATAGATGAATTGTTCAACGTTTAATAAAGAGGCAAGAAACTAGGCCAGATGTACGATAGTGCTTTATTCTTACCTAAAAAGTAGAACAAGGCTGCGATAATTATTTTGAGTAAGCGACTAAATGTATTTAGTAAATGAGTGAATCCTTAGATTATAATTTTCATATTCGAAAAACGAGTCATGCATATTTACAACAGTCGCCTGTTGACTCGTTATCGTTATCATTATCGTCATTATCATCATCATCGTCATTGTTAATATTCATTATCATCATCTAAACATACTTGTCTCTCTCTGGGAAATGACACATTTTGACTTTATTAACATGGTGAAAAAAAGAACCTGTAATGTAGTTATTATAACACTATGATATCCTATATCAACTAAATATGACTATTTCTCAATGGCCTGCTTGAACCTAGCTGCTTCATTTGTGATGTAGTGTCCAGAGACTTACTATTTTGAATGAATTTATGTAAAACAGCCTGTCTTTGCTTTTTTCTAATACTGTTGAATACAGTGAACAATTGCTCTGGAATAAGGGGTACTTTTTGTTGTATGGAAATATACACGGAAATTTCATATGGTATGTCAGTGCTTTACTATAAGTAGTTATCTCTCAGTGCAACAACTTTAGTAACGCAATTCATTAACATAGTGAAGGCTGTGTTGGATCCCATATTAATATTCAACTTTATAATGTCAATGACATCAAAACGAAGTTAATCATTGATATGAACACACGCATTTTTGGAGGGGTATCTGTCTGGATTTATTCGTGAGGATTCATCTATAAATTAACACTGTGAAGTGCGTGTGCGCGCGCACGTGTGTGTGTCCTTGAGTGTTTTTGCTTCAGTTATCGTTGGTAGTGATAGTGGTGGTGTGTGTGTTTGTGTTTGTGTTTATATTTGTATTTGTGTGTGTGTGTATATATATATATATATATATATATATATATATATATATATATATATATATATATATACACACGCATACATATTGTGTGTGTGCATGTGTGTGTGTGTGTGTGTGTGTGTGTGTGTGTGTGTGTGTGTGTGTGTGTGTGTGTGTGTGTGTGTGTGTGTGACCTTGAGTGTTTGTGTTTCAATTACCGTTGGTAGTGATGGTGGTGGAGTGTGTGCTTGCGTTTGTATGTTATGTGTGTGTGTGTGTGTGGGTGTGGTGTGTGTGTGTGTGTGTGTGTGTGTGTGTGTGTGTGTGTGTGTGTGTGTGTGTGTGTGTGTGTGTGTGTGTTCGCGCGTTGCTATGGGTGTGTGGCTGTGGGTGTTGGTGCATAACCGATACGTTGCAGTTAGGTGACTAAGAATATATAAGGACAGAAAAAAACATCGCATTTTGTGTTGAAGGAGTTTGAGTTGCGTGCGTGAGGTGAGTGTTGCATCTCACTCACAGTCTTTCTACTCCAAGGTGTTTACATGTTTAGGGCGACGCTAAATTACTTTTTTTTTATCCTGTTGCTGTCGCACCGTTCATACACTTCTACATATATAATGGGTTTGTCAGCCTTGAAGTAGGGTGAGAACCAGGGAGTCCTTGGGTATTATGTTGTCACCTAGGAGAGTGGTGATATTTATCTGCTCGTGTGTCGTGGTATATTGTCTGCATTCACTAATTTGCCTTCCCCCTCTTGCAGGTTGCCAGCGTGGGCGAGGACCTGCAAGGGAATAGTAAGTGTAAAGTTTTATGTTTTTACTCTCTCATTATTGCTCCTCGTTTTCTTATTGTTCTTTGTTTATCTTTCCCTAATCTCTCGTGACATTTCATAGTTGTAATTTGCTGTATGTTACTAGTTCTATATATATATATATATATATATATATATATATATATATATATATATATATATATATATTTATATTTATACAGACAATTTTTTTTCTTTTGACTGTTCCTTGTTTTAGATGTGTTATTTCGATCTCTGCCCTTTATATATTTTTTTCTCTATCTATCTATCTATATCTCTTTCTCTCCTTTGCTGTGTGTGTGTGTGTGTGTGTGTGTGTGTGTGTGTGTGTGTGTGTGTGTGTGTGTGTGTGTGTGTGTGTGTGTGTGTGTGTGTGTGTGTGTGTGTGTGTGTGTGTGTGTGTGTGTGTGTTTGTATCGTGTGCTTAATTATTTCCACCCACCCAGAGTTTTGCCAAACGTGGTTCCTTGTCATGCATTAATCTTTGTCCCTTTAGTCTTTGTGAAATGTTTCTCGCGTGTTGGTTTTCGTAGTCGAATTGCTGTCTGTCTGTCTGTGCCAGTCTGTCTCTCTGTCTGTCTGTTTGTATGTATTCTGTTATTATGCTGTTTGTATGTGTTTATGTGTATCTTGTCTGTGTGGCTGCCTGTTTGTATCTTTCTTTATCTTGTCTGTCTGTGTCTATTTCTATCTTTTTTTTCTGTTTTTGATCTTACGTATTCGTCTAAAAGGAATAACTCATAATTTCCAATGAACACAATATAAATGAAACTATAATGAGCATCATCGGTGGCCTTCATATTTTACGTTTTCTGAGTACCAACCATAATCATCACGCTAAATAATGTTCAATTTGTTTACATCAATATCATTATACTTCAGAATCTAGATGCGTTGCCTTACAGTCCATATTGTTTTAACTTGTGTCTTTCTTCCTCAGGTATAGATGATGTAAGGGAGAATGGAGTAGAGGGACTGGAAGGTGAGGAGGATGAAGAGAGGAAAGACCCCGACGGTAAGGAAACCTCGCCTTTGGACACCCAGGAGCCTGCTAGGTCCCCGGAGCTCTCTGAAGACTTAGTGAAGCTCCTAGACGACAATATGACAGTTGACGACACCTTACCTGATTCCGTAAAGGTGAGTCAACCCAGTAGACCCATAGAGCAACGTTAGAAAATTTTGTGTAGAAAAATGAAGGGGTAGTGATAGCTTGGTAGTATATATGTAGGGAAAATAATGCTTAGAGAATTCATACTAATACACTAACCATTAACTTGCTTGATATTTGTGGCCTAAATAAAATAACTGTAGTTGTAATACTAACAATGCTTTTTTTTTTACGTATATGTAGTGGTGGATACTAACAATGTGTTCTGTTTCTTCTTTTTTTGCAGAAGTCTGAGTCTGTCATGGTGTAAACAAAGGAATTTAGTTTTTTCTGTTGTTATCAACTTCTCTCTTGACTTCCTCCTCCTTGTCTATCTTCACTAGCATATTTTCCTCCTCCTTTTCATATACCGTCAGCTCTCCTTATAAGCTGACAGACCAAGATAGTACCGGATATAGTAGAGATAAAAGTTTTCTACCAAATAAGTGATCGTATTTTAGTTTCGAAGCTCTAAGGAGATGTTCGTATGTAAACAACCCAACTTGTCACACAGGGGTTGAAACACGTCATCTCAACACATTTGTAGTAAGGTGAAAAGAGGAAGAGTATGTGAAATGTGTGTGTATCGGATATAGTTTCAATACATCTGAGTTAGATGTAGTGAAGTCTAGTGCCATCTTAGCAAGTTTGGAGTGAGGAGAAAGAGGACGAGTGTGGAAAGCCTGTTCAAAGCGGACATAGTTTCAATACGTCTGAGTTACGTAGAGTTAGTGAGTGTTTATGTACTAGCTTGTTTGTACTGGTATTTGAGCAGGGTGTATTTCGGGCAGACTCTTTTAAGTAGGTAAAAAAATTGTGTTGTTTTCTGTTTGTGCAACGAAAGCTCTAAGCATCCAAAAGAAAACGAGAGCAGATTTGCCTCATTTTTTTTCTTCAACAGTAACTGCATCAGAAGCCAGAAATGACAAAGACTTAAGTTACAAATAAAGTAACAGTAAGCTACAGCTCATGCAGAACGAAGCAGATACATACTGTGGATGCATTACCAATTATGTTACCTTTTTTCTGTTTTCTTCAAAAAGTTTAACCTTTGAAATCTGTAGGATATTCACCGGTCTCGTTGATTTTGGACAATTGATCGAGCTTATGTATCAAAATTGATCAATGTAACTGTCCATGACGTCATGATTGATTATTGTTAAGTATTGTTTTCAGCACAGCACAGCAGGATGAATGTGGAAAGATGATAATATAGTATCCTGTAATAGACTTTTATATTTTGCTTATGGTCACCTCCACCAATGAGGATGCGTTGCAGCGATGACAAAGACCAATGGAAACACAACACATTCCTTCACGACCACCGAGGACTTATGATCTGCTGCCTAGCCCACTCCATATATGTTTCCCTTTCCTAGTCTCCGGTGCCACATGTACTGTACAGTAATTGTAGAAATATTTTTGTTGCATGTATTCGATAATGAATTCTGTACTTTTTTTGAGGTTTTGAGTTCAGGTTTTCTTGCCTGTATTTGCCAAAAAATTTCCCTACAAATGTTAAAATAATTAATGTTTTACAATAATGTCTCAAAGTAGAAACATTATTTAATGACTATATTAATGACCTTTAATTGCCTTACTGTTTCCACTGAAATAGTCACTCTGAAGGCTGTGCATGATGTAGCATTATCATAACTTCATAATACTAATCTTGAAGACAGTTAACCACCTGATGGTAAGGTTATTAAGCCATTCAGCCACATAGTTGTATGCATATTACAGGTCCGTCCAACATTTGAGTGTCTACATTTGTTCAGTATAATTGTCCTTTCCGACGTGACTCCCTCCCAACCCCGTACCTGAGTCGTGCCGTGTCTGAGAACCTGCCAAGTTACCCTTTGTGCGGCATGCAAGAAGAAAACCGTTCTGTAGCATCCTATCTGGGTGACTGCTAGAACTTGTGGTGATAAAGCAAAACGCGTAATATTAGGGTACTTTCCTTCACTGTGACGTAATCACATATTATTCAATGTAAGGTAAAATGCCAATATGTAATAATATTTCATAACAATTCACGAATTTGATTTCTGAAAGGTCACTGTACATTTGAAATAAGTTCCTATGTTATCGGTAGTTTAGTGAGTACAGAACGAACGTCCTTAATAAGCGCCTTCACTTCAGGCACTAAGTTGTCAACAAGCTTGCAGACGGTTACCAAACATGGGTCGTTCGGCTGATCACAAAGGTGTGTTGGTATCCTTTGCCACAACACGATGCTCCAACCTGTACGTCCAGCCTTTCACCTCTTGTAATGTATCCGCGCTGCCGAGTCTTGAAAACGACCAGGATAAGTGCACCAAGCGACAGTGTGATAACATTTACTTTTCTGTGTGTGTGTGTGTGTGTGTGTGTGTGTGTGTATTGTGTGTGTGTGTGTGTGTGTGTGTGTGTGTGTGTGTGTGTGTGTGTGTGTGTGTGTGTGTGTGTGTGTGTGTGTTTGAGATTACTACCATTTTGCGTGAGTATTCCCCGATGCCAAGTTTTGGGGCCGGGGAGTGGTCATGGCCTCTGTAGTGAACGGTGTCAAACGTCGAGGTAACAGTGTCAAAGAATTCAGAATGGAGAGGATTTGCTCCGTCACTCGCTCTGTCACATCCATACCTTGGAGAATTTTCGGTCGGGTTACGTACGGATTTGCCTCCGGGATGCTCAAATTATCTCGTGATTTGCACTTGAATTTCTGGCTACTGAATGACGAACGTGCAGTTGTTTTGTGAATATCTAGGTAAACATCTTTTTTTCAAACACGGGAATAACAAACAGATTGAAAGGATAGTGTTTGTTTTCCAGGAGTGAATGGGAGGGAATTGAGAGGAAAGTCACAGATGAAATGCTCCACCTTGCCTCTTGCCACTCTTGATGAAATGAACAAAGTGGTTGCCTATTATGTTGATAGCTTGGACTTTTATACGAATGTTATAAAGGTACTTCAAGGCACTTTGGTAATCATAATCAGTGGTCATTTATGCTTTTCCAATGGCGATGAGTAACGCTTCTTGAACTATTCCTCTTCCTTATCATCTTTAGATTTTTTCGTTGTCCGATATGTACAAAGGCAATATGAGGTGGTGAAAAGTGTTCATAGTCGTTTTTATATTTTTACTGATAGAATTGATAAAACGACAAAACAATTGCTAATAAGATTCGTAATCTTAACACCTGGCTGTGAGGCATAGACCTCTAAACAAAAACCTAGTAAACCTAGTAAACCTGAAGTGGTAACTTTAGTGAGACCGTGAGACAACTTGGTGAACTTAACAACACTATACATCCCTGTTTGGCTGAGGTAGTACTCTTGAAGTGGTCGGTGATCCTCCTCACTGATGTATAATTGTGTTGTGGTGGAGTGTAGCGTGCCGTGTGTCATGATAATACTCTTGTGAGTATTCATAACATTGGTATAATTGAAACGCACAAAACTTACTTCAATGAACTCCCAGAAGCATCCAGACAACATGTTTTGAAAATGGGAAAATTACATGAAGAAGCTCTGTTACCTTCCCCAATCAACTAAACTCACACAAAACACAGATATCCCTTATTCTCAGGGTAACATTGGGAAAGTTAGTGCAATTCAGACACCATGTTTGAAAATCTAGTTTTGATGTGGAAATTATGGGATTTAGCAATGTAATGTTCCAATCTACTTTAAAAAAACCCACCAATGTCCTTCGTCCTCAGGGGTAAATTTGGAAAGTTAGTGCAATTTTGTTTGTTTTGTCACGCAGAAAAAGAAACGCCTTGAGTCCTTGCTTCAGGTGTCTCTTATCATGTTACAAAACAACATAGAACTTTCTTTATTTCCCAAGATAAACATAATTTATTTTTCATCATTAATAAGAGGCATTTTGTTGGAAGGCACGTTGCTATGCCTACCATGATGCTCCATTCTAGGGATCCTTCTCTTAAGGCCCATCTAAGCGGACATCCTTCTCTTAAACATTAAAGCGAGACTGATGCAGTTCCTGAAACCTTACGACTTACCTGGTTACCCTCGGTCTCTCCCACTCAGGGTTGTCTAGTAAAGGCAGCATCCGAAGAGCAGAATTAACTTTACCAGTTCATACATTTGGAATTCGTGTTCGTGGAATAGTCCTTGACTCGGTCTCAAAGCAATTGTTAGTCTGTCACGCTTTTCCTTTCGGTTTCATCCCTGTTACCCTGTGAAGGCACTTGGTCGCCACAAACAAATTAGCTTTCTGTTCATGTAGTGACCGTGTATCAAACAACAAAAGGATACAGGGATCACCAAAGTGCTGTTGAAGTGAATCGTTGTTTCTTTTCAAATAGTGAAGGCACCAAGTCAATGCGATACAAAGACAGAGTAATCCGTTCATAGCCAGATTTTCGAATGTGCATGTATCTCATTTTTCTAATATTTGTTTCCTGACTCATCTTCTCCTCTGTAAAACCAGAAGATATAACCCACACTCGACCGCAACGAGGCGAATCCCTTTTACGTTTTAGATTTTGTGGAGGTGACAGGAAGGCGGCGAGGCGGTGGTGTGTGCAGGCTGGCAGTGGTGTGTGACTGTGTGATGCAGGATGTTAGTGTTACAGTCTGTAATTGTTATCTGTAACCCATGTGATGAATATATTCTATGATATATATTCGCTTTATCTGTCACTATATAACTCCACAACGTACATCTATTAAGTTCACAAATTTCTCCAAGACCTTCAGTTCCATTGCCGAACCTTTGCGGCGCCACCCCGTGAGGGCTCGTGGTGCTGACGTGAGCATCACGCACATCACGAATGTTTGTAAACAAATCATTATTTTTGTATTCCTGCGTGGGAATTGGTCACTATCATAAT
>JAPQNM010000013.1:37248498-37273498 GCA_029783475.1 Metacarcinus magister | reverse complement strand
TGATAAAAATAAATATTAATGATAAAAATAAATATTAATGATACAAATAAATATTAATGATAAAAATAAATATTAATGATATAAATAAATAATAATGATAAAAATAAATATTAATGATAAAAATAAATAATAATGATAAAACTAAATATTAATGATAAAACTAAATATTAATGATAAAAATAAATATTAATGATAAAAATAAATATTAATGATAAAAATAAATATTAATGATAAAAATAAATATTAATGATAAAAATAAATATTAATGATAAAAATAAATATTAATGATACAAATAAATATTAATGATAAAAATAAATATTAATGATAAAACTAAATATTAATGATAAAAATAAATATTAATGATAAAAATAAATATTAATGATAAAAATAAATATCAATGATAAAAATAAATATCAATGATAAAAATAAATATCAATGATAAAAATAAATATCAATGATAAAAATAAATATCAATGATAAAAATAAATATTAATGATAAAAATAAATAATAATGATAAAAATAAATAATAATGATAAAAAATAAATATTAATGATAAAAATAAATATTAATGATAAAAATAAATATTAATGATAAAAATAAATAATAATGATAAAAATAAATATTAATGATAAAAATAAATATCAATGATAAAAATAAATATTAATAATAAAAATAAATATTAATGATAAAAATAAATATTAATGATAAAAATAAATATTATTGATAAAAATAAGTAATAATGATAAAAATAAATATTAATGATAAAAATAAATATTAATGATAAAAATAAATATTAAAGATATGATATAAATAAATAATAATGATAAAAATAAATATTAATGATAAAAATAAATATTAATGATAAAAATAAATAATAATGATAAAAATAAATATTAATGATAAAAATAAATATTAATGATAAAAATAAATATTAATGATATAAATAAATATTAATGAAAAAAAAAATATTAATGATAAAAATAAATAATAATGATAAAAATAAATATCAATGATAAAAATAAATATCAATGATAAAAATAAATATTAATGATAATAATAAATATTAGTGATAAAAATAAATATTAATGATAAAAATAAATATTAATGATAAAAATAAATATTAATGATAAAAATAAATATTAATGATAAAAATAAATATTAATGATAAAAATAAATATTAATGATAAAAATAAATATCAATGATAAAAATAAATATCAATGATAAAAATAAATATCAATGATAAAAATAAATATCAATGATAAAAATAAATATCAATGATAAAAATAAATATTAATGATAAAAATAAATAATAATGATACAAATAAATAATAATGATAAAAAATAAATATTAATGATAAAAATAAATATCAATGATAAAAATAAATATCAATGATAAAAATAAATATTAATGATAAAAATAAATAATAATGATAAAAATAAATAATAATAAAAAATAAATATTAATGATAAAAATAAATATTAATGATAAAAATAAATATTAATGATAAAAATAAATAATAATGATAAAAATAAATATTAATGATAAAAATAAATATTAATGATAAAAATAAATATTAATGATAAAAATAAATATTAATGATAAAAATAAATATTAATGATAAAAATAAATATTAATGATAAAAATAAATATTAATGATATAAATAAATATTAATGAAAAAAAAATATTAATGATAAAAATAAATAATAATGATAAAAATAAATATCAATGATAAAAATAAATATCAATGATAAAAATAAATATTAATGATAATAATAAATATTAGTGATAAAAATAAATATTAATGATAAAAATAAATATTAATGATAAAAATAAATATTAATGATAAAAATAAATATTAATGATAAAAATAAATATTAATGATAAAAATAAATATTAATGATAAAAATAAATATCAATGATAAAAATAAATATCAATGATAAAAATAAATATCAATGATAAAAATAAATATCAATGATAAAAATAAATATCAATGATAAAAATAAATATTAATGATAAAAATAAATAATAATGATACAAATAAATAATAATGATAAAAAATAAATATTAATGATAAAAATAAATATCAATGATAAAAATAAATATCAATGATAAAAATAAATATTAATGATAAAAATAAGTAATAATGATAAAAATAAATTATAATGATAAAAAATAAATATTAATGATAAAAATAAATATTAATGATAAAAATAAATATCAATGATAAAAATAAATATCAATGATAAAAATAAATATCAATGATAAAAATAAATATCAATGATAAAAATAAATATCAATGATAAAAATAAATATTAATGATAAAAATAAATAATAATGATACAAATAAATAATAATGATAAAAAATAAATATTAATGATAAAAATAAATATCAATGATAAAAATAAATATCAATGATAAAAATAAATATTAATGATAAAAATAAGTAATAATGATAAAAATAAATAATAATGATAAAAAATAAATATTAATGATAAAAATAAATATTAATGATAAAAATAAATATTAATGATAAAAATAAATAATAATGATAAAAATAAATATTAATGATAAAAATAAATATTAATGATAAAAATAAATATTAATGATAAAAATAAATATTAATGATAAAAATAAATATTAATGATAAAAATAAATATTAATGATAAAAATAAATATTAATGATATAAATAAATATTAATGAAAAAAAAAATATTAATGATAAAAATAAATAATAATGATAAAAATAAATATCAATGATAAAAATAAATATCAATGATAAAAATAAATATTAATGATAATAATAAATATTAGTGATAAAAATAAATATTAATGATAAAAATAAATATTAATGATAAAAATAAATATTAATGATAAAAATAAATATTAATGATAAAAATAAATATTAATGATAAAAATAAATATTAATGATAAAAATAAATATCAATGATAAAAATAAATATCAATGATAAAAATAAATATCAATGATAAAAATAAATATCAATGATAAAAATAAATATCAATGATAAAAATAAATATTAATGATAAAAATAAATAATAATGATACAAATAAATAATAATGATAAAAAATAAATATTAATGATAAAAATAAATATCAATGATAAAAATAAATATCAATGATAAAAATAAATATTAATGATAAAAATAAGTAATAATGATAAAAATAAATTATAATGATAAAAAATAAATATTAATGATAAAAATAAATATTAATGATAAAAATAAATATTAATGATAAAAATAAATAATAATGATAAAAATAAATATTAATGATAAAAATAAATATCAATGATAAAAATAAATATTAATAATAAAAATAAATATTAATGATAAAAATAAATATTAATGATAAAAATAAATATTAATGATAAAAATAAATAATAATGATAAAAATAAATATTAATGATAAAAATAAATATTAATGATAAAAATAAATATTATTGATAAAAATAAATAATAATGATAAAAATAAATATTAATGATAAAAATAAATATTAATGATAAAAATAAATATTATTGATAAAAATAAATAATAATGATAAAAATAAATATTAATGATAAAAATAAATATTAATGATAAAAATAAATATTAATGATAAAAATAAATATTATTGATAAAAATAAATAATAATGATAAAAATAAATATTAATGATAAAAATAAATATTAATGATAAAAATAAATATTATTGATAAAAATAAATAATAATGATAAAAATAAATATTAATGATAAAAATAAATATTAATGATAAAAATAAATTCATGACATAGTCTTTTTCCTCGCCCAAGAACTTATCACTGCATATTCTAAATACATGCAGAAAAAATCCGAGCATTACACATCTCATGGGTTTTTGTGTTGTTAACACTGAGGTTATGTATGTGGTTATTATTTTTTTAACATTTTGTGTGAGGTAGCGCTGCCTAACCTAACATTCAGCACGTTCAAAAACTGTTGTTAGTCATTGTCATCCTCCTCCATTATGGACTGGATGGTAGCATGCACTTTGTTTAATATTTCCTTCAGTTTCCCTAGTTTTTTTTTCTATCATTTATGACAAGTAAGTCATCCATGTATTTGAACCACACTATCGTTTTCGTAAGCACTTGAGGGTAATGTTTCACTCCATGAACAGGGAGTCATCACTGCACTCACAATGGAAACAATCGCAAAACCCTCATGTTGACGAATTACTTCGTTGTAGAAAAAAGAAAACCGAACTGAATTTCAGATACATTCTTCAGTTTCATATAATCTACCTTGTGCTATGGTAGTTGGACTTCATCCACGTAACTTGCACTTTTTCCACTGCCTTTACGGGTCCGTCTACGGATACGTTGGTGAAAAAGGTTGCACATCAAAGCTGACCATTTTCTTGTTTTGCATGTTAGCACTATGAACCTTTGTTAAAAGATCATTGCAGCTCCTAAGGTGGGTGCTGCTGATTCTCTCCAGTGCCGTTGACAAGGATTTTACCAACTGTCTGGCCAATCGGTAATGAGCACTACCTGTGCCTGACGTGATGGGACGCAGACAAGGTGTAGTGGTCATGATGGACGAAATCGACTACGTTTCGGAAATGAAGACCAAAATAGCTACAGCAAGCAACGAGGGAACACCGCAGCAGGAAGCAGGAAGTTCAACATCAGCGCAAGCAAAACCCTCAACAAGAAGCTTTGTACTACCACTCATGGAAGAAAAGCTTGCCATCACAAATATGCACTATAATAGTTATGATATTTACTAACTAGAACCCTCGCAGAGTAGTGAGCCTGATGGATGCGAGTACCTGCTTTGACTTTTTACGAGCTGGAGTTGTAGGATATTTTGTGTTGGATACAGATACTCAAAGTGAATAGAACGTTTCTGTTTAAAAATAATATTTACAGGAACCCGCGGACACAACTTAACAAGGGAGGATAGACGTGATAAGGCTAACCCAGAGTTCAGTGATGGCCTTTCAGTTATAAGGCAAGAGCGATAACTATTACACCACCAGGCTTATAATGATAATAAAGATAATGATGATAGTGATACCAATGATAATAATAACTATATTGATAATAATAATAACAATAATAATAATAATAATGATAATAATAATAATATTAATAATAATGATAATAATAGTAATAATAATATTAATGATAATAACAATAGTATGATAACAATGATAATTACAGTGGTTTTTATTTCTTTGTGTAATGACAACTCGTACATCACTTTTGATCGTGGTCGTCTTCCAAGGTTTATACCTCACTTTCAAACAAAGGGAACTTAGGAAACATGAGTCATGTAAGTTCGAGGAAGAGGATGGAAGTTTCCGGTGTTTTGATGGTTGGTGGCAGTGACCACCATTGCGTGAGGTACGAAAGAGCAGCGTCACGCCCGCCTTGTTTTTGTATCACTCTCGGAACTGTCCTCCGTTCCATTGTTTTCTGACTTTGAATTGTATTACTGGTAATGACTTTATTGTTGTGGTTTTGTTTTAAATAGCCATCCTAGAACAGACTGACGATGTTGTAATAGATACAGATAAGAGAACCTGGACGTGTATGTATATTATATAAGTCTGTGGCTGGTGAGTCATGAAAGGCAATGAACAGCAAGCTAATGCTTATCCACCAGATAACTGTTTCTTTTTCACCATCATAACGTTAAGCCTCAGCATCCAAATATTAATAATTTATACAACATTTACTTTAAAAAATGTCCTTACATTTCACAAAGCAGGACTATGAGTATGGACTGACCACACACTGACTTGGCGTCCTGCATGCATGCACTGTAAGGGACTAGGTAGAATGAAGGACATAATCAATCAAAAGAAACTATAAACGTTGCTTATTACGTATGTAGAATATACATGTAATAGTTGTGATAATGGGCAAATTTTGAAACGATGAATAAGTGAACTAAACCAAAAATCAGCTCTGTAACATATGTTGTACGTATACAAAATTTACAGAAAATTTAATGTAGGAAGAATTGTATGAGTGTCAAGACCACTGATGCTCTCTTCGCATGGCCTTGTGGGTTCCGCGAAACCTTGTCCCTGTACAGCAACAAAGCATGCTAGCAGAATGAGGGAAGAATTATACGACCTAATTATGTTCCAAGAACTCCGTCAGTTAACTTAAACCTCTAACCAAACATAAGCAATTTGAAGGTACCAATGGATTTTCATTTGAGCTTTGATAAAACTGAACATGGTTTTCACTCCTTTTTAATTGCTTTATGTGTGTGGTATAAGTGATATTAAGACACTTCAAATGATAGTTAATTTGTCTCGTGTGTTTCAGATTCTTGTATGGACAGTGAAATTCAGCGTTTTTTTTGCACTTGCTCTATAGCATTAGATAACTTTTTTTTGTTCTGATAATTATGATGGCCGACTATACACCTGCTTCATTCATAGACCCTTATTTCGTGTTTGAAGATAACACCGGATACGGAACGTGGAGGTCATTGTCTTGTAGTCAAAGTGCCAATGCATCTTTGAAGAAAAATACGTATGTGTATGAATGATTTCAAAACGATTGTTATGAAAGCCCCATTGGATTCTTTACCTCCTCTTTATTCTCAAACTTCCATTCTATACCGTTATGCCTCTCTTTTCCGACTACATACTCCGTTGAACACGTCATCCGACACCATAAATATCCTCCCTCTATACTTTTTGACCTCCGTTTCCTCATTTTTTCCTTACTATCTTCCATATCTCCCTTATTCCTATTCTCATTTCGTATTTGTCGTAAATACTATTTCTTAACTATCACCTTGTCGTCCCTTGCACTCCTCAGCTCCTCCCCTTCCTACGCTTCGCTGGGAATTCATTCGTATAAACAAATGTCTCTTCTGCCACGTTATGTTTTGGTCGTGGTCAAGTTAAGTGGATGGAGTGAACGCCCTTCCCCCGCTCTTTCCCTGCCCCCCTCTCCGTCACGCCACTTCCAGGAGTATATAAGGAGGTGAGGAGTCTCTCCTGACAATCACAGACTCGCTCTCCTCATAGCTGGTATCCAAGGTAGGCAAAGAGAGATAGATAGATAGATAGAGAGAGATAGAGAGATAGAGGAAAAGTAAAGTTTTCTCTAAAAGTTTCAATAATTTAACATTAGAAAGTAAGTTTTGTTCATTTACATGTTTATTTATTAAGTTTAACTTATCGATTTATTTTATTTCTTCACCATGAAGGGACATATATGTATTTAACATTTTTCATCCCCAAGGTACTAGAGTGAAGGAACAGCTCCCTAGGAACACAGCGTTCAGTGGAAAAATAAACGTATGTAAACTTATAGTGCTACGTAACAAATATTTCTTTGTCAAGGACCTTCATAACACAATATAGCATTACAAATGAAGTATTCGTATACCAGGCACTATAAACAAGAATTTATAATGTAATTTCCACTTTTCAAGAAAAACTTATTTGATTTCCTTCCCTTCACCAGTTTGAGCGGCACACTCCCGGCAGCAGCAGTCATGATGCAGAGGGCAGGCAAGAGTGTTGTGGTGGCAATGGTGGTGGTGAGTGTGTTCGCTGTCACCACCACCGCCCACATGCTGGGTCTAGGGAACTGCAGGACCTTTGAGGGCATGGTGAACTTTGATCCTGTCCGGGTAAGGCCGCAACCGCCATAGCTTTGTGTTCATTATATGAAGACTAAATTTTATATAGTGTTTCGGTATTCAAGCATTTTTGACATTTCCAACAGTAGAACATAACTAGCTTACATTCCAGGTACTGTTTGACTTTACATCAGAATTGTGTGTGTGTGTGTGGTGTGTGTGTGGTGTGTGTGTGTGTGTGTGTGTGTGTGTGTGTGTGTGTGTGTGTGTGTGTGTGTTATTCATCATGGACTGGAGGATCAAGCGCAGTACTCGTGATCGTCAGCCATTATCCTCCCTGAAAGAGCTCAGAGCTCATAGAGACAAATCTATGGGTAAACCTGAAACCTCTCCCACATCACACATACCCATCCCCTTGGTCAAGGGGGACAGTAGCCGCTCCTTGTCAGTGAAAACTCCTTAGCGACCTAAGCAGGGTTCGAACCCACGCCTTGCCAGGTGGCAGGCGATGACATTAACCACTGAACCACGGGAACATTGTATCTGCGATTGAGTATGTAATTGTGTGTGTGTTCCTACTTATTTTGACTGCTGTCGACTTTTCAGTTCAACGGGACTTGGTACGTCATTAGTAAGATTGGAACACGAAGCGACTGCCTCACCGTCAACTACAACCTGATGGGGGACGACCAAAGCTTTAGAATAGAAGAGATGCGGCGGCCGCCTTATGCCGATGTCACCCCCCTCGACATGGTTGTCACTAATGCTGGCATGCTGAACCGCCTTGGTGCTGCTTCAAAGTATACGGTCACGTGGTTTAACGGTAAGTAAAGGATAAACACTTTCAGTTGTGAAGTGACAAAGAACAGGGTTGGAAGGAAGGCGGGAAACAAGGCAGTATATCAGCCGAATCAGCTTCATTCTCCAACTGCAGGCATTATCCCGGTGTCCGGCACCTACACTTTGGTTGACACGGATTACGATACCTTCGCTATTGACTACGAGTGCCAACAGTACGGGTTCATTCGACGAGTGTCGGCTACTATCCTCAGCAGGACGCCAGCGATGGACGCCACAACGCTCGATGAGGTTAGTTGTTGATAAATTATCTAACAAGTTGACAGTTTCTAAAGCCTTGGAATTATGTTTTTTTCCCCTTTGTTTACATTATAGTATTTTATCCTACATATATATATATATATATATATATATATATATATATATATATATATATATATATATATATATATATATTTATATATATACACATATACATATATATATATATATATATATATATATATATATATATATATATATATTTATATATATACACATATACATATATATATATATATATATATATATATATATATATATATATATATATATATATATATATATATTATATATATATACACACATATATATATATATATATATATATATATATATATATATATATTTATATATATACACATATACATATATATATATATATATATATATATATATATATATATATATATTATATATATATATACACATATATATATATATATATATATATATATATATATATATATATATATTATATTTATATATATACACATATACATATATATATATATATATATATATATATATATATATATATATATATATATATACATATACATATATATATATATATATATATATATATATATATATATATATATATATACATATATCTGCATGAATATTAAAATCAATGATTATGGAGGCGATCATGTCTTTCCTTAAGCCAAAAGCTTAAAATTTTCAGGCAGATAAGCTGATTATCTTCACACGCAATATTACATAGCACAGAATCTGTGTATTTCTACCATATACTTTATTTACATAATTTTTTTATAACAACCTTTGTTCTGAATCAAGATCCTCTTCTTGCTGAATTAGTGTACCGTTACTTTCCCTTCTCAGCTGAAGAGTCGTCTGGTATCAGAATTCGATGTTGCGGATGATCGTCTGAACAAGGTCAATCAAGACAGTTGCATTGCCCTCGATGAAAATGATTTTAACATTGTTGTTGACGAAGAAGGAATCACGAGCGCACAGCAATCTCAAGAAAATATTGTAAGGCTGTCGAAACTTCCTCAAGAAGAGGCTGAAAAGGAGATTGCTACACTTTGAGAATGATAGAAGAGAGAAAGAGAAAGAGAGAGAGAAAAAAAATAGGGTTTGAAATAGTATAATGTTGCCCGAAAAATAGAGTTTGGAATTCTAAGCATTCATTATGTTCTGGAATTAGTTTGAAGTACTATGTAATGAATGCGTTGCACTGCACACCATTGGAAGGAAAGTAACCACATTTTTTATTTGGTTGGTGGAATATTTATAAATCGGCTTTGCTCCCATTTTATTGTTAAATTTTGGCAAACATATTGTAATGTCAATAAAATTCTAACTTCTTTTAATCTTGTTTTATAATTTTTCTCGAGACACCATGAAACAGCCTAAAGGTGTAGTGGCTTCACATGATTTTTTTTCTTCCTATTTTCGTGCGTTTTCGTATAAAAATGAGGACTCGACCCACATATCTCATATTCCACATTAGTGATTGGGAAGCGAGGAAGATGAAGTTATGGAAACAGCATGTTGTTCTTTGTGCACCTGACACCTTCGTCATCGTATGGAAGCAAGATCAGCGACTCATCGTCAGGAATGTTTTTACTCAGCATGAAAGGATGTGTTGGTATTACAGCTTTTTCTGTATTAATTAACTCATTTATGTACTAATTCATTTATTCATTTTTATAACTATAATTGTTTCTGTGTGGTAGTAATGGTGGTGGTGGTGGTGGTGTTGGTGGTTACTCTGTAGCTACTGCATATATACAACATGATTAAATGTAGATACATCAGGTTGACAACAATGTTCAAGTCTGGCGTCACATGTCTTCCTTGGGTGGGCCGTCTCAGTGTCGTTAAATAATGACATGGATTAGTAGTTTCTCGTGATGGTCTGAAACCGAATAATAATAATAACATATATTACCTACACAGATCAACACGAAATTTTGAGATGAAGCCAATAACCTCCACACAACCTAAGAACTACCTTTCCTTTTGTTTCCTGCAAAGATGATTTCCTTAGAGTTTTAAAAACGAGAACATGCTCTCCTCTGAAATCAACGCTGCCTGCAACTTGTGTACGGATGGAATTATGGCTAAAAATTTAGGAAAACCGTGAGTGAGGAAGATAATGATGATATTGGATGCTGTCTAGTCATTCTTCATAGCACGTCAATGGAAACAAGTGAACATAAAAGTGCATTGGAGTGCGGTGAAGGGGCATGAAGGCTTCCACTTGGAAGTAAAAGGTACAATCAGTACTTGTCTCTGTATAAGTCTAATGGATGTACTCTCCGTCATTAATAATAGGACATTGCAAACAAGGGATTGTGGATGGTGCCTTCTTAATCTGCTAGTTATCCCTCCTGGAGTGCACAAGAAAACGAGTTCTGATATGAGTTTCAGGAGAGACGTTCACTAATTTTTGTTTTGTTTCAACCAATACGTATTCAGGATCCACTGGTTTTAGAATCATCTCAATATGTTGGTGTTTGTATATGTGGAAGACCTTTTAACGATAAAATGTTGTATTCCCAATAACAACACAAATTATCATTTTTTTCTTATTACATCAGTGCAGGAAAAAATAATTTACAAGAAAATAATGCAATTTTACGCATGAAGTAGATGTTTCATTAATCTTACTTATCATGTCTAAAATTTCACTTAAAACAGAGGAAATAGTTACATAATCAGTGGCCAGAACATGGAAATTCATCTACATACCGAAGCATGGAGTGTATTTGATCAGCAGCTTTGTATTGTAAAATATATACAGTGGAGGAAGACCACACTCAAGCAGTGTCTCAAAATTTGTCGTGTTTGCTACCCTCTCTGCGTTGTCGGACTCTTTCCTTCGTCTGTATCATCACATCTCGAATAACATCAAGTAGGGTAGTAGAGTGCCAAGCAGCGGATCTTCTAAGTTCTGAATTCTGCTGAGCAAAGTCTAGTTTGATTTTACTGCTGATCACCACAAAGGCAATGGTCGCTATACTCAACCAGCATCAGCATCAGCATACATGGGCAGATAGTAGTGAATATAAATAATGATTCCAGCAGCAGTGAACCAAAGTTGAGAGTGTAGTTACCAAGGCGTAATGTTTTCATGTCAGAAGTTAGATAAACAAACAAGTTTATTGCATTAATATCGTCTGCTACCAAAGGCATCACGGTAGGAATAACCGCATTGATATATTGTGAGAACCAAATATATTTTTGTAATGTAAGAAAAGCGTGATTAATAGTTGTGTGTTATGACACTTAATATTGAAAGCTCTATGTATTCAAAATTACTTAATATTCAAATGGCAAAGAAATACATGGAGAGGGAGGCGTCGTAGCCGTGTTTTGTCCGTATAGTCTCATAACCTCCTCAGTAGGCCATGAATGATACTTATAGTAGTTATGCAGGCAGCCTTGGCCTTGAGTGAAGTCTCCGAGTAGTGGTCAAGAATGGGGGTCATCGTAATATTCTGGGTCAAAGAACTAGGCTATACGCGTGCAAATTGTGAGGGACAGATTAAGTACTAAAGCAGTGGAATGGTTTGGTATAAGAGAGAAGACTGAAAGGGGATCATGTTGGTGGTTGGGAGTGGATTGTCTGAGGGGATGGGATGGTCCGGGGTTAAGTAGTGGACTGGTGGTAGTGGCTGGGTGGAGAGAGGTGGCTGGCTGTGAGTTAAGGACTTGACAGGTGGTAGTGGCTGAGTCACAGTCAACTTTAGATGGCTGGTGATCCACTCTCTCCAATATGGCACGGAGGTGTACACGCCAGGTAACCCACGGCGGCCGCATCCCACGCCCCAGGACACCATCCCCACCACCAGGCCGTCGCACACAAAAGATCCCCCTGAGTCCCCCTGAGGAATGGCGGAGGGAGATTTTGTAGACTCGTCTGTTACCATATAATTTTGTAATTCAGTTAGAATATTAATAAAGGATAAATGGAAAATAATGTTTGAGAGACTTGAAAGCAGTTTCCTTTCTAATATGACAAATTTCATGAGTATATAAAATCATTTGCAGCATCACCAATAATATTACACTCACTTCATGTAGCCTGTACATAGCCTATACAGCGTACAAACTGCTCTTCAACAATGGTGACGTTTGGCGATATAGAAACAACGGATCGAAACTGACCTGTTAATTTATCCTTTGGGTACATAATTTTCTTAATGTTGCTTTCTCCTGCTTTATGGGCTTTTCACTTTCACTTAGCCTTCTATTTTGCACATCATTAGCACACACACACACACACACACACACACACACACACACACACACACACACACACACACACACACACACACACACACACACACACACACACACACACACACATACACACACACACATACACACACACACACACACACACACACACACACACACACACACACACACACACACACACACACACACACACACACACACACATTGCAGTCATGGACCTCTTTCATATGCTCATCCATGCCCATCCTTGACACAGATATCGACACATTATCTCAAACAATTTTCCTCACACTACCACGTCATCGTCTTCCCTGTGTGTGTGTGTCCATTCACTTCCTCACATTCCAAGCCGCTATACGTAACCATCTCGATCAACTAGACCTTGAACACTTAAGAGACTGTAATCCTTCTTCAGGACACTGTCAGGTATGCATCTTCTGTTTCCATCTCCACCCTGGGCACTGCAGTTGAGTGTGGAAATCCTATTCTCTATTGTTTTATGTATATTTCCTTTGCTCAACAGCGTTTCAATTTTAATTACAAACAAAACTTTATAGCTGATTCATTTCCAGAAATATTCTTAAGTTTACTGCTTCATATAGATTTCTTTGTTTTAAGCATTATTATTATCATAAAATATGTAACACATATGACCTTCGTTTCTCCTTCCTTACCGTCCCTCCTCACCCTGTCTTGCGTGCTCCTCATTGCCTCACCGTGCTATAACCTTGAATTACCTCGCACGTATCGCGGATGCCATCTCCGCCCGCACAAAATACAGAAGTGTCTATGATGGCAGTGGGTTTGAGGGCCTTGATGGTGGCCTTGCAGCGGCTCCTCTCAACAACCGTCAGATTAGTCGTCAGCAACACCGAGGACACCTCTCCAAGCTGTAGGAGATCGAAGGTTTGAGGAGCCTGTTGCTTGGTTTGAAGTGATGAAAGTGGATGATTCTGCTTGTCAGTAGGTGAAGGTTGACCTATGCCATCACAATGTCTCCTCATTTTGGTGTGTATGTGTGTGTGTGTGTGTGTGTGTGTGTGTGTGTGTGTGTGTGTGTGTGTGTGTGTGTGTGTGTGTGTGTGTTTGGAGATGGGTACTTAGTTGACATTTGTTTACTGAAACTCTCTATTCATTCTAGTCACACACACACACACACACACACACACACACACACGCACACGTACACACACACACACACACACACACACACACACACCCACACCCACACCCACACCCACACCCACACCCACACACACGCACACGCACACACACACACACACACAGACGCACACGCGCACACACACACACACACACACACACACACACACACACCACACACACACACACACACACACACACACACACACACACACACACACACACACGCACACACACACACGCACACACACACGCACACGCACCCCCTCCCCCCCACACACACACACCTCTGTAGTGGTGCCCCAACCAGCAGCGGTGCAGACGGTGCCTGCTTGAGGTTCCTTGTACCCCAGGATCGCTGCCTTCAACTGTTCTGTCAGCACAAAAGGCTCTAACACCTGAGAGATGAGGAAAATATATAAGGCCGCGCTTATGTTGCATGTCTGAGCAGCTTTGTACGTCACGTGTTTGGAATGTGTGGCTCTGTTGGTTGCATTATTATTGTCTTTTATGTAAAGCTGCTTCATTAATCTCCATCCCTTGACATATATAATTTTCCTGAAAACAGTTGGATGCCTTGGATGTCGTCATTCTCGCTATTGTGCTCAATTGTATTAGTTTAGTCGCGTGATGCGTTACGTGGCGTTGCATCATGTGACATGTGCTGTGTTGATCGACTGAGTAGTGCTGCTTGCGTGGTTCCCTTTGGTGCACCGAGAAGATCTGATTGCTGCCGTGCAGGCGTCGCTGCACGCACTTACCGCGACGATGCACACTCAAAGAGAGAAAGAGTAGGAGGAGGAAAAGGAGTATTCATGATGGGTCATAAGTTTTCGGATTCAGTGTTTTGATTTTCTTTCCAGTTGCTCTAAATTTTATGCAACCTACTAAGTACCGTGGTAAATATTGATGATTTAGATGAATATTGATATAATTTTTATTTGTTTGTTTTCTTATCCCAGGTGTGGGCAGACGCTGAGTCGAAGGATCACTTATGACTCCAGAATGGGTCACTGGGACACGCCTTAACAAGAGGTGATGGCCTGCACCCCATCGAGAAGGAAAGAAAATAGAAAAAAAAACTTAAGTAGAAAACTACCTCCAGAATAGCAAGGTCTGCCGCCAGTTTGGGGTCCCTTTGATAGAGGTGATGTAGCTGCATCTTCTCTACCACACGCATCTGAACGGACGGAAGAACCAGCACACGTCAAGGAGGGAAAGGTGTTATTAGAAGGTATCATTAACAATAATGAGTTATTTCGCTCGCAAATTCGCAAATACACACACGCACACACACAAGCTGGTAAACACACTCAAGCTGGCAAAAACATAAACACATTGTATCGCATGTAAACTCACAAGCACATACGCAAGCTTACACACACACACACCCACACACTAACACACACCCACACACTAACACACACACACACACACACACACACACACACACACACACACACACACACCACACACACACACACACACACACACACACACACACACACACACACCTGTTCTGGTCCCTCAGAGGTTAGATAGTCATGCTCCCCCAACACTGCCGTTATATCTTGTGGCTGCCGCACGTCGTCAAGGCAGTGGGCAGCGGTAAGGACTCTACGAGTGTCCAGTAGCGTCCCACCACACACGAACGTTGCTTCGAGCTACAGAGGAGGAAAGGAAACGCAGATAAGGGATCTTTCAGTGATGGAGAGGAAAGCCTCGAAATGAATTGGAAAAGTGGTCAGTAATATATCGTTCCAATTCTTTGTCCATAATCAGGATCTACTCGCTCTAGTAACCTTGACTATCCAACACGTAAGTAGTTGGTCGCCCGCATTAAATGTAACGAGGCCTAACTGAACCTGGGGATATGGGACACAGATCTTTCTTGATATCAGGTATTAATATAATATAATGGAGAAAAGATAAACCTTAGCCACTCTGAGGAACACCAAAAACGGAAACTCCAGCGTCGTGGCCTCAGCACCGCCCAGGAGCTTCCCTCGTCCACCAGCTAGCACTGCATTTCCTCCTACTGCACATAACACTCCTGATGAAAAAACACCTCAAAAAAAGTTCTTGTTGGCATGTACTTTTTCGGTTGAATACCATTACTAAACAAATTATCAAGATGATATTTCATAAAGATATTTGCATTGCACATTATTTTGCATATACGTTTAGTTTTGTTTCATATAACACACTGATAAATGTCACGTAATTGAAACAAACGTAACTGCTCCGCAACACAAACCGCAGCAACACACACCCACGATCAGAAGCTTTCGCCACATGACAATGAATGAATGGAAAGTTAGAACGCCACTATATACCGAAATGAGAAGACAGCGGGGGTATGGAGGTGTGAGGAAACAGTATTAAGATGCAGGCAACGGAGAGCTTTGTGAATCAAGGTGAATCCACGTGCTCTCTCTTTGCTTAAGTGAAAGTATTGAGTCATGACAGTCAGGTCTCATAACAACCTCTGATTGATGGGGAAAAAATTGTGGATAACCTTGAAAGTTCTAAGTAAACAAACCATAGTTTCATTAAATTAACAACTTTCAAACCTCTTACATCGTGAGAGAGAGAGAGAGAGAGAGAGAGAGAGAGAGAGAGAGAGAGAGAGAGAGAGAGAGAGAGAGAGAGAGAGAGAGAGAGAGAGAGACAGAGAGACAGAGAGAGAGAGAGAGAGAGAGAGAGAGAGAGAGAGAGAGAGAGAGAGAGAGAGAGACCTTCGTCTATAGAACAGACCGTACCCATGGGGGTCGAGGACGAGTTGCTTCATTCCCAGACGCTGGAGGCTGAGGCGCCTCCCGTGTTAGCTTTAACGAGGTAAGCGTGTAGGTTTTGAGGTCAAACCAAGAGGGGACATTGACTGGCAGCAGCAGCGATTCCTGCAGTCTTGTTACGGAGTCCCCTAAGGCGGGAGGCACATCACCACTGCGTCTCTTGACTCTCCTCTGTCTGTGCCCACCCGCCAAAGCGAAGTGTTGAGATAGTTACACTTCAGTATTGCACGAGCACTCTAAGGTGGCACAGAAATGTCACACAGTGACAGAAAATTAAATGGATATTGTAAAGAAATTTTATATGATTAGGTTGTAAACGTGTAAAATCATCTGCACAACGTATATATTTAAGCTTTACGATCGATCACACAAGAAAATTACATTCGCTACAATCTTCAAGTGTAAGCAATGGGTGTTATGGGCCACACGAGGGGCGGGAAACAACCCCCGTCGTCCTGGTGGTCTCTGTTCCTCCAGTACAACGACACCGTTCGGCTCGTGCCTCCAGAACTTAAAGAAAATAATCTCAGTGAGTGACAGCTTAGATGGAATTTACAGATTTTGTTGGGAAAGAGATTATTTAAGAACAGAGTAATAGATTAAATTATTGTTCATACTTGATAATAAATGTTCTTGTCTTAACATTACTGAAATTTATATCATTATATACATTGAACTTATATTTTTGGTATGAATCAAATTTTATTCATTATACATATAACTTTATATAGGTTTTTCACTTCCATGATTTGATTTCATTGCGTCTTTTTGTATGTTCATCTACGTAGCCGTGGCCGGGGTGGCGGCGCAGGAATACTTATGTTGTGTGATCAACGAAGGTTCTTGGACTATCTTCTTCTGTGTCTTCTTCTCTGTGTTTTCCATTTCTATCGGCGTCCTAAAGTATTTCAGGTAAGGCGTCCATCACACTTTAATTTTCTAATGTTTATATACCTATATAATGATACAAAAAAAGTATTTCTAGATTTATCAAAACCGTAATATCTACATACAACCTCACGTGATGCTTTTGTTACTGACAACCTGTCACGCCCTCAGGAAGGATGCCATGAACCCCAAGACAATCAAAAGGAACTGGAAAAGGATCTCCAAGGTCATGTATGGTGAGTGTTCCCTTTACTTTGTGTTAAGACTAGTGTATCTGGTTTTCTTGATTTTTTTTCTTTATATTTGCATCACCTGTTTGGTCTACTAACTTATTTGATGCCTTGGAGGGAAAACGTACACGTGGGACGTTCCAAAGTGAAAGGGCGCAGTACATGACCAAAAATAAGTTATTGGAATTGAAAAGAAAGCAATTACAAGTGTTCGAAACCACACTCAAGAATAATGTTTAATGTCATTGTTTGTTTTTTTTCGAGCAAAGTGGAGACTGTGTGGGTGTGTGTGAGTGTGTGTGTGTGTGTGTGTGTGTGTGTGTGTGTGTGTGTGTGTGTGTGTGTGTGTGTGTGTGTGTGTGTGTGTGTGTTTGTTTGCGTGTGTGCGTGTGTGCGTGTGTACCCAAAACAACTAGCCTATCCAATGGAAGGTCGTTGCGTGAAATACATTACAGAAGTATTGGGTGTGGTACATTTGGTGTGAGAACCATTTTAGCTCACATCAGCCTTGGCAATGGATTAAAAAGGAAAAGCTTCTAGAGTTTTTTTTTATGTTAATATTGATATTATAATTAAGTAAATAGACATGCTGGGTGACCATGACCCAAAAAAAACACTCACCCAGAATACCCAAACTGCTCGCTTCAGTTTGGGTAGTTGCTGCAAAACACATTGTCTTGTCGTCCGAAGACAATCTGAGCCATTGAGTGAAGAAAACTTTTGAATTATTTTGAAGACATTTTTTTCCCTCTCTCTAGACTGTGCTAAACATTTTTTCCCTCTCCCTAAAGTCTGTGTTATAGTATATTTTCCCAATCTTTGATATAATGCCTGTGCTATAATTTCTTTCCTCTTTCTAACTCTGAAGATGCTATGTTACAGGGGAAGAAAAACAACATTCTTTTAATACATATTATATCTTATACATATTATATCATATCTTTGTTCTATAAGTGTTGATGGAATTCTGATTCCACAAATCCCTATGACTTATTAAAACATAACTTACACCATCATACATTTCTCAACATGGGATCGTTTTGCATGACAGTTAGCATTTTCTCTCTCTCTCTCTCTCTCTCTCTCTCTCTCTCTCTCTCTCTCTCTCTCCTCTCTCTCTCTCTCTCTCTCTCTCTCGCTGGCTCGCTCTGTCTCTGTTCTCTGTTGCCTAGTAACCTGGACAGACCTTTGAGCTGAGTAGTGGAACCTGATTTCCATTACGTTATGGAGTCTTTCATCTCTTACCTGAGCCAGAAGATGGGACGAAGGGAGATAAAGGCGAAACGAAACGAAACGAAAAGAGAAATACTTACGAGAAAAAAAAGAAAGGGGTGTAAGGAGGAGATTCAATTCCTTAAGAAGAGGATGAAATGGGAGAGAAGGACAAAACAGAGAGAGAGAGAGAGAGAGAGAGAGAGAGAGAGAGAGAGAGAGAGAGAGAGAGAGAGAGAGAGAGAGAGAGAGAGAGAGAGAGAGAGAGAGAGAGAGAGAGAGAGAGAGAGAGAGAGAGAGAGAGAGAGAGAGAGAGAGAGAGATAATACGTTATGTAAAGGTTAATCAGCTTATGCCATCATTTCCTGAACATAAATCTTTGGTAACGTTGAGGAAACTTCATTTCATTCAGCACGTGTTTCCACTCTTCTTCGTACGTACCCTTCCATCCCTACCCTTCTTCAGTCCATTTTAGTTTCCATTCCTCTCAAATTATATTTCTTTCTAGTTTCGTCTTCTTGATGATCCTCTTTTTTCATATGCTCTCCCTCCATTTGTCTTTCTTATTTTCTGATTCTCTAATGTTATACCATAGATGTAAACTCTTTTTTTTTCTTCTTTTTTATCTCGTTTTTCTCTTTCTCGTGCATTCTCTTCCATCCTTCTACTTTCATCTGTCTTGCACGACTGTCCTTCGGCGGGGATCGTGGTGGTGGGGCAGCGTTCTATGAAGGGCCACTGACTCACTTTATCAGTGATACAATGCTACCTCACAATATTCCTGTATTACAACGTCTTCACCACCACTGTTAGTCACCATCACCACCACCATTGTTACAACCACCACAAGCTTGCTCACATTCCCCATTTAAGGTTGTTAATTGAAACACATAGATGTCTCATTAACGTTATTATCACCTGCATCATCATTAGTTTAGTTAATAATCATGCAGGTCAGAGCTTCCTCACCACCATACATTCTCTTTCCTCATATCTCTTCCCTTTTATTTCCATCTTGCTTCCTCTCCACTCCCCTCTTTCCATCCCCCACCATTCCTCCTACCCTTCCTCCCCCTTCCTAGGTCCCTCCCGCCACTGTCTGCTCTGCCAGCCAGCCTCAGTCGCGTGGTTCTCCTCCTCGCGTCAACCTCCCTCCCCACGCTGGTCCCTTAGTAACCACCGGTTCCGCCACGACCATAGAACACGATAAAGGGAAAGCGCCGGAACGCTAACCTTACTGAACTGTGGCCTTGGACAGTGTTTTGAGTTAGCTGTACTGGCCGGCGTGGCTTCAGAAAGGTGGTGGTGCACTTGAGTGGCTCCAACTCAGTGGCCACTTCAGAAAGAGTTCATGTAAAAAAGAAAGAGAGTAAAAGTTCTGCAGTAAATCAGTTAGGAAGATCTTCACTTTGGGATAAATTATTTGAGTGGTTCCTCGTTTTTTTTTTCATGGCTGGTTATTGACCGTATTATCAGGTGATGAGGGTTTTCTTAGGTTCTCTAGTGATCTCTCGAGGCCCCGTCACGAAATGTCTCTATTCTCTGGATGGGGTGTGGTGGGGCAGTGGGGGAATCTTAAGGCGCATGGCTGTCCTCAGTCATTTTAATTTTTAAGTGGGGGAGGATGGAAATGTCAAAAAAGAGAGACAAATTAATTAAGTGAATATCCTTATACCGAGAAGAAGAAGAAGATTAGAATGTCAGTTCCTATCTCTTACTTCTCAATAATTCTGACTACCTATTATTCTGGCTGCCTATCTGCCTTTCTATATATATCTCATCCTTAGTATTTCTGTCAACCTGTTTGTCTAGTACCTCTTGATCATGTTTTATTCACTCTTGCCTTTCATGACTTCCTCACTTGTGTCACAGGCTTCACTTCCTTATGTTTGAGGAGTTCAGTGTACATCCCTTACCTTTCCACCAGTCCCACAGCGAAGACGCAACACAGGAAGGCCCTTTAGGTCTCTCTGGTGTCCTCAACCACTTTGTTGGAGGAAATGGACGCTTATACTGTCTGTCTGTGCTGCTCATTGATATGTGTGTCTTTTTCTGTCTATTTTCTTTCATTACTATGTTATTATGATTCTCTCTCTCTCTCTCTCTCTCTCTCTCTCTCTCTCTCTCTCTCTCTCTCTCTCTCTCTCTCTCTCTCTCTCTCTCTCTCTCTCTCTCTCTCTCTCTCTCTCTCTCTCTCTCTCTCTCTCTCTCTCTCTCTCTCTCTCTCTCTCTCTCTCTCTCTGTCTTATTTATATGGATGATATCAACCTCGTAAGAAAATTGGAATTAGAGAATAACAAAACTTAGATTAATGGCAATATTCAACATGAAAACGAAGGTCCAATTTCACTATTTTTTTCCGCATTTGGAGTTGTGTTGCACTTCCACCCTAAATATTATGTTACTGGAAGGAGGAAGATTATATGAAGAGGCAGTGTGTTGTCCTGTTTCCAGTGATAATAATAATAAATTAAAATGTGAGGCCTGTTATGGTTGTTATAGTTTCCACATGTCATTAAAGTTGTAAGCAAAGCATGTCATTCGAGATGGTAAAGGTGAGGTTTGATTTGTTTGTTTATGAAAAGAAAAATGGAAGTTGTTTAAACTTTCAAAGGGGAAGTTCGCTAAAATCAATAGAGGAGTAGACTGTGACAGATGTTGTGTTGCCTATATTTTGCAACGCTTTACAATATAACAGGACAAACGCAATACTAATATATGATAATAGGATGCACGTTGTATCTATTTGTGGATTAACTCACCGAAAATAACAATAAAAAGAAGTAGAAAAGAAGATGAGAAAGAGAAAATTAGGACAAAAACAAGGAAAGGAAAGAAAAGATATATATAAAAAAGAACACTTAAGTAATAATAAAAATATATAAATCTAACTATCTTGCATCATTAATTTAATATTTCGTTTATTTTTTCTCATATATTATTCTTCCTGTATTATTCGACCTCGTCACTAAACCAGATATAGTACAAACTATTGATCTCAATACATCTTGACATTCCTGTTTCTAAACCTGTACTGCGAAGACAGATTATAGTAGTAGTAGCAGTAGTAGAAGTAGTAGTAGTAGTTTTATTATTACTATTATTATTATTATCATTATTATTATTATCATTATCATTATCATTATTATTATCATTATCATAATTAGTAGTATAATCACCATTATCATAAGCGTCACATTTCATTATCATCATTATCATCATTTGTTTACATTTATTTATAAAAAATAATCCTAACCCACTATATAAAATCAACAAGGAGAGCCCCCCCCCAAAAAAAAAATGGGTCAGGACTAAATTCAACTCTAAGATAAATTAATGCAACCCCAATTAGATGGAAACACTACAAATGGACTGAAGTTTGCAGAGTTAGTGTTGTTGGAAGGCGTGACACGAGCTAGACTGACTGAATGACTCCTATGAAAGATGCTTGAGTTCCCGCCATTACTAAGGAGGAGTAGGAGCAGGAGTAGGAGTAGGAGGAGTAGTAGCAACAGAGGCGGCGCGGGGCACACGACTTGCTCTTCCTCCCTTATCTGTGACCTCTTTTCATCTTTTTTCTTTCATGGCGTCGCAAGTATGATAGTCTCGCAAACTGTGTTCGTGGCCGACGTTCAACTGACGGCTCGCTTAGTTGATTAAAACTTTCTCTCTCTCTCTCTCTCTCTCTCTCTCTCTCTCCTCTCTCTCTCTCTCTCTCTCTCTCTCTCTCTCTCTCTCTCTCTCTCGTTGAATGACTATGTGTGTGTGTGTGTGTGTGTGTGTGTGTGTGTGTGTGTGTGTGTGTGTGTGTGTGTGTGTGTGTGTGTGCGTGTGTGTGTGTGTGTGTGTGTGTGTGTGTGTGTAGCTGATGGTGTCTATGCTGACCCACCCGTGTAGATGAAGAACGGAAGGATTGAATAAGATGTATTATAAGTAAAATGAATACGATAAGACTGCTTGGGATGTGGGTGTGTCTCGTGTCAGCTCCAGGATAAAGGAAAATAGATTGAGTTTTGTCACTGTTTGGGTACGAGTTCCCAACCCTATCCTGCGAGTGAGTCATCTTAATAGAAGTGAGCAAGTGCCCCTTTGACTGAGTTATGGTCAGTGTGTTGTCAAGAATTGTCTACCACCTTGGGTTACCTAGGCATCCGAAGACAGTGAAATGACGGTGAAAAGTATTTTAAGGAAAGAAAACGTAAAGGTGAACCATTTTGAACATTGAGATGCAGTATAACATAGTCGCCCCCTAAATATGACAAATTTTCAATATGTGATACATTTTCCCAGGTATGATAAAACAGACCGGAAATATTTAAGAAATTTGTTTCGTATAGCAAAAGTGCAAGATTCTGGAACGGGAGAGCAACAAGATTACCGTTAACGTGATATTGGCTGCCAGAAGACGCAGCCGCCTCTGATTCTTGCAGAAGGACAGTCTCTTTCATCTCTTCTCTCGCATCTCCAAGAAACTTTTTCAGTATTTGAGTATTTTCGCTTTCAGCTCGTTGAAGACGCCAATCCGAGCACTCAGGCGTGCGAAGTGAGGCTGAAAAGGTCACCAAGACTGGCAAAGATCAAATGTGAGTGAAGAAAGTGTTAATGTGGGTGATGAACATCATCCAGGAGGTGGATGCCTCGTGTTGATCCTCCCGTCTGTCCTCTGCACCAGCTGATGCTCTCTGAAGCCCCGGTAGCCGCATATAAGGTTGCCTCCTCCCTTTACTACCCTGCCTCCTCTGCGTCGTCTCCAGTAGCTTCAGGAGCCTTATCGAAATCATCTGGCCTGCTTTTGGCAAGAGCGAACGTCGACTGTGAAAACACCACTCCGATATCGAGGGTGTTGCGGAGTGGTGTTGGCGGCAGTGACGGCGCTGGGACGAGGCCAGAAAGCGGAGATCACTCTGGACAGATCAGCCGAGGAAGACAACTTGGGTGGTGGCGTGCCAGGCTTCTAGTGTGTGTTCTGTATCTCGCTGTCCTTCTTGGACTCATTATCTATATTGAAGCGGCGAGGTTGGTGATGGTACCAATCACGGTCTTTCTCATCGTTCTCTCTCTTGCTCTCTTTGTCATCATCCTGTTTTGCGTTTGTTTTGTGGTGTTCCTCTGATGTAGGGAGACCAGCAGGAGCCCTTCAGTTCCTGCAGAACTCCCGAGGGAGTTCATATTTCGCTACAACACCTCATCTAATCCGCTGCGTGAGCCTCAGCACCCAGCCTGGCGATTTTGACCTGGTGACTCTTCCTCTTTGATCCCTCACCTCATTTTACCTTTGGCACTTCACTTGGTTTCTCCTTCATTCACCTGCACGGCCATGGTGGCGAAACTTTATATTCAGAATAACAACGGAAAAATCAACCTTTGAATGACTTACCAATCCTGTGATGCCCTACTTGGCTCCTTGGAAGGTCATTTTACACAACAGAAGTAATCATGAAGTAGCGCTCAGCAGTCTACACACACTGCTTTTCTCCAAATAAACTTTTCATCCGTGTTTTTTTTGTTTTGGCGTGCGTGGGGAGGATAGTCGAGGGAGGTGACAGACGCACACTCTGAAAATCACCAAAAGGTAAATTGTTGTTTTCTTATTTGCTATGACCACCCGTAAATCAGCCGAGTAGAGTGAAACTATTGTGAAGAAAACATAAAAAAACTGAAATAACCAGGTGATGTAGATCACTTATATGTCTCGAAAATCTTTGAACTGTTGCTATTGTAGGGATGAATGTGCACAATGAAGGAGTCTATCGAGGAGCG
>JAPQNM010000013.1:37238498-37243498 GCA_029783475.1 Metacarcinus magister | reverse complement strand
TAATGAGTGTAGAGGGTTGGTAGAGGCCTTTATCCTGCAATGAAATCAGAGAGGCTGCTGCTCTTGATGATGGTGATTTTGTGTGAGTATATATATACTTCACACTTAGCCTTTAAGAGGTTTTATACAATTTTGTTCTTGAAATCTACACTTACTTCCACACTGCTGTTCTTCATCCTCAAGTACACCCGCTCAACCTCACTCTCCTCTCCCCCATACATACATATATACATGCTTCTCCACTTCACTCCCGCGTCACCTCATTACTCATATTCCTCTCCAACACAAGCAGCTGCTTAAAACGCCATCTTCAACTGATTCATTACCGCTGCTCTCACTCAAGATTTGTTGGTTATGTCGCCATAGTCATCGTGCCCGGGCAGCCGTACTAACCAACAAAACTGTCTGCTCAAGAGAAAAAGGTCTTCACCAGAACATCAGCACATTAACAAATACTTCTATTTATTTGCTATGAAACGTTCTGTATCCTGAGCATTTTCTACCCAGGTTATTTCGTACCCAGAAGATATGATGGCGAGGAATTTGGTTCTAAGTTTTGAGTCAGTTAGATTATTACGTACATAGCTGTCGGGCACGTTGATAGTTTTGCACCTATTCGAACCCAAGCCTTTACTTTCTGGATTATGAATATATATATATATATATATATATATATATATATATATATATATATATATATATATGTATATATATACACGTATGTATAGACAAAGAGAATGACGCAGTTTCGAAACAAAAAATAATGTGCATCCTACACCTTACCTAAACATGAACTGCGACGAACAGAGGGACAAACGATATAAAATAGCGGATAGATAGACAATCAGGCAGTAATAAAGACATATGGATAGATGACGAGCTTATAATCATTATCTCCATCCGTATAAGCAGTAAGAAGGTTAGTGCGAAGTACTGTGCCTGCTTATAATTAGACTGGTTGGTAATTAAGTAGTTAATAAATGTGTGTGTGTGTGTGTGTGTGTGTGTGTGTGTGTGTGTGTGTGTGTGTGTGTGTGTGTGTGTGTGTGTGTGTGTGTGTGTGTGTGTGTGTGTGTGTGTGTGTGTGTGTGTGTGTGTGTGTGTGTGTGTGTGTGTGTGTGTGTGTGTATTTAGCAGCTTTCATTCCTTGAACAAGACCCCGGAACATTTAAACATTTAAATAAGCGCAAAGTAGGACACACACACAGAGGCACATGCACAAATATACACATAGGAGCTGCTGTGAGGTGGAATGACTTCAGGCATCAGGCGCGCACACACACACACACACACACACCACACACACACACACACACACACACACACACACACACACACACACACATACACTCTTTCTCTCCCTTTCTCTCTATCTCTCTATCTCTCTATCTCACACTCGTTCTCAATCTCTCATCCTGGACAAGTATTTCAGGAGGAAATGAACGGAAAAGTGAAGGGAAAAAGTAAGAAAGTAAGATTACTCAACACTTTTATTACCAGTTCTGTCTCTCCTTTCCCTCCTCTTTCCCGCCAATCACTCCCCTCTGCTTTCTCACGCTCATCACTCTTCCATATCCCTCCTCGCATACCCTTCACCCCCGGCCTCCTTCACACCTGTCCACGATCCTCTACCCTAAAGTATATATATTGTAGAGGTGAAGAGGGTATTTTAGGTTATTTGGTTCATCATAGGTTAGGAATGGTATGATTCGTTGATTGGATATGTCTAGTAAATCGTTTCTTTTCATAATTATATATTGTTGTATAGACACCAAGTTCGTCTCTTATTCTGTATTTGTTTTATGGTGTGTGTTTTTTGTGTTTAATTCTATGTTATTATGTATACAGTGCTTGTGTGTGTCTGCTTTCTTTATTGTCTGTCTTTGTATGTCTGTCTAATGCAGCGTCTGTATGTCTTTCTTTTTTTTATGTTATCTTTATCATTTTGCTGTTTGCTGCCCTTCTGTGATATTCTCTCTCTCTCTCTCTCTCTCTCTCTCTCTCTCTCTCTCTCTCTCTCTCTCTCTCTCTCTCTCTCTCTCTCTCTCTCTCTCTCTCTCTCTCTCTCTCACTCTCTCTCTAGTAACTACAACCAAAGTAAAGGTGAAAGTACCCTTAAGTTATATCTATCAAACACCGTAAGTCCTTGGTAGTTGTGTTTGGGTGCGAAGTAAGGTGGGCAGAGTGAGCCAAGTATTGATCATCGTGAGTACTCATGACCTTCTCCCGTCGAAAACACACACTGCCAAAACACCTCACTATTGGAGCACTCGGGAACGAAATAACATGAGCACGACGAGGTGGTGAAGTATGTACCAAAGAAGAGAGATAGAAAGAGAGAGAGAGAGAGAGAGAGAGAGAGACAGAGAGACGAAAAAAAAACCAAGGACAAATAGGCAAGATAATGAATGTACTATAAATAAAAGAGGTAGTACTTCTGGCGCAAATCAACACAAACTTTTGCAATTCTAGCCCTATTTTACGCGTTTGGCTTTGTTCTCATGGCAGCCTCAAGCCTCTCCGTGCTAGTAGTCACCCCGCCCCACACACCCATCTCCCGCTTTGTTCTTCAGTTCTATTTTCATCATCGGATTTCGTAAGCTCACATCTTCTAAGACAAACTTGTATAAAATGTCCAATGTTATGGGTATCTATTTTCGGTGATAGAGACACACTTGTATATCATCATTATTGGGGATGAAATAGAATCCAGGTGGTGATGGTGGTGGTGGTGGTGGTGGTGGTGGTGGTGAAGAGGTGGGGAAGAGAGAACGACCTTGAGAAACATTTCTGTCACGTTAATCTAGTCAGTCGTCCTCCATCTCTCTCTCTCTCTCTCTCTCTCTCTCTCTCTCTCTCTCTCTCTCTCTCTCTCTCTCTCTCTCTCTCTCTCTCTCTCTCTCTCTCTCTCTCTCTCTCTCTCTCTCTCTCTCTCTCTTTTCCCTTCTGTCTGTTTTGGTATTTTTGTGAAAGGGCAGGAGGAGGAGTAGGAGGAGGAGGAGGAGGAGGAGGAGGAGGAGGAGGAGGAGGAGGAGGAGGAGGAGGGGTATCCGAAGATGGGTAGGGTTCAAGGTCTCATTGGTAGAAGAAGAGTGTGACCACGAAACATTAATCTTGACGTAACACCACGAGAGAGGCTGAAAAGGGAGAGTGGGAGGGTGGGGTAGGTACTGTCACCTGGCGCACTCCTCACCCACTTGCTGCACTGCGGGGGGTAGAAAAGCCTGTAGTAGTAGTAGTAGTAGTAGTAGTAGTAGTAGGAATTTTTTCTTCTCTCCTTCTCTTTACATGTAGCTAATGAGAAATAATTAACTATGCCACTCAAAAAAATAAAGACAACCAATACTAAACTTAGAATTAGTCACTCGATAAAGTGGACTAAAATATTTGTAAAAAACTTCGACTCAGCCATCAGCTATTCAGTCAGTTTTCCACTTACTCACTCTGTCACTCGTCGATTTATCTTCATTCTGGACATATGCATAGTCTATTTTTTGCACCACAGGTTCACTCATATATACTATCAATTTTTTCTTCTTATATAAGTAAAAAACGCGTCTAGCTGTATTCTCCGCTGACGAGCCAGTCATTAACATTATCATCATTATCATCATTATCATCATTATCATCCACCTCGCTTTCTTGTCACTGCCACGCCCAAGAACGGGTGTGGCTTCAAAAGGTGTTCTTCCAACCTTCCCGCCGCCCCGTCTGCTCGCCCGTCTTGGCCCCGGTTTGGCTCCTGCTCAGCCTGACCTGTATTCTCTCCTCGCCCGAACCTTCGTATCTTGTGCCGTGTTTTTCCCGCCTAAAACAAAGGAAGAAAAAGGTGCAGGTTGCCTCCGTAGTCTGCTTTCAATACCGTATATTAGTGTTCCTCAGAATATATATCCTAATGCATGTTTTAGTGTTTTGTGTACTCTCAAAAAATAGCGTCATATGAACAGAATTGTCAATGCAAGGGTTATGATCCATCGTCGCTTATAATCCATCGTCTTTCCGGTGGTAGTTTTGCTTCTCCTTTATTTCCTCTCGTATCTGCGATCCACTTTTTTTTTTAAACTTCATATCTTTTTGGCCGTCTCCTGTGTTTCCTCTCATATCTACTTTCCTTTTCTTTAAAATTACAAATCTTTCTGAGAGTCGCGTTTGTCCGCGGTTAGGTTACCTGACCAAAAGTTTATTTCCACGTGACCCCCAGCTGCGTCCTGTTTTATGCTGCCGGAAATTTTTAGTTTACTAGTCGAGTAGAATGTTCGGAGAAGTGTAGATGATTCATGATTTTTTTTAGATTCTTATTGTGAATTCTGGCGTTTTCCTTTTAGTATTTTTAGCTTTGTGTCTTTTTGTTGTGAATGTCTGTCTCTAAATTTGTTAATTGATCAACATATCAGACAGAGTATTTCAGTGGCATGCTATTGTGTGTAATGTAAAAGGAGGTCGACAAAAATTATGGTGGCTTTTATTCTTCATCTAACAACAACACATTTTAAAACCTATTGTGTTGCTCTGAATTTCCTGTCGCTTGATACTCGTTATTTCTTCCTCCTTGGTGCCTTTCCCGTGAGAGTATATTTTGTTGCCTCGTAGAGTCGTGTCGTGTGTGCAAGTCTTTCTTATGTTTGTTAGGCATCCCAAACTTACTCGAAGACTAAATTTTCATCCAACATACTTCTATTTTTTTTTACCATTTTTGTACTTATTCATAGTTATTTATAGTTATTCGTGAGTAACATTAAAAATAACACAAAATACCATAAGACATGTTTCTAGAGTCTAGAAACACGTCTTGTGGTACTTTGTGTTATTTTTCATGTTATTCACAGTTGTTGCAGTCCGTGTGCAACTTTGCTTACTGCATCTCAATATTGCGTGCACCGCCATAGCAATCACCCAGTGAATGCTCCGGTGGCGAGCATCAATCACCAATCTTGGATGTGCGCACCAAGCAACCTACGTGTTAGTTATGCCACACACTCGTGCTCATGACAGTAGTTGGT
>JAPQNM010000013.1:37233498-37235998 GCA_029783475.1 Metacarcinus magister | reverse complement strand
GGAATTAAGATAAATTGAGGATACCTAAATAATCTCAGATTCGCCGATGATATTGTTGTGATGAGCAAATCTACAAACGAACTACAGCAGATGATTTTGTGATTACACAAAGAATGCCAGAGAGTGGATATGAAATCGATATGAAGAAAACGAACGTTAAAAAATAACAAATTTCAAAATCAGTGCAAGTTCAGATCATTGAAAAAAAAAACATGGGAAATAATGTTTTTTGGTAAACAAAATATTGTTATGAAAACTAATCTCTAATCTGCACTATTATGAAAAGGAAAGGTTTGAAATCAGTGCATTCTATCAGTTCTAACATATTGATCTGAAACCTTGAAGACATCCTGACTAAAAAAAAAAGTGGACATGGGCAAGACACGTCACGCACCAAACAGAAGATTGATAATTAGAGTAACAGAATGGCAACCCAGGGAGGGTAAAAAAAATGCAGAGCAGATAGAGAACTAGATGGTCAGATGAGATAGGAAGTTGTGCTGCGATGGCCTGGAATAGACGGGCAGACAAATAAAGATGCGTGCAGAACGTTAGAGACTTTTGTCCTGCAGCGAGCACATAGAGGCTGATGATGGTGATGAATGAATGGCTTTCGTAGGATTAGAACATGAAAAAGGAGAACATGGTTGGCTAAAGATGAGCAGGGGAACTATACTGTGTGTGTGTGTGTGTGTATGTGTGTATGCGTTAAGTTTACACGTGATTGTTTTGTCACGTGCGTGGGAGAGTTCTGGCAAGTGGTGAAGGGAAGGGGCGGGTTCAGTTACTTGTACACCGTCTTTACATCCGTTGTATTATGTAAGGAACGATAGACTCAGTGAATGTGTCTTGCGAGTTCATGTGAAGGCAGGATAAGGGAATTTGAAGATTTTCACTTGGTTTGTAGATCTGAAATGAGTACATACTAAGAAATTAAGTAAACATGATTATATTTTAGTTTTTTAAAATCACTTGTTACAATTGTTACATCTCAAAATATGCAAATAATATCTTGACTTTACATCCTCCTCCTCAGTCTCCTCCTCCTCCTCCTCCTCCTTCTCCTCCTCCTCCTCCTCCTCCTCCTCCTCCTCCTCCTCCTCCTCCTCCTCCTCTCAGATTCCGGATACAAAGCATGACTCATATTTCTCAGATCACACATGCCCTACATACTTTTCTTTTCCTTTTATCACCTCACCTGCTCCTACCCACACACTTCCACCTGTTTCCTCTCCTCCCTTTCCCCTTCCTCTTCCACTGCACTCTCTCGCACTCTTCTCCTGTGCCTCTCCCTCCCTCCATCCCTCCCTCTGTCCCCCACACCCTTCCTCTCTTCCTCCCGCTGGCTATATTTGTCGCCTTCAGCCAAAGTCAGGAACTATGCGCGTGGGAAACTCGATCTTACAATAATTCAAGGAAACTGGTAACTGTAATCTGACTTTGGCTGTGCACCATCTTTCATATTTTTTCCCCTGCGTTTTTATTGCTGTTTTGGGTGATCACTGTATAGTCACACCTCTTTTTGTTTTAAGGTGCCTCTGTAGCACACTTTCAGGGAGACAGCGAGGGCCTTTGTGGGGGGGGGGAGAGGGGAAGGGAAGGGAAGGAAAGGGGAGTTACTGTGCCAGCTGGTAAAGGCGGAGGAATGTGATTTGTAAACAATACGTCCGCTTGGTTTAGACTTTGGCTTCAGACTCGATGTAACTGTTAGTTCCTACAAGGCATTCCAGCTTCTTCTCTCTCGACACCTCCCCTCCTACCTTGCCCTTCCTGCAAGGTGCCAATAACCGGGTAATGAGTGTTTCGTGACGTATGGGCAAGCAGTAAGTAAAAGTTTAAGAGCATATTTATTTTTTTATATGTATACTGTCGAACGTCTTTATCTCGATGCATGGCGTAGTTTCTGGTATTTCGGATGAGAGAGAGAGAGAGAGAGAGAGAGAGAGAGAGAGAGAGAGAGAGAGAGAGAGAGAGAGAGAGAGAGAGAGAGAGAGAGAGAGAGAGAGAGAGAGAGAGAGAGAGAGAGAGAGAGAGAGAGAGAGAGAGAGAGAGAGAGAGAGAGAGAGAGAGAGAGAGAGAGAGAGAAGAAGAAAAAAAAGATAGACAGATAGAAAGGTGTTTCCTCCCACAGCTATGTCAGTGTAATGTGTTATTTTTAGGCGCACGCGTCTTACTTCTCGCAACGTCATCAGGGTAAGGGCTTGGGATGGGGACGAGGGATGGGTTGATGCAAGGAAGACGAGCAATGGAGGGGACTTATTGGCAAGGAAGGAAGGATGAGGGTAGAGGGAAGTGGGCTGTCATGATACGGTAAATCCATCGCGGACACACACATACAAATACACATACACATACACACTCATTTATTTTGTTTGTTGTTTTTATTTGTACTTATTATTTTCATAGCACCTAAGTTTTTTTTTTGGGTGGTAACTGTCTTATTCCTTTTTATGTGATATTCCCTAGTTTTTCCTTCTTCTCTCGTGTATGTCTTTTCTTC